>JADDOH010001468.1:341889-413968 GCA_016648135.1 Agrypnia vestita
ATATATTGGACAGCGGTATTGGAAATTGAAGATTTTACATTTTGTTTGAAATAATTTTTTTTTTTAATTTGATTTCTTCTGTATATATTATGAAATTTAAAAATATCATATTACCTTTTTTTTATTCTTTTTTAATAGAGATGCGAACACGGAATAAATGTTGCATCAACATTCTTACTACATATTTTCAAATTGCTGGTGTCCTGCAATGGGTCTTGAGCCACCGACCACTGGATAATTAAGCGAGAGTTATAACCACTACACCAACACGTTACTCGTATTTTGAAAGACACGTGAAATTAAAAGGCTTTTAACTTAAATTATTTTATTATGATACTTATTTTGTAAAAGCAATCACAAATCCATCTGTCAATTTTATTCGCTTTTACATTTTTCATGAATATTCTTAGGGATCTATACAAATTAAAAATTAAACATTTCATTCACTCATATTTTTACAACTACAGTAAAACCCCGTTAATTTTAAGTCCGGTAATTTTAAATTCGTCATAATGATAAATTTTTAGAATCCAAAGTCTAAAATTTCTGATATCTCGAAAACCCTGGTAATTCGTAATTCTAAATAATTTTTAAACCCTTTTTCCGTAAATCAATACATTTTAAGTCGCATAATTAATTTTGTTTAACAAGTTATAAAAAACTAATAATGTGTGGCTTTTATGGAGTGTCCTTTTTGTATCTCGCGGTACACTTTATCTAAACGTATTATCTTGCGATCCTTATTGCGATCTTTGCATTAGAATAATACATTTTGCATCTTCAAATTGTTTTTTTTAAATATTCAAAAATATGTACATTTTTCACAAAATTAACGGCTTTTTTCACAACTTTTAAGATTTTTGGTGAGTTTCTCAATTTTTTTTGGTACTTTGAATTTGAAGTAGCGGGGTTCTACTGTAGTACAAAATGTATAAATATAAATTAAGTATAAAAAAATCTAATAGTTTTTAATTAGGTTATTATTATTTTACAATTTTTTTTTCATATTGTAATTTTGAAAACATTAATTGAACTAATTTAATGCATATGTAATAAATTTTGTATTTTTTAATCAAGTTATAGATTTAGAAAATTTAGAGAAACATTGATTTGAACATTATTGCAAAAGATATAAATAAGAGAGACAAATTGGCTATTATTTGTTTTGCTCCACTGAAACATCCCAACTCCTCCAAATTGACGGTGAACTTAACACTGTTGGGAAAACGGCAGTCTCGTTCTGAAAAAATTATGTGTATTAGCAACGTTAATTTGGGTTTTTGATCTTCAATATACAATCTTTTAAGATATGGAAATTATTGACATTCACAAAACGGAATAACTTTTAATGAATATAATTAAATGAATTAACTTAGTTAATCACCACTTAATTTTTGGTAAAAACCAACTGGTTTCGGAAACAACGTTCCTTCGTCAGGGTATAAGGTTGGTTGGTTTTTACCAAAAATTAAGTGGTGATTAACGAAGTTAATTCATTTAATTATATTCATAATGAATGACCACAAAGTAATAGCAAAATACAATAGTATATCTTTCAATGAACTTACCGGTGCATCTAGCATTTTGTGATGTATCTGCAGATGGTGAAGCTTCAACAGAAATATAAAGAGGACCACATTTGTGAATAAACTCTTCACCAGAGCAGGCATCTTTCAGAGGAATCTCCAGGGTGTTGCTTGTTACAGGAACACATACAACAGCACCATCGTTACCGGAAGTGGAATTGGCCCTAAAACAATAATGTAAAACTGTATAATACACGTTATTACACGTTACACGTCATTCTTAAGGCAATTAATGACTATCTATCGACAAGGAGCACTTTTTGTCTTAGAAGGCTCCTAAATTTTTTTGGTTCCTTTGTTGTTATGAACTTTACCATCATTTAACCTCCTTGATTGTCAATGAGTGTAATGTTTTTGGCGAATAACATGTCTACCAACTGGGCAAATGCTTCAATTAATTAATTAAGAAACACAGATTCATTATATCTTGTCGGTTCTCTCGTACAGAATACTTTGTTATAGATAATATTTATGTAATTTCTATTAAAAATGTCAAAAATTTTAAACTGCCTTAAAGCTATTAGTTTTACAATATTAAAATAATTATATAATTTTTAGATTCTCCATATAAGTACAAATCTGATATTTAAATTTTAAAAAATCTCATGGATTTTTGTTATGAAAATATTTTAGGTAAAGAAAATTAAATAATTTTTTACAGTGATTTTTAGCTAGTCTGTAGGTCCTTTCTTATGAAATTGCCGTTTTCTAATGCTGGCTAGTTTAAAGTTCGATATCTTGTATTTAACTTAAAACTCCAAATTCAAATGAAAGTCATATTAAAGCTATGAGATTTCTTTTTCTAAATTAGTTATTCATTTGTTTTTGCGCCTATTGTTTTTCTTGATATTGCTTTGTCTTTGACCACGGAATAAATGAAAATTCATATTTTTTCCTTATATGACCAGGTATTTCAAATGAGCGCACTGTAAACTTTTGGTTTGATCATTTCCATTCTTGAAATTTTGCCCTCAAAAAGAAGCCCCGTGGACGACCGGTGACTACAGTTAATACTGACAAATTGAAAGCAATAGTGGAACCCGCTTTATCACAAACCATGTCAGAATTAGCTACAGCCTTCAACGTTAGTGACAAAATGATTATGATTCATTTTCGTCAAATTTTATTTGTTTACTATAAGTTTATTACACTATTTTACTCTAGTCTATTAATACTAAAATTAGTACATTTTTTTCGCTGTACCTCTCCAAAAAGAGATTAATCTTGCGCTTGGAGAGGGAGAGCTCGGAGATAGAGGGAGGGAATTGTAGATTCATTCCTGTTTTTGATATAAGTGCTTGTTTTATTTAATTATTCCAAATCTTTATGATCACCATAGGCTTATTATACCATACAGCTTGCCTTATGTGTGAATATTTGTTTAGCAACCATGTGTTTCTTATTCCGATTATCTCATTATTATTATTTCTTTTAGCGGGGCCATTGTTATGAAAATGCCTAGAATACCTAATCCTTGAAACCAATTTTGAAACAATATATTGATTATAAACAGATTATTTACGCACCTTGGAAGTTCAACAGTCCTCGAGTGACAGACATTCAATGGACCATAACCCAGGCCCTGCAACTTGACAGCTGCTTTTTCTCCCGATCTGAAGAAATAGTTTGGAGCTAGACGATAGAAATTTACTGATCCAGGTGTAACAAATCCATAGTAAACACTGTTTCCTGTTGTTGCTGGTTTCCAGTCTGCTGTACACCGGTGATTTATCAGGCGGCGGGGAACTATTTAATAATAATATGTTTAAATTGTAACATCTAAATAATATTTGGTCACAAATTTAAGAAAAAAATTGAAGTGAAGTGAAATTTTGAAATTTTAAATATTTTTGGAGACTGCCTATTGATTACCTCAATAGGCAAGTCTTCAACACATTAGCCTAGTGACCATGAGGGGATTCATTCTTTGATCTGGAGATCACAAATAAAATCTGCATTGTATCATAAGCTATCGTATTCAATAAATGTGGCGTCCGTATCATTACTAAGTAGAGCTTGACTTATTTTAATACGAAATGTGATGATGGATGTAGCTGAAATTGAAATTTGTCAACTTAGAGAGAGTGGTAAGGATCTACTGATCTTCTGCTCTGCCTATAAAATGCAAAAGTTACAATTTTTAGGTTTTAAATTTACAATTTATTTGGTAGGTAGGAGGGTGATATGTGATATTAAATTACTGCGTAGAAATGTTGCATGAGTGGAAAATGCTATTGTAAGTTGCAAGATGGAGTTAAGTAAAGGAAGTAAAGAGAAATAATTCCAATCAAGCACAGCTGACATTATTATCTATAATTCTGATTGTGATTATAAATTTGAGAAAATAGTGACCTCTATTTGTAGCCTACAATTTCTTTCTTCCTAAAGAAAGTAGGCAAATACAAAATACTTACCATCTTTTATTCTCTTAATGACATCATTCATCTGTGAAGCTGAGTTCTCTGTTCCAGATATAGTTAGTGTGTAAATATCCTTAACAGGGTCCTTTACTAAAAGATTGAATCTCTCCTTCGAACTAGATGCAAGGTACAGGAATCGCAAATCTAATGAAAAATAACAAGACATTTACCGGTTAAAATATGTGTAAAGAATGATCTAATAATATTAACCGTGTTACCTTTACGTTATGTTTGTGATGATTTATATAGCGCCGTTTTTGCGTGAAAGACGTTTCAAGGGCACTTTACAGATGCGACTTCGAATAATTAAGTTTAATAATATTGTATGTGAGTTTAATAATATTTTTTTCACTACTTAAATTCCGAGAGAAACAGAATCTCTCATCGACAAGTGAAGTATCAAAAATATTATTTAACTCGCGTAGAGGTAACAAAGTTAATACTATTTAATGATCATGAATAATCTCTCTAATGTAAACACTAAATCCATCAATAATATGTGTAAAAAAAATGGTAGTATATATTTATGAATAAAGCACTGAGAAGTATTGTCGTGACCAAGTAAGTCACAATAATATGCTTTGAAAATAATTTAAAGTGTGAGCTTTTAACAATTTCACATTTTATTGAAATAAATATACATACATACAGTCAGCCAACGAACTGAAGGCGAACGTAAGGAATGCGGGTGCGTAAGGAATGTATGTGGTGAGTGACTTATAGATAGTGGTATGAATCACTACGCCTGCTAGAATTCGTGGAATCGATGGATGCAGGCATGTACAGCACTAAATAGGGGTGGCTAGCAGGTAGAGAGACGCGTGGGGGAATGAGACCCCCCTCACCGCACTTCAGTCCCCGCTCGCGTTTAGCTCATTGGCCTACTATATGTACTTATACAGGCCTGCCCCAAATAATGAAAACTTGGCAGCTGTCAATAATGGCTCAATAAATTACCATCATGCTCCCCTGTTATGGTATAACCGAGAACCATTTTGACCATTGTCACAACTCATAAAATACATATTACAGAAAATAATAAAAAAGATTACACAAATACTTTTCTTTTTTTATATTTCAAGTGTATTTTTTAAACAGGGTTATTTGTAAAACATTAATAACCTCGGAGGACTATACCCCTGCCTTGATTATGAGTTGAAAATGTTCAAGCTATTATGACGTAATATGAATAGGTAAGGAGATATGCGACGTCAAAGTTTGCATTTTTTTTTCAATATTTCAGACTTATTTTTTGTAAAACGTTGGACTATCATTACAGTAACTAATATCAATTACGAAAATTTCATTAGTTTCAATACAAGTTAAATAAAATGATTAAAACCCTGAAAAAATCCAATTGGAATGTTTTCCAACTGGAATACGAAGGTTTGAATTATTTTATTTAACTTGTATTAAAGGGAATGAATTTTTCACATTCGATATAAGTTACTGTAATGATAGTCCAATGTTTTACAAAAAATAATTTAGAAATATTGAAAAAAAATGCAAACTTTGCTGTCGCATATCTCCTTAACTATTGATATTACGTCATAATAGCTTGAACATTTTCGACTCATAATCAAGGCAGGAGTATAGTCTTGCAAGGTTATTAATGTTTTCCGAATAACCCTGTATATTTCAAGTGTTTGGTGAAGCTTATTATTCTTTTTAAAATCTAATTAGTTTACAGTTCTTGTTATTATTTATATTTCATTACCAACAAGTACGTTATTTTCGTGAGTTGTGACTATATATTATGAATGTAGTGCAGTACGTGCATTTTTATGAGAATGACTACGCTCTGAACAGCATACTTTTTGATCAAATAATGTTACCCTGGAACCTAGGAAGCTGTTATTAATAGTGATGCTTGTATATAATATTTATTATAGAAAGCATTAAAATATTTATAAAATAATTTTCTCCATATTGGAAATAATATTTACAAATATGTGAAACAAAGATAAAAATATAAGTTCCATTTAAATGTGTGAAAATCTAGGGTTCGAAAAAAATGGGATTTTTTGATATATATAATATATCAAAAATTGGATATATATACAAACTTTTTTTCTCCTTTTTTTGCAGCTTCGATTGATACAAACTCTAAATAATAAAGAAAAATATTGTTTTTATTTTGTATATGAATTATTATTTATTAAATAATTGAATTGCATACTGAAAAATGATAATATATTAAGTAATTATATATAAGTTATATAAGTTGCCCTTTCCAATGTAGTGTTAAAAAACGGATTATATGAAACAAATTAAACTAAAAAACAATTGTAGCACTTTTTAAAATACAATTAGCGCCATCTATTTACGACCGCAGAAAGTTATTTGGATATATATCAAAAATAAAAATCAAGCCATAAATATTGTGATATATATCATGATTTATATCCGCGGATATATATCCTCGAACCTTGAAATAATGTAGATTATTCAAAATACATACAAAAACACAATCATGTTACCTGGTATTTCATCATATATAACACGAAGCTGTTGTGTAGAATACGTTATATCAGCCTCACTAACGGTTGCCGCACCGGCGATAACCAGAGCTAATTCTGACTTTCCTCCGGCCCAGTTGGTGCTACTTTCATTGTTGAGTGCTATTTTCTGCAGTTCTTTAATGGATGTGATAACTTTTGGAATGTCTAAGCCAGCAGGAACTAGAAGAAAATTATTATTTTTATAATAAATAATTTTAATTGAGAACAGTATTTTTACTAACCTATTTGATATTAAATATTTATATTTCATGGCAAGAAAATATTACTATTATACAGGGTGTCTCGTAGCTCGTAGCAAAAACATTAGGGGAGTCTTCTTCATTCAATTTTGAAGAGAAAATATTCTTTACATTTTGGGTGAAATATTAACAGTTATGGAGATAAGCAACATCAAAGTTTACATTTTTTCAATATTTCTGATTTATTTTCTATTAAACGGTCGACTATCACCACAGGAACTTATATGGATCATTCGCTTTGAAATCAAATAAAATTATAAAAAACTTAAAAAATATTTTTTTGTAAGATTTTTGTAATTTCATTTGATTCATATTAAAGTGAATCATTTTTAAAATATTATATAAGTTATTGTAATGATAGTCTAACATTTGACAGAAAAAAGCCAGAAATATAGAAAAAAATGCAATATTAATTTGATGTTGTTAATTTCCGTAATTACCAATATTTCACCCAAAGTGTATAGAATATTTTTGAATGAAGAATACTTCTGAGAAGTTTTTGCTATCTGTCACATCAGTTCTAAACTTCGATTACAAAAAAACAGATCCATGAGAGAAATATGCTGGAGATATTATTTATCTTTTATTTAATTAATTGTCATATACTGCCAAAAACTATTGTAAATAAATAGTTTATACAACCTTAATTCATTGTGTGATCCTAAAAATACTGTAAAAAAGTATGTAATTTGAATTACTACTATGTATTATTATTTCAAACTAGCTGTTCATAACCGGCGTTGCACGGGTTAAGGATTAAGTTTAAAATAAATTTGTGAGGGTAAACAAAGTTTTGATTCGAACGGTATAGATTTGCATCGAAAATATATCAGGGGGAGGGGAAAGAGTAAAAGAATAGGGGGTAAATGTCACCAATGTTAACCACCGGGTCCTAAAGAATAAGTTTCCAAAATTTGAGTCCGATTGCTCAAACGGTATAGATTTGCATCGAAAATATGTTAGGGGGAGGGGAAGGGGTATGAGAATAGGGGGAAAATGTTGCCTGTGTTACCCGCCGAATCCTAAAGAATAAGTTTCCATATTTTGAGTCCGATCGCTTAAACGGTACAGATTTGCATCGAAAATATGTTAGGGGGAGGGGAAGGGGTATGAGAATAGGGGGGAAATGTTTTCTATGTTACCCGCCGGATCCTAAAGCATACGTATGCAAAATTTGAATCGGACAAACGGTGTGGATTTGTATAGAGAACAGACAGACAGACATTGAGTTTTATAGGTATAGATATATTAATACTAGCGGTCCATAACCATCATTGCCCAGGTTAAAGATTTAGTTAAACAGACATTTGTCAGGGAAGGTTCCATTGTTTTGCACACCTTTAAATAATAAGACTGTTTCCATTTAATCCATACAGGAGGTGGATGGGATGTCCAGGAGAATGGCGAGGAGTGACTATATTTTCAACAGGGTTTTAAAATGCAACTAGAAGTACTTGGTTCAATTCTTTGCAACTTTTCATGTATACGACTGTATTTTTTAGATTATTTTTATTAGATTATACAATCTACATGTTTCGAGAACAATGTTCTCTCCTTCAGGATTGTTTGTGTACTAAAATTGAAGAAGTTAAATCATGAAAGTGTTACAGTGACGGGAATGGCGGGGGGATAGTGGATTGTGTACAAATTTTGTATTTATTATTGAATTAATATTAACATTTATTGAATTAATATTAACATAAAAACAATTATAGCAAATACAGAAAATTTTTCGAATTCAGTGTCATGAATAAGAGAGGAAAAAAATAAGATGAAACATTTAGATACAGTGAAGACCCTGTTGAAAGCAAACAAACTAAAGTAATAAAAATATTTCTCTACTATGCCCATTTGGGCTACAACAAACTTGACTTCTTGATAAACGATAAAATTAACTAGGCAAAAAAATTTAATTACATTCCTTTTAGATAACTTTGGGACAGCAGGAGTGGAGAGGGTAATTGTCAAGGGAAGGGGGGATGGTATCATTGTGCAATTTGGAATTACATAATATTATTCAATTTAACTTGAAGTGAATTTCATTTATATCTGGGGGAGGGAGTGGTGTAAAAAGGGAGAGAGTAGATGACGCCCATATTTACGCCTAAAAAATAAGTATGCAAAATTTGGGTCAGATATGCCAAACAGTGTAGATTTATATAGAGAACAGACAGACATACAGAATTTCAGTTTTATATGTAGGAACATATATAAGTCTAAAAATTACACATTTTTCATCAATCTACGAATTTTTATGGTTGTAGGTAGAGTATGCAAGTATTTACTTACCTGTTGAGATATGTAGGTACTTGCATATTTCTATGTTGTAAATATATATAAAGATGATGTCACAAAAATGAACAAAGACGATACAATAAATGTGTACAAAATATAGTTTTTTGTATTTACAGAGAAACAAACTTACTTAGTTGATGAACTGATTCATTGTAAAATTGATGGAGTGTGGCCAGTGAAGATGTGGAGTTCACAATAATTTTTCCTTCTTTACCAGACAGCAAAGTAACGTTTGATCCAATTGGACTGACATTCAGATTCTCAAACAAATATGCCAGTGAAGGATAGATACTGGAGTAAGACCAAGTGGTATCCAAAACTATGTAAATGTCTGTTGCAGACTCTACTAGACCGTTGACATCTGCAGTAGCTGAAGCTGCACAACTCAAATCATTGAAACCGGAGGCTAAAATAAGTTAAAATTACAAAATTAATGACTAACATTTTTATACTGTACAAGGAATTCAGATGACGTGGCTGCTGTGGAGACATTATTAAGGCCAATCGCAATTGAACACAATTAGAATCAGTTGATGCTAATGATGCTGTTTGTAATATTTTTAACTAACCCAGCTTCTAGCTTATCGGCTTCACCTCCACATCCCATGGATATTGTGAATCTGAAGAACGATCATTAGTTGAAAAACTTAACTGATAAGTTAGAGAGAGAGATGTAAAAGTATATTTTTTTATGTATGCTCAATATGGGTTCGTACGTATTATATATTACATATGTATTAGTATTTGTGTATGCTCTATTTCTTAACCTATCCACGACCCCTGGGGATCTGGGAATATACGTATAGGGGTCTGCAGTCTCATAGCTGGACCATTTAACAATAATAAATAAATGCTACCAAAAGTCTCGTGATATAAAGAAAGATAAGGAAATATCAGAAGAAGCGCTGAAACATTTACTGCTTTTCTCAATCACATACGTCTGTAAGAAGGCATTCTCTGCTCTTGTATATACATACTAAAAACAAATACAGAAACAGATTACAAGTGG
The DNA here is from genome assembly GCA_016648135.1 of Agrypnia vestita. NCBI lineage: Eukaryota > Metazoa > Arthropoda > Insecta > Trichoptera > Phryganeidae > Agrypnia > Agrypnia vestita. The sequence goes on from JADDOH010001468.1 coordinate 351,961, forward strand.
AATTCGATTTGAGATTACAACTTGGTAGTAGCATCAACCCAAATATCACTAATTTAGTTGCAAAAAAGCAACACCAGCCTTCACATTAACTAACTGTTAATCAATATGAATGTTGGTGTTGCCATTGTGCGTTAATTATTAATATATTTTTTATAAAAACGTTTTATTTTGTATTTGTAATACTAAAATAAATGGTTCGAAATTTATTGCTGGTTTTTTTTTTATTAAAAGGGGGTCCTAGAAAATTGTGTTTGGTTTCCTAGGGATCCGTGGCTGAAAAAGGTTAGGAAACGATGTTCTAAATAGATAATTCTCAATATACAATTTTTTAGATATCTAAAGGGACACAAAATATTCAGTCATCATTTTTATTCTTCTAGTGCTTGTCTGGTTATCTTGGTTATGCCATGTTTATCTTGGCGATCATTATCTTGCTAGCCGTAGCTCCAAATTGGACTGTGGGTTTCCTGAACCATTGCCTCAGATTCATCAGCTAGGATGACCTTTTCTACTAGGACCTCTTCTGCTCACAATTACACCGTGAATTATGAGACGCAGGCTCTGGGATTTCTCTGGATGTCTCATGATATGGCCTCAATATTATATTTTCTGGGTTTTAATTGTTTTAAGGATTTATTTTTCTTCACGCATCTCGATTAAATTGTCATTTGTAACCCTATCGATCCAGCCTATTTTTAAGTGCCGTGTTTCTTTAGTTGCATTAGTTTTGTTAAAGTGAGTGTCCATGATTTCACTCTATATAAAAGTACAGGGGATATATAGGTAAAGCATTGTATCATTCTTATTAGCAAATCTGAGTTTTGGTCATGGCTGTATAATAATACCTTTTTAATCTGGAAAAAAAGCAGCTCTGGCGTTCTCTATTTCAGATTTAATTTTCATAGAAGGGTCCCAGTTTCCATTTAATCTACAGTAAACAATTTTTTTTCTAATCTAATTCTATCTTTGTACAAGCCGCCATCATTTGTTTGTTTTGTTTGCTAATGATCATGTGCTTTGTCTTATTTGCATTTAGTTGAAGACCATATGCTTTGCACGTGTTAACCATTTGGAGATCTGTTATGGAGTTCAAATTACAGTATTGTCCATGTAGAGGATTTGGAGATTTGTTATGGAGTTAGAATTACAGTATTGTCCATGTAGTGGTTATTGTATTCTTCCCATATATGTATTACCACACCTTCTTCTTCTGTTTCAAAGCTTCCTCAAATAATTTGTGATCTTGAAAAGCATTGGTGGAAGAATGCATACAATTCCTCTTATTTCTACTTCTTGAGTTAATTGAGGTTCTAACTTACTGATGCATCAATTTTACTATTGAAGTATTTTGAGTATTTTTGTTTCATACTAATAAGTTTAAATATAATATTTTGCCTCATTCTTAGATTTTAAAGTTCAACTTTATAACCAATGAAAGAAATAAACCAATATACCGGCGTGCTGAAATAAAGGCATGCTTTAAGATCAAAACTAATAGTTAAATATTGACTTACACTGTCAAATCTCCGACTTAAGGGTATTGTTTCATTTATATATGTACCTTTGCAGCCTAATAATATAAAAGAAGGTAAAATAAAAGAAAAATCATTTGCTTTAATTGAAAAAGTTCTTACGAATGTAACTGTTGAGGCTCTGAACTGTGTCCGTAGAATATTCTCTGAAGCCGCTTTCAATGATTGTTCCTTGCAATTGCATATTTTTATCAAGCATATAAGAGAATCCAAGCACTTGGTTTAAAAGAGTCTCAGTTGGGGCTACTTCAGTCATGAGGGCTTTGCGGTTGCAAGCCCTAATGCTATCGGAGAATACTCCTTGCTAAAAATGTACAATATAAACAGGTTAAATATCAAAGGCTGATTGATGGCAGTCAGATACACAAGCAATTGAGTTATTTTAAAACTCAAAAAAGTTACAGTACTGTTAGTTAAACTTCTATATTGTTGGCTAAATTATTAATTGTAAGATTTGTTTTAGATGTAATTTGTAAATAACCCCCAAAAGTTTAATTTCAGTTACTATTGTGGGATAATTGTATAATGATACCACCTTCACAGTTTTTTTTTTCACATGTAAAGTAATTTCAAAAATGATATTTATATACCGGGGAACAAAGTATTCTAACCTAAAAATAAATTTGTAATAAAATTAGACAACCAAACCAAACCTAACCTAACATAAAAATATATTTGTAATAAGATTAAACAACCAAACGTAACATAACCTGACCTAAAAAAATATTTTTAATAAAATTAAACTACCAAACCTAACCTAAAAATAAATTTGTAATAAAATTAAACAACCAAACCTAACCTAACCTAACCTAAAAATAAATATGTAATAAAATGAAACAACCAAACCTAACTTAACCTCACCTAAAAATAAATTTGTAATAAAATTAAACAACCAAACCTAACCTAACCTACAAATAAATTTGTAATATAATTAAACAACCAAACTTAATCTAACCTAACCTAACCTAACGTAACCCAAAAACTAAATTTTCAATAAAATTAATTAACCTTAATTTTTAATACTTGTACCGCCGTATATAAATATCATTTTTGAAATCAAAACACTCGACTCTACGTGTGAAAAAAAGTTGAATAATATCCGTGAAGGTGGTATCATTATTCAGTTTAGCCTAAGATATTGAAGATATTAATATTATTAAATTAAGATGAGTAAAAATATTCAAGCAATCTAAAAAAGTGTATAATATTAACCGATTTACCTTCTTATTTAGCAAATGTTAAATAAGACAGAAAAAATAGCATCTGCAATAAAATAGAAAACACAAACTTGTCTTGGTGAGTTTTATTCCAGTTCTGATTTATAATACAAAAAAGTGCTTTACTTTTAATACTTATGGTAATCACTATTACACTCAATTGTAATTAGTTCTCTTAAAAATGTCTTTAGGTTTTCACGGCCGTTAAGAATCTTCTGTGTATAGTTTTCTGGGATATTCTGCCGTGTATATGTGACCTCTCTGGCCAGAGAGGTCACATTTACATGGCAGAATATCCCAGAAAACTATACACAGAAGATTAGTGCTCTTATAAAAATTTTAATATGCATTCTCAAGTCATAAGAGGTAGTCTTATGCAGGGGAACAGCAATCTCTGAAGATGACGTTATCATAAAAGGTTTCTTATAGGAGCCCCTGGATTATGTCTCACAATAGGTCACAAATACAGGGTTTTAATATATTTTTGGTTAATACCTCATTTAATCTCAATACGTGCCCTTATCGACAGCGAGTCTACCGTAATTTTATTTGAAAAAAGAGTAGTTTTACCTGTGAATAGTACATGTCCAGTAACTGTGATAGCTTCATAGATGGTGCTTTACTCATAAACTTGTCTATATTGGCTCCCAGAATAAGACCATCCAAACCTCCTCTGATTTCGGCATCAGTCATTTCATGATCTGCTGATTGTGAAAGGAAATACCACTTGGGGGCTTGAGTACTATTCCATCCACCGCCAGAACCCATGCTGTACAGTTTGTTCTTGACAGGGCCCTGTCTCAATGCAACTTCTGCCAAGTCACCTGAATATATAAGAAGTTATTGTCAGATAAGTTATCAATCATAATAAAATGTAAACCGTTATGGCTTCACTTCTTCATAAAACAAAATATGTACTGAAAAAACATATTTTATATGCAAATACCACGGTGTGTGAGTGTTTTGCAAAACTAATACATTTTTTAAATAAATTTGAACATGAGAAAGGCCTTGCAATACACATAGTATACCAAGCATTATATAATCGCAACTGAGCCTTCTTATTAATTAACTTCTCTTTAACTTCTCTCTCTCGCTCTGAATATTGTGGTGTAATTGTGTTGAGAGGTTTGTTCTTGAATTTAAGCCATCAGTTGTCAATGAAATAGGGAGACCGTGGGATTGGGGGGTGCATAAGCACAACATTCCTCAACAGAGCTGGTGAAGGAACATGGCCAGGAGCTGAACACTGAGAATCTCATGCACCTGCATCGCGTGCAATAGCAAGATGTTATGGAGGAGATTTTGTCTGAGGAGAAGAAGAAGAAAAAAACAGATATCCTTCATTTTAAATGTTATTTGGGAAACCATGCAAAATTGTATAGAAAACATCTGAATAAGAAGATTGTAGCAGTGCAATGTCAATGTCACAATCAATTTCTGTGGAGTCTTCAAAGGAGACGTGTGTCACTGGATAGATTGCTTTTTATATACTAAAAGAAATAGATTCATAATAGGTAGCAGTGGTTCCGTTATAAACAGGGAATGTCGTCCAATACAGTTAAAAATTCAAATTATTTAATAATCTAACAATATTTTATAGTAATCATTTTTAAAATAATAATTTTAAGGTATGGAATAAATCACTTGAGTTTTTATTATTTATTTTAAGTAAGTTAAGTTTACTTTGCTATACTAATTGTGTTTGTAATCCAAGGTTTTATTATATAGCGATAAAAAAATGGGTGCATTTAATACCAATTAATGCAATTTTTACATCTGTCCTATCCACAGTTCTTTATATAATAATAGTTTAATTTTGAATTTGATTTTCATAGATCCCTCTCATATTTTTTCTAATTAATTATTTTTTATGAAAACGTTCATATTTTGAAAACATTATTAGGTAGGTACTATGTGAAAATATAAGCTGAAAGGCTTAAAAATATTTTAGATTAGATTCAGATGGATTCAAAAGTCTGACCAAATCTATCAAATTGGGAAACTAATGAATAATAAATAACTAACTAATGAATATCTATAAACTGTATATACCTATATTATATGTAGGTAGATAAGTAAATTACAAAAGAGTCAATCTATTTCATCAATGTTATGGGTTGCCATGTCATGGGTTATATAAATACAAATATTTTAACATCATTAATGCACTGAATAATAACATACCAGCAAGTGTTACAGCAAACTTGTTGTCAACAATTAAGGAGGAAAGGTTTCCACTGGCACCACCAATCAGATCACGCAGTGAAACCTTTTGAGGCTGCAACCCAGCTGCAATTCCAGCTAGAAGTGGTCCCACAGATACTGCACCCCATTTGGTAAAAACTACACCGTCTTCCACCGGACACTGGCTCTTTGGTGTGTCCATGCTTGATGCGTATAATCCTGGAAGTACGTCAGAACTCGCATCGTCATCTGGTTCGCCGGCGAGTCTCATTTGACCCATTGTGTTCATTTTCTCTCTGTAAGTCATAATTTTATAATGTTAATATATATGTATCAAGGTTTACAGTTACATATTATCATCTGTAGACTTTAAACCTAGGCTTCCTCAAGAATGTATCTCCACCAGACGCTACACTGGACTGATTTTTGTCAACTTCTGACGCCGAGAATGGATAGTTCTTTACAAAGTTTTTTCAGTAGGGTTGGCAATTTCACAATACGTTTTTTTAGGAAATGAATAAATGGTACAGGACACAACATACAAAAATAAATTTTCACATGTCACTTTTTTGGGAATTGTAACTGTTTTTTTAATATTTTTTTTAAATAACAAGTTGTAATTACAAAATATGCAATACAATAAGTTAGACGCATAAAACATATCTATCTGCACATATATCTATAACATTTGAATACATTTTATAAATTAAGGACCATTTGTTTGATGAGGAGTAAGAATAATAGTTAAGAAAAAAGGATAAATTTTTTGCGTTTTCTACCAACCAAACATCCTTTTTCGTAAAAATCTATGCTTTTTGCTTAACTATTACCAACTGCTGATCAATCAGCCTACTCTAATTAACACACAATTTATTTAGTTTAGTAACTCTTATATCAACTAATTTGAATACTAAAGGAGCACTAACAGAATATAAAAATTTGAATAGAAGAATTTAAAAGGGTTTCACATACCTCTTTAATTCGAAATTCAAGGTACAAAAAAAATTAAAATTCGCCAAAAATCGTATGTATTCTTATATATTTCAAGAAATCATTTTGAAAACACAATATTTATTATGCTTACACGAAGACCGCGATATTTATATTAGGTACTAAAGGATAGGTACTACCTATATGTATTTGTTGTTCTCACTTGCGAAAAAATCGAGATATTTTTTTAATTTCGTCAAATTTTAAAAAAAAATCGAATATTGTGAACTAAAATGTACTGATTTATGACGCAAGGGACTAAAAATTATAATCCGATGTGATTGCAAAATTCGCCAAAAATCGTAAAATTCATGAAAAAACCGATTAATTTTGTGAAAAACGTCTGCCTTTTTGCATATTTCAAGAAATCATTTCGAAAACGCAATATTTATTATGCTAATACAACGAACGCCACATTTCTATTACTAAAGTATACGAAATTGACATATCTGTTGTTTTCACTTGCGAAAAAATCGAAATATTTTTTTATATTTCGTCAAATTTAAAAAAATTCGAATTATGTGAACTAAAACGTGTTGATTTATGGCGCAAGGTTGCTTAAATTATTTCGAATTACGAATTACCGGGGTTAATCTACTATGAAATTAGCATTTTGGGAAGCAGTTTTAAAAATTTCGAATTATGGCGAATTTAGAATTATCGGGGTTCGAATTAACGGTGTTTTACTGTAAAAGCTATTTGTTGTCTAATCCCCTTTTTTATTACCATCTCCAATTGAGAGTACTATTTTGTATTGAACCAGGTAATTTATTTTTCTGCTTGGGAACAGCATATTGCAATGTTCTCGATCGATGTTTATTGGTAATTTTAGGAATTGTTAAACTTAAATTATCTACGCCTCTTGTATTTCTTCCGTGTGAAACTAATTTTAGATTATGCCTAAATTAAAAAGCTTGCTACACTATAATATCTGTTTGAAGATTTAGCGGAGTAATCGCATGATCATATGCCATATCTCAATAAAGACTTGAATAAAAAAATAGATTATTCGTAATATAGGCTTTAGAATTACATAAGTAAGCAGTGAATTTTGTAAAATATACTAGCTATCATGGACCAATCAATAAACAACAATTCTCGTAAATTCTTGCCAAACACATTTTTTGTACAAAAAACTGTTTTTAATACGTTAATACGTACATAACATTTGGATCCATCACTTCAACATCAGATTTTCTTCTTAATTGTCTGGGTAACCTCTGAGTTCTGTACTGAGACAGTTTACTACAAACTGTCCCTTCATCTCCGCGGACACTTCTTTCAATTGTTGACGACATCATGTGGTGGAGGGTGCACTATAAATAAAAACAATGTATTAAAATTAAACTTAACAGACAATTACATATACAAGCAAATAATAACAAAGTAAACAAGTTTATCCACTGTGATTGTGATTGTTCACAATCACTCACTAAGTTTTGTTATTTTCATATGATATTATTATCTGTTACTTTTTTAAATTTTTATATATTATATGATACCTAGTCTCACTATCAAGTTCATTTTTAAGTTTTGTTATGTTCATATAATATTATTATTTTTTATATATATTTTATCCTTTGTAAATTATACCTATAACTAAATATGCAATGTACTTATGCAAGAAAATAGAAAAGAAACGTGCCGACAAGTTGTACAAGGCTTGGCATGATCTATAATAATAGAAAATATGTATAAATTTAATAATGAATAAAAAAAAAAAAAATGTTAAAAGTATGCATTTAAGGTTGTTATCAACTGTTCTCTTCTGTGATTTTGAGATATTGAATACAAATCTATCAGCTGATATGATTCTTAACCCACAGATTTATTTTCTGATTTAAAATTAATATTCATGTAATATGTATGTATATGTACATACATATATACTAGCTGATTGGCCCGGCTTCGCTCGGGATCATAATTTAGTAATCATAGAATTGTGTTGACGTCTCTTTTTTTCTAGTTTCGGCATCTGTGATTGGAACCGTCTTCGCTTTACCAAAACATCAACAGATATTTTAGCGCACAAACATAACACTAGAGAGAATCTTTCAAAACTTTCTAGAGCATTCCGAAATCTTAAAGAACCTTCTCTTAATCTTCTGGAAACTTCTAGACCCACCGATGAACTCAGCCACTCGGTTTGGAACCTTATAAAACCATTTTAAATTTTCTCCTTCTTCAGAAGGAGAAAATTTAAAACCTTCTAAAGGTTTAACCTTCTAAAGCATTCGAGAACATTCATGAACGTTCTGGAACCTTCTCGACTCACCTCTTAGTTTGGAGCCTTATAGATTTTCAGAAATCTCCTAGAACACTCCCCTTCCAGAACTTTCTAGAGCTTTACTGGACATTCTGAAACGTTCTTGACTCATTGGCACACTTCGCCACTTACTTTGGAACCTTATAGAACTTTCTAGAAGGAATTTTCTAGAAGGTTCTCCTTCCAGAACTTTCTAGAACGGATTTTTTCGGAACCTTTTAGACTTACCGTACTTACCGACACTGTCGGCGGGCCCATTTGGAAACAATCTGAAGTATTTGCGGCCTTCCCATAACAAAACAATGTGCTAGAATGCACATTTTTGTCACCCACTCCCACCCACGCTCAGCCACCCCCACCAAACTCGCACATTTTCAATGGGACACCAACGGCTATCCACCGCCATTACCACCAGTGGGTGGTAGTATCTGGTTGTAAAGAAAACTTGGCGGATAGGGAAACACGGGTTTCTTTTTACATATATAAATTGATTATAATGAAGAAACTTGCTACTCTTGTTTCACCGGTGTGGGTGTGATTGGTAATTGATGATATCATCAATGATATTATTGATATCAGTTATTAAAAACTGTAACAATACCAAAATATGTATATACATAATTATTTTCTGAACTTCTAATAACTTCAACTATTAAAAAAACTCAGACAATAGTTTTTATATGTTTATTAGGTCCTTACATATGAAATTGGCGTTTTGCCGTACTGGCAAATTTGATCTCAAATATCTTCTCTTGGGTTAGGAATTCCAAATCCAAATTTATACAGCTATTTACTCATGTATTTGTGTTTTGAAAATTATAATTCATTTGTTTTTTCCTCAATTGTTTTTTTCTTTGCGTCACTCAGTTTACAAAATGAAAAACTTGAAATATCGCGTTATTTACGAGTACGAGTTCCAGCGTGGCTCCAGTGCTGCAGAAACGGCTCGAAGGATTAATGATGTGCATGGCGATGGTGCCGCAAAAGAAAACACAGTGCGTTTTTGGTTCCAACGTTTTCGTTCTGGAAATTTCGACCTGCAGAACAAGCCCCGTGGACGGCCGGAGACAAAAGTTGATAATGAAGAATTGAAGGCTATTGTGGAAGCGGATCCATCGCAAACCACATCCGAGTTAGCTACAGGCTGCGGTGTTAGTGATAAAACTGTTTTAATCCACTTGAAGCAAATTGGTAAGGTGAAAAAGCTTGAAAGGTGGGTACCTCACGAATTGAGTGAAGCAAATCAACAAACGCGCGTTGACTGCTGCGTTGCATTACTCAACCGGCACAATAATTAAGGGATTTTAAATCGAATCATTACATGTGATGAAAAGTGGATCCTGTACGATAATCGGAAGCGCTCATCGCAATGGCTGAACCCTGCCGAACCAGCCAAACCATGCCCCAAGCGAAAATTGACTCCAAAAAAGTTACTTGTGAGCGTTTGGTGGACTAGTGCTGGTGTCGTTCACTACAGCTTTCTTAAATCTGGCCAGACGATTCCGGCAGATGTCTATTGTCAGCAACTGCAAACCCTGATGGAAAAGCTAGCTGCTAAACAACCGAGGCTGGTTAATCGCTCTAGGCCACTGCTGCTTCATGATAACGCTAGACCACACACTGCACAACAGACGGCTACCAAATTAGAGGAGCTTCAATTGGAATGTCTAAGACATCCACCGTACTCTCCGGACCTTGCCCCAACAGATTACCATTTTTTTCGAAATTTGGATAACTTCTTGCAAAGGAAAAAGTTCAACTCCGATGGGGCAGTCCAAACCGCCTTCAAAGATTTTATTGATTCCCGTCCGAATGGTTTTTTTAGTAAAGGGATTGATGAACTACCTATGAGATGGCAAAAGTGCATAGATAGCAATGGTACATACTTTGATTAAATAAATACATTATAATAAAAAAAAATCGGCTTTATGTTCCTCCCATACTAATCGCCAATTTTATATGTAAGGACCTAATATAAATGTTTCTTACCCTTTCTACAGATGTTAGAGACGCATTGGGAAACTGTTGGGCAGATCCAGGTAGAAGATTAGTCAACAGAATCTTGTGTTTGTAGAATTGGTATCCCTTTGGACCATACGGCAGAAAACTTGATGATGCTGCAATATTTTTTGCTTTTACAATACCGTCCAGCCGAAATCTGCACACAAAAGATTTATTTGTTTAATACAATTTACAATAAACAAAGGATTGATGCATTCATAGTGTCATATGATGCGTTAGTGGTCCAGGAATTCACAAACATGTGAGATGTGTCTTACAATTTTATTCTTTATATGTGTCACCAGAAGCGAGAGCGACAATGTAGAGAAGATTTATATATTTATATATTATCACAATTTATATATTACACTTTTTTACATAAACTTATAACGCCCCACTAGGTAAATCCTGTTCTGGGGCAGTTATAATTAACATAATAAGTACATGAAAGAAAAGAAATATAAAAGATAGGAGCAAATTATACAATATAGTAAAAAGAGTTATAATACAAAAGAGTAAAAAATATAAAATACAAAAGAGTGGAAAAAATAAAATATTGGTTCATGGGTGGATCACCTCCTCAGCATTCTTTCTTTCTGATTTTTTAAATCATTTTATAATTTTATTTTAAAGTGGCTGTTTCAAAAAGTTATAATTTATTAAAAATTCATGTATTTCAATGTTAAACAAACTATATAAAAATAACATAAAAGAAAAATACATACATATATAAAAGAAAAATATATATAAAAAAACATTCTGGCGATTATTATTCAATTTCAATTCAATTTATTTATTTTTTATATGACATTTACATTACCAAAATAATTTTAATTTATAAATGTTATAAATAAGTTAGAAATATATAAACAACAAAAACAAATATTAAACATATATAAAATCATTCATATCAAAGGTTTAGGAGAACTTCGCTTCCTGCTTCGGAAAACCCTCTCAGAGACATGGAACAGATCAATGTCCAGAGTGATATTGTTGAGTGATTAGTAGGTTCGAAGGTCAGAGAGGAATTGAATGAGCTCCCATCTGGTGGATGGACCAAATGTGCATTTGGAGAATACATGAGGAGAGGAGTCTCCATCTTATAGAATCACTTTCTAGTATCTCATTAACCGGTCATGCCAGACCTTTTGCAGATGTCCTTTATTTTTGGCGCTTTCATCAGATTAATTATAAAAATCATATAAGTAAAATAAATTATTTTACCTGTGAATCAGACTGATGACCAAGTTCCTCATGTCCATGTTATTGCCATAAACATTATTCTCCGCTTTTCTCACCAAGTCAATTAGCATATCCATCGTCACTGGTAGCCTATAATCTCTTTGCATCAGCAGGGGATCCTGATAACACTCCATGAGTGATTCTGGGATTCTGGTTTGAGCATTTTCTTGAGCTTTTGCTAAAGCAATGACAGTCAGCAAAAGTAACAGTAGACCCCTGTTCGTATCCATCTCGTAGATTGTTACTGAAACAATAAGGGTAAATAAAAATAAATGCGGCAATGCATTGATATAAATACAGTCATCACTCTCTATAACGAAATCCAAGTGACCGAGCAAGTTTTTTCGTTATAGAGAGTTTTCGTTATAAGGAGCTAGGAACAAAATTAGCTTGTATCTGCATAAAGCATGAAATATTTATTGATCTATTTAAACCATAGTATTATGCTAGTCAAACATAGTTATACGTAAATAAATAATTTTTCAACTAATTTGGCCGCATCCTAAACTAGATCCTTGAGCAACAATGTTAAATAATCTGTATATAGTTTTCTGGGATATTCTGCCGTGTATATGTGACCTCTCTGGCCGACGTTTCGGATCCCATTGCAGGGTTCGTCATCAGGGCTGATGTGATGATGGACCCTGCAATGGGATCCGAAATATCGGCCAGACAGGTCAGATATACATGGTAGAACATCGCAGAAAACTACACACAGAAGATTCTGAACGGCCGTGAAAACCTGAGAAGATTTTTAATCATAATATAGTCATGATACATCGCGTTCGAGATTTACACATTTCCAACCACGGCTATATTTTAACCTAAAAATGCAATATCATAAATATAGTTGCCTGCAGAAAAAATAAAATTTACATAACAAAATATTAATATCGATTTATTTCGCCTTAACGTGACTCGAATGTTAAATAATGTAGGTATATACCCATAGCATTTCTATACGTTAAATAATATCTAAATATATTTAAAAATAATCTGTCCCACCTCGTTTCTTAAAAAAAACATACGATTTGATGAATTTTTGAAGGTAATAAATAATTTGGGAGATGTTCGTTGCGTGAATATATCAATCATGTACGGTCTATATGGCCGCGATAAAATTACGCTAGCTTTATCAGTGATTGTAAATAAACGCACCCAGAACACATTATATATGTACGGAAAATGTTTTACAACATTCGGTGAAGAACTGAAAGGTTTCTGAAAAAAAACCTGTTGAGTAGATACATGATGCATTCTTCGAACAGTGCGGTACAAACGTGTATTAATTTTTTTGAATTAATACTATCTTTGGGCACTTTTATCAAACGCGTCAACGAATATACTTTATTAGCAATTTTCCTTTTATAATTTTGAATGTTGCAATTGGCCGTGAAGCCAATTTACATTAGCGAAACAAATCACAAAAAATCTCAGATTCTAAAAAATAATTATTAATTAATAAATAATTAATTTAAGGCGATCGTCTAGCAGAATGAGCAATTTTCACCATTTTTTCTCATATCTTCTCTTGCGTTTTTTATTACATTTTTATGGAAATATCTCATTTTTAAATTTTTTCATCAGGTTACATATATTTTAAATACGAATATCTTATTAAAATGTCACAAACTAAATTATATAATTTATTAATAAATTACCAAACCTTCGATGTTTTAAAAATGAAGAAAATTGCTGGACTTTATGGGCCTTTTATGACTGAACGGCGTGTTGAGATGTCTTTTTTATTCAATAATATTAAAAAGTAAATGATTATCTTAAATTTATTACAATTATAGAAAAATCTGTTAGTTTGTTTACATGCAATTAATGTTTTAAAAAAACTGTTTTTTAAATTATTTTTATTTTTTGTGGGTTTTTTTCCAATCCTTTTAAAATAGTTTATAACTTTTTTCTTTAATAAATTAAACTAATAGACATTATTATTTTAAAATGAATACAAAAAAAAATAAAAAATTATTCTCGATTTCAGATTTTAGCTATTTAATCAAGGCACTGCGTATTGTGTCATAAATACGTTGCGTCTTGATTAAATATCTAAAATCAGGAATATCGACAAAGATTTTGATTTTTTTATTTTTTTGTTGTAAAATTATAATATCTATTCTTTTGACTATTGAAGTAAAAAAGTTGTCAACCATGTAAAAAGAGTTGAAAAAGACCCACAAAAAAATAAAATATTTTTAAAATATAAATTGCATGTAAACAAACTAACAGATTTTGCTATTATTGTAGTAAATTTAAGATAATCGTTTACTTTGTAATATTATTGAATAAAAAAGACATCTCAACACGCCGTTCAGTCATAAAAGGCTCACAAAGTGGAGCAATTTTCTTCATTTTTAAAACATCGAAGGTTTGGTAACTTATTAATCAATTATTTAATTTAGTTTATGACACTTTAATAAGATATTCGTAATTAAAATACATGTAACCTGATGAATAAATTTTAAAATTAGATATGTCCCTACAAAAATGTGATAAAAAACGCAAGAGAAGATATGAGAAAAAATTGTGAAATTTGCTCATTCTGCTAGACGATCGCTTTAAATAAATGTAGGTACATATGTACATTTTTTACAACTTTTTTATTTTTTATTTTTTCACTTATTCTTCAAGTAGGTAATGCAACATTTATATTTCCTAATATAAACAGAAATACATATAATTACTGTAAATTTTATTCAACCGTAAGCAACACATATTTTCTTAGCTTTCTCTGAAAAGTTGTTATATTTCTTTATCCCTAATGTCTCCCTTTTGGTCAGAATTCTTAATTTAATAAATCGAGTCAAGGGGAGGGTGATTTAGCCATGTAGTGGAATGACTATATTTTACTCAGGATCCTAGAGTGTAACTGAGGAAAATTTGGAAATGATGGCATTCTATCTAATACATATTTATATCGAAGGGAAGGGGTGCGATGGTCATGGAGGGAGTGCTTGTATAGAAAGAACATTCAGGCAAAATATAGATATAAACAGGTGTCTCATAGCTAGTAGCATAAATTTTACAGGTGGATTCCTGCCTCGATAATGATTAGAAAATGTTTAAGTAACCATGACCATTAATCGTTATGAAGATATCCAATTTCAAAGTTTGCATTTTTTTTCAATATTTATGACATTTTTTTTGCAAAACGTTGGACTATCATTACAGTAACTTTATCGATATCGATATAGTGAAAAATTCATTCGCTTTAAAACAACTCAAATAAAATGATAGAAACCTTTGAATGAATTTATTATAATTGACATAAGTTACTGTAGGTAATAATAGTTCGACTTTTTGTAAAAAATAAGTCTGAAATACTGCAAAAAATGCAAATTTTGATATTGCATATCTCCATTAGGTACTATTGATTTGAGGTCATGGTCGCTTGAACATTTTCGACTCATAATCAAGGCAGAAATCTACCTGTAAAGTATTGAGGACTACTTCTGTTACTCCATTATATTTCAGTGCATACTAATAGAATAATACTGTAAATCGTGAATGTATATTAATGATTTTATTGATTAAATGATTAATGAAAAATGATAGAAGTTCAAAATGTACAGGGGTATTTGGGGAACACTAATAACCTCGCAGGAATATATTCTTGCTTTAATTATGAGTCGAAAATGTTCAAGCAACCAAGACCAATAGTTACAGAGATTTGCGTTTTTTTTCAATATTTCTGACTTATTTATTGAAAAACGTTGAAATATCATTACGGTAACTTGTATCGAATTTGACAAATTCGTTCCCTTTAATACAAGTCAAATAAAATAATAAAAACCTTCCAATTACAATTTCTGCAGGTTTTTTAGTTTTTATCATTTAATTAATTTTTAGTAATTGACATGTGTTGCTGTAATAATAGTTCAACGTTTTGTAAAAAAATAATTCAGAAATATTTTAAAAAAATGCAAACTTTGATATTGCATTAACTCCATAACTATTGATGTTAATTAGGTCATTTTCGACTCATAATCAAGGCTGGAATATAGTCCCGCGAGGTTATTAATGTTTCCCCAAAAGCCCTGTATAAAATATGTGAATTCTGCGGGCGTGAACATTTTGTAAAAATATCATAATTTATCGCCTTAGCAGTGTGATGTACGATTGATTAATCTATTTGGTGTGCACAGATACCGATAACCGATTTGTGATAAGGGTCCCTACATAAAATGAGTCACTCCTTACTGCGAAATGGGAGCGGTCCACTTCTTCCTACGACAGGTTGGAATGCGTTATGTATTTAATGATACAGGTAGGTATATTTGAACATCACTTTTTGATTACGCCAAATACTATCGATCCAGTATTCTTACGGCTAGATAAAGAAGGTGCGAAGTATGAAGTAACCTAGTTCAAATACAGTCATAAAATTAATTTACATTTGAAAATTCAAGTATATATTCCTATCGGACCGTTGAGATCTCCAACTCTATTTTATACTGTAATGTATCTGGATGAACTCTTTGTCTGTCGAAATGAATGAGAGTGAATTAATGTATATAAATGAAGAGGCGCCATATTGACGCGCTCGCTTACGTCACTAACAACTTGTTACCGTAATAATATTGTCGCGTGAATTCCACGGTTATAAGTGAATAAATTATTATTTTGAAGCGGATCATCGAGTTTATCTGGATCCCTGATTTCCTAAAGAGATTATCACATTTTAATACTAAGACTAGCTGTTCATACCCGACGTTGCATGGGTTAAGGATTAAGTTTAAAATAAAATTGGGAAGGTAAACGAAGTTTCGATTCGAACGGTATAGATTTGCATCGAAAATATATCAGAGGGAGGGGAAAGGGTAAAAGAATAGGGGGGAAATGTCGCATATATTACCCGCCGGGTCCTAAAGAATAAGTTTTCAAATTTTGTGTCCGATCGGTACAACGGTACAGATTTGCATCGAAAATATATCAGCGGAGGGGAAGGGTTGAAAGAATAGGGGAGAAATATGTCAAATATATTACCCGCCGAGTCCTTAAGAATAAATTTTCAAATTTTGATTCCGATCAGTCAAACGGTACAGATTTGCATCGAAAATATGTCAGGGGGAGAGGAAGGGGTAGGATAATAGGGGGGAAATGTTGCCTATGTTACCCGTCGAGTCCTAATGAATAAGTTTCAAAATTTTGAGTCCGATCGGTCAAACGGTACAGATTTGCATCGAAAATATGTCGGGGTAGGAGAATATTGAGGAGAATATTCGTAAAACTCTCTCAAAAACAAGGAACAGATCGATGTCCGGAGTAAAATTGTTCAGCATAGCAGAAGCTCTTCCAACAGGCATAACCATTGGCAGGTTGGTCCTGTATACTGGAATGTGAAACAATCTATGCTGACGCTGTCTAGGGTAGGTAATTATCGGGAACATATAAATCAATGCACCGCATAATTTCAGGATTATCGATGTGATTATTATAATTATGATTATGCCTGTCTCTTTTAGCTCATTTTCAGGTATCACCCTCGATGTTGATCTTTTGAAGGTTCACTTTCAGGGAATCTTTGAAGCGTTCTTTTGACCCCCATGGGAGAGACCACCCTGGGTCAATCGAGAAGCTATGGAAACGTAGTCATAATGACAACCCGCCGAATTTCTACGAAGAGCATTACAAATAAATATGTACAGCGCTTTTCTAAAAAAATATACCGATTAAAATAAATTAAAATAACACTAAAGTTTTGTTAGCAGGCAAACTGGGAATTAAAAGCCCTTACCTTAAAAGCCCTTAATCTTAGTCGTCGCTTGACCCTAGTTGGCCTCTAATTTTAATATTTTTACTCCCTTTCTTTTAACTCGTAGCGTCTGCTTGTCGGCTTGTCTGCTTGTCACTTGTCTGCCGAAAAAACTTTGGATTGATTTTTAACCTTTTTCCCGTAATCCAATTGAGCTGAAACTGTGCAGGCGAACTCGTGGCGACAGTAAAAACGATCTAACAAATTTTTGTGTAAATTTTTAAAATTATTATAGTGCCTATAATTTTGAATTTTTCGAAATTTTAAGGGTTTTTATTACTCCCCTTCGTAGCTTTACCCGACTCGAGCCTGACGCGTGGAGTAAGCGCGAAACATGTTTCAACCAAATGAGAAAGGGGGTATAATAAAAACTTTTATGGGTTTTTACTCCTTTTATATTAACTCGTGGCGTCTGCTTGCTTGCCGTCAACAAAAACTTTGGATCGATTTTTGACCCTTTTCCCGTGATCCAATCGAGCTGAAACTTGGCAAGTACTCTCGTGGCGACGATCAAGAAGATCTATCAAATTTTCGTTCAAAAAAATTAATAATTATAGTATAATTTCGGATTTTTAGAAATTTTATTGGTTTTTTCAAATTGGAATCATTTGAAAAGTTTGATTACAAAAACGGCGGCCCGATAACGTCGCGGAATATTTTCTAAATTTGAATTACTCCGTCGGTACTCCGTCGGCATAATAGGTACTTCAGTACGAATGTCTAAAATCTAAATTGACTGACAAATGTTTTTAGAATTTAATCTTCAAAGCATGAAGTGTCTTATCAAAGCTCAAAACATCTGACATTTTAGAAATATATTAAATTACTGTAAGTTTAGTGTTATGTTATATGTTTTAATTCGTCTTTAATTGTTGTTATATTTTACAAAGAAAGGGAGTATAATAAAAACTTGGTTTTTATTGGTTACTTTTTTATGGGTTAGCTTTACTTTTTCGTTGAATTGGTGCTTTCTGCCCTGCGGGTTTTTTTTAAATGTCACATTCTTTAGCAAATAAACATTTACTCGTGGATTTCAATTCCGAGATTGCAATTTTGGCTTGAGTTTGGATTCAATATGCTGTACTCTGAAGTTGTATAGAGCACATGGGCGAAAATGGAAAAGAATGAGGCTGAAAATCTGTTACTTAATCTTGAGCAAAATCTCAAGTGGAAACCGTTTCAGACTTGGCGAATATCTTGTATTCTGTAGCACGTCTTTGCGGTAAAGAATAAAATGTTAACGTTTCAAATTTGTAATAACTCCTCAAACCTTTCCTTTATTTCTAACTCTATTTAAATTTATAATTATAAATAACTGGTAAAGCTGTCGGTATCAGATTTATTGATTCGCATTCACAGGTAATGGGTATTTGAACATTAGAATTCAGCGTTTTACGATATAACATGTAAGCGCGTGTATTATATTTATATGAAGTAATTAAAAATATTTAGGAATGAAATTAATATTTTTAATTTCTAATTGGCGCGTTTTTTTAATTTGATTGGGTATTTTCATAATCCACGTAACGAGCATGTAAAATTTTCCTACCATTAAATGTCTCATTCGCGGAGATATTATACGAAGTGGAATGATTTAAGACGGTAAAAAACTAACCCATAAAAACCAAGTTTTTTTTGTACTCCCTTTCTCTTTTACTAGTTGAAACAGGTTTGGCGCCTACCCCACGCGTTGGGCTCGAGTCGGGCGACGGTACCGAAAGGGAGTAATAAAAAATTTCGAAAAATCCAAAATTATACTAAAATTATTAATTTTTTAAAACGAAAATATGTTAGATCTTTTTATCGTCGCCACGAGTCTGCCTGCAAAGTTTCAGCTCGATTGGGAAAAGGGTTAAAAATCTTTCCAAAATCACAGACAAGCAAGCAGACGCTACGAATTAAAAGAAAGGGAGTAAAAAATGAGGGACTTTTTATGTTTCATTAGTTACAACAATCTGAAAATAAATAAATATTTTTTTACATTAACACACATTTAAATTTAAAAGAACTCAATGTTTCTATTAATTAATGACCAATGATCTATAATTTTCACAAAATGCCAACTAAAATTCAACTTTCACAACAAATAAAATTATCGCGAAATCGTAGCGTGTTCGTGTTAGCATGTAAATTTAATTAAATAATGTAATGGCAACAAACTTGCACTAGACCTCATAAAAACCCCTTGTTTAGAAAATAAACCGTCTGCAAGTTGGTAATACTAAGCCTGACAAATAGAATACCTTAAATAAATTGGTTTTGTATAACTGCCTTGCCTATATCTTTGAATACGTTGAATACCAGATACCAGATAGCATATGAAGTTGCCCAATCACTAGATAAGATATTAAAAGTACTTGTAATTCTATGGAAAACAATAAATTGTGAAACTTGGCTTGAGGCCCGGCTGTAAAAATCGCGCAATGGATATTCTTTAAAGTTAACTCTTATAGATCTGAAAAAAAATACTGAATCATGAATTTACTACCTGTTGTATCAATTTGGTTTATAATACTAGTATAGTATAATATTAGTTGATACTATAAACCAAGTTAAACCAACCTATGTATTGTACTCACGCTGTATCATTTTGAAACTATCATTTCATCAAGCATTTATTGGCTGATAGATAATTGTTACTCCAACTCTCCCTTTATCTACCATGAACATAGTCCCCTACTCAGGAGATATGAGACCCAAAAATACCTTCCCTTCTGTCTGTCCTTATATAGGAAAGCTCACCCCTATGTGATCCCTAGCGATAAGAATGCGGACATGCGAATATAAGCATACAAAAGGTTTTTAGCTTTGACTCATTCAAAAGTGAATTAAAAAATCTGTTAAAAAATGTTTTTATTAATGAGGACATCGTAATAAAAACCTAAAATGGACCCGGATAGTTTAATGGCAATTGTGTTCACTTTGATCTATGATCTCAAATGTTTATCGGTAATGATCGATACACGGTAACACCCTTTCGAGACATGCGATATATATCATAAGAAATTAAATTGATTGATTTCTGCTGCACTCTATCGGTCGAGTTAATTTTTTTACGCAGCGAACTTATTCGGCACTCCTATGATCATGCTGCCCTGGTGCATGCTTCAGACTCTAGTTTCTGGAATCGGACCTGCTTTAAACATACCAATAAATTATGGCGACCTTTCTGTACATCATTTGTGGGGTATAAAAGCAAAGGCAGCAATATCCAAAAAATTAAAAAAATATTTTGAATGCAGTCACCGAGGATTACTAATTTAGAATGTACTTAATTATAGATTTTATGTATCTATCTCTTCAAAAATCATATTTCTCATATACAGGCTATGTTTCCAATAAAATCTCGAATTCAGTACATTATAACTTAGTAATCCTCGATGAATGCATACACTTTTTTTTGGATATTGCTGCCTTTGCTATTATACCCCACATTTAATCTTTAACTACTGTAAATGCATTGGAAATGAAGTATAAGATATACACCTGTGATATTTTATTTATGCACTGCACTTTCTAATGCTGCTCTGATCTGCATATACATATGTATAGAGAAATATACCTGCCTCTGTGGATTTCTTACAGCCTAAAATATTTAAAGAACTAGTTAATTACATTTTAGTAAAGTTGAACATACATATCTTATGAAAATGTTGGCAGTAAAATTTCATTTAAATTTAACTGTCTGGAATTCAAAATGCCTGGTTTTCCATTTTTGAATGTGAATGAACGGCGTTTAATGAAATTGTAGAGTGCTAATTATTACTATAATTTTTAAAATTTATTTACTCGTTATGATAAGCCTATAGTGAGCCTAAGTCGACCCTTGTGTTCGTAAAAACGCCCTTCAGAAAACGAATGAAACTGAACTGAAGTTTTATGAAACTTTATTAAAATCGTACATACCTTAAAAATCGAAACCCTTCTAACTAAATCACAGAAATTAAAAGTTTTATCACTATGGCATCACTTTTGATAGTTTTTACACAAATCTGCTCACTTACAGTAATGCTGTCGACCTGGTCGAACTCGCTGGAAATAATTGTAACGCACCTTCCAACGCTACAGGAGATAAGATAAGATAAAACCCAGCAATGATAAAAAAATACTTCTATGTTCTCTCCATAGAAGCGACGACGTGTAACTTTTGCCGAAATGTTTTGACGCAATAAAAAAGGGATAAGGAAGATAACGGAGCACCGGGAACAAAATTATATCGACGAGGATGGGATTCGAACCCACGCGTGCAGAGCACATTGGATTAGCAGTCCAACGCCTTAACCACTCGGCCACCTCGTCATACCGCCGGGGCGTCACTATAACTAAATAAGACCACCATTTTTAGACAAAAAACAGCCGCGCCATCTGTGAATTTTTAGCATAACTATCTTCTATAGCGTTTTTAAATATCAAATAAAACAACAGATGGCACTAGTACGCGCGATGTCAAACCAAATTTCATTCATGCTTTTAAGATATTATTTTCAAAAAACTTCTTTTTGTAATTTTGTAAACACATTGAAGAAATGTTAAGTAAATTACTATATATTGAGTGCACCATAATTTTACATCTAGAATACCATAAAAAGTAATTCATTCGCTCTTGAATATTTTGAGGTTACTGTGGCTGGCTCATTTTGTCATTCAAGTAAATAAACAAATTAATACAATCTGTCAGTAATTTTTACTTTTTAATTTAAATGTCAATTACCTACAAAAATATACTCTACCTACCTGATAGAATAAATTGATTTTATTATGAAGTTTCACATTGAGTGCTGAGCGATAATAGCTCTTTTTTCAGACCGGCAAGCTAGGTAGGTAGGTACCTAGTCCTATTCTTCATAGCACAGACGTTTGTTTGAAAATAATGAGAATATTGGTGACAGATATTCCGCGTACGCGGCTCATTTATTATTATTTTTATTGTTAATATTATTAAAATCATTCAGTCGATATAACGCGAACGCAGCTGACAAGAGCGCGGGCGAGGTTACGGGGTATATTCCGTTCCCCCGCTTCGCCATTCTCTCCTCGAGCGCGGTACCGGCGATGGCGTGCGCTCTATACATAACATCGAAATGTCTAATTTAGCTTCAATAAACTCAATTACAACCATGTGAGTATTTTACCGCTGATTACCTGTGTGCCTCATTTACTTTGCTTGCCATTAGCGAAAGGAAATACTACATTTCAAAATGAGGACTACAACACACACACACGTTCACCAGTTTGAAGACTACAAAGTGTACACTACATTTGTAGTAAAAACTACATGAAGTGAATTAATTGTAATACTACGAAATTGTGGTACTAATGAAGTGAAGTAATTGTAGTATTAATGAAGTGATGTAATGAAGTAATTGTAGTATTAATGAAGTGAAGTAATTGTACTACAAAATTGTAGATTATTTCACATAAAAAATGTACTATTTGAAGTATTTGCTCGTACTTTCGATAACTTTGAAGTGTGTGTACTTTGTAGTGTTCGCTTTGAAAACAAGTGTAACATTTGAAGTATATACTTTCAATAACTTGTGTATAGTTTGTTTTGTGTAGTTTGTAGTGTGCACTACACTTCAAAAGATGTGAAGTGTACACTTCAATGTAATGTAGTACTACATTGTAGTAATGAGTACAGAGCGGACCCATCACTACTTGCCATGCCACTACACAGAGAGCGCGGACTTCTTCATCAACAAATCGATGACTACGCATCACAAACTCCTCTCCAGAGTATTACCAACAAGATAAATTATTAACCTCGTTTCAATAAGTTCGACTACTCAGTATGGAGCTATGGAGCGGCACACACGTGTCACAATAATTTACCAGACCATTTATTTCCCTTTTCGGTACCTACGCAACAATATAAGACGAAGGATGTTTGCTTCCCTCCCTTTGCGCTTGTCAGACTTCCAGACGAATTGAAATACTAAACTAACAAAGTCCTCGTTTCAGATGCCCAAACAACTTAACAACAACAAAACGTTCTACTTACATGCAGGTCCGCATTAGAGCCTAGTTGCTCAGGTGCTCGCCGGGTGCCGCCAAGGGCTCGGGAGAGACATAATTGAATAAAATAACAACGGTAACAACTAACTTCATCATCACGCCGCTTCTTCACAGGGGTAGGCAGAGATATAAGAGGAATCATTTTCAGTTCGTCCACTTTTACATCTTTTAATGCACGCTCTCTGGGTTGAACCTTTTCGCAACGCCGCTGTACTATATTTGATGCATGATTTTTGAGAAATAAAAACTGACGCATGTTTTTGATATTTGAAGGAATATGCAAATAGGGATATTTTAATGAGCTCTAAATTTGTTACTTATTTAATGGAAACTAAACTGGACTAAATACACGTAACCAAAATTTATAATAATCAGCGTAAAAATTTGTTGGGTTTTTCCTAGTCGTAACCCACTATTAAGATAAAAAACTTTTGTTATTCAGTCATTCATATTCTTTTCAAATAACACTAATATTACTACAGCAATAATAATATTCAAAATTATTAAACATTTAACGTTAACATGTTATTTCTTTATAAAATATGAGAAGATAATAGTATAGAAAAACATGAAACCAAACATTTAAATGGTATATCTTTAATTTTCACGGATCCCAGATTAAATACTTTGCCTAGAGCCCCAATCATCTTAATCTGGCCCTGCTTACGTGAGTTATTTTTACTATAGTTATTTTTTATTCTATGGGAGATTTGCAATCATCCGCCCTATGGTCCGAACCTTAATCCTGGGTGATTACACAATAAATATTACTTTGTAATTTAATACTTTCTTTTCGTTTAAATAGTTGAAGCTGTTTATGGTTTTAGATCATGTTTATGCGCTCCTGTCGAGTTTCGCTGTTTAATCGAAAATTGTATTGGTTTTTGTCTCGCAAGCTGATATTTGAGTTTCTCTCTAGATCAAAATCTCAATATGTGTAAATGGTACTTACTAGTATATCTTTTCAATTAAATCTCAGAGATATATTATCTCATTGTGTCTATTGCCGTGGATAGAGAGCTAAAATATTTATTTAGATTCTCCGTAAGTATGCCATTATTTTGGTTTTATAAAAAAAAAGTTTGGAAGCATCATTAAGATCTTGGATTTTATTTTTTATAAATCTTCCCGTGTGTTTGAATAATCACAATTGTTGGCGCAATATTTATGTAGGTAGTTCACAATTTTCAAAGATCAGAGTAGGTACACGTAATAAATTAGTGTAATCGCACGAGAGACATTTTATGTCTTGTGAAAACATAAAATTATAAATATTGTATGGATGGATATGGAAAAAATAAAAATTGAATTCTATGCGGTTAAAAAGAGCTTTAGGAATGAATAAAATCTGAATTGTCGGATTGCTAAAATCGAGATAAAGGATGACGAAACGTTTTATGCTCACGCCTGGTCCTTACTCTGAATTAGGCTAAGGATGAAAAATCCGTTTTATTTCAGTGCGAAAAAATCGTACGACGATATCGCCAATATGGTCAGGAACAAAAAAATAATGGTCAATATTTTAGTGCCTGTTGTTTGATCATAAGTTAGAGTAAGAGTTAAGCAAAAAGCGTAGATTTTTACGAAAACGGGTGATTGGTGGAGAATGCAAAAACTATGCTTTTTTCTTAACTATTACTCTTACTTCTGATCAAACAACAGGCCTTTTGTGTACAAAATTTGTCTTCATGATATATTGTCATGAGTTTCAATTTACAGTCTCTATTGTCCCAAACTACAAGGCTCTATTGTCCCAGAATACAAGACCCAGAGGCACCTTATTATACCATCTTACAGATCTCACGTAGAGATGTCATGAAGCATAGAAAACTCAATTTATTAGAAAATTCAACATAAAAATGTACTTTTTAATTTTATTACGCACTCAAAACTTCGATCGGGTAGCAATAAACTTTGAAAACATCTGATAAGAATAAAAAATAATATTGGATTGCAATTCGCTCTTTACTTTTTTAAATGTTTCACCAGCGCAGCGCCCCGCAGGAAAAGACATTATAGAGTAAGAGCCAGCGACCGCCAGACTTACTTATGGTAACAAACCTGAAATATTTTCTGTACATGTACACTATAGTAGGTAAGAAGATTCGGATATTACGACATTTGTGTGAGGGGGATTTTGGCAGGTAATACAGGTACAAAAAATGTGTAAGTAAAACGTTAAAAAATAAGGTAACAGGTAATATTATTAAACAGTGGCCCGAATAAAATATATAAAATTCATATTTGTTACTAAAACGTAAGTGACATGATTATTTATAAAGCTTCAAAGCGTCTGGTGTTAGAAATGATCCGTGAAAAACGTCCGCCATTGATTGATATGCGTGTATAGAACTATCCCGTTAAACATATATAAAAATCAGGTTTGTCATTTTTAAGTTTTACTTACTCATTTTTTGTGCCTGTATTACCTACCTGTTATCTGCCAAAATTCGCCGAACTCAAATGTCATAATATCCAAACCTTCTTACTGTTACTGTATACATGTAGAGAAAATATTTACTATGCCGTAAGTCTGGCGGTCGTTGGTTTTTAGTCTATTAAATGACTAGCTGCAACCCGTCAAAATGACGGAACATTGGTTCGCGTCTTTGCTAAGACATCTATATATTTATAGCATCTTTTTGGCGCTCGACGGAGAGGCGGCCGTGGCAACATGCGTGAAACGTTTCTGGTTTTGTGGCGCGGGCTCATGCCTCAACTCCTGCTGTTTTTTTGGCCGTTAATTCGAACGAACGTTACACGAAGTTACGGGGACGGACAGACAACGAAATTATTATGTTTGATTGATATTGTTGTCGAAGGGTGGTCCGGAAGAATCGTGTGTTTGTCACACG
The DNA here is from genome assembly GCA_016648135.1 of Agrypnia vestita. Taxonomy (NCBI): domain Eukaryota; kingdom Metazoa; phylum Arthropoda; class Insecta; order Trichoptera; family Phryganeidae; genus Agrypnia; species Agrypnia vestita. The sequence continues at coordinate 378,030 of JADDOH010001468.1, forward strand.
TGTTGTGGTATCGTATTTCTATGAAAAAAATCAAAAATGTGTGCACCAACATGGTACACATCTAATTCATAAAATCAATTGAAAATTGATGAATGAAGATTCAGGTAAAAAGACAATGAAGGAAACAAACTTCCTTAATACACAAATATTAAACATTATAAATATTTATTAGATTGAAAGTGAAAGAGATTATCCCCATTTATCATATTTGTCTTAAAAAATCTTTTGATACAGTAAAACCAATGATTTATCCTGTAGTAAAAACCCCCCACAATCTCAGGATATTGGTTGTTATATATTAGTATCACATAAAATAGACGGGATATATGTTTAAATTTATTTTACAAATATCAAGATTACCTGTTTTTTTTAAAATATATTTTTGAATGAGCTATCATAAAAAATAACAAGTACCATACCACCCTGAATCTCATCCGTTTCTTTCGTCGATGTCTGAATATAGGTACTAAATCATATAACAGCTGACATACATTAAACAGCGAAATTTCTATAAAATGTTTCGAAGATTTCTTCAGCTTTATTGAATGCGCGATTTCTAATGTTCTGTGTTTAGGGTTCTGGCAATGGTCCAATAAAACATTTTCTAAGTGAAAAAATCTTTTTTCATGATTTGATTCAGTTTAAAATGATTTATCTATTATTAACATTTAACATTAATAGTTCGCAATTACTAACCCTAAACTAACCCGTAAAAACTAAGTTTTTATAATACTCCCTTTCTCATTTTCGGGTTTCGTGTCTACTAGATGCGTCGGAGTATTTTCATATAACTTACTGACTTGTATGAGAAAACCATTAAAAATTTGAAAAATCCAAAATCATACTATAATTATTAATTTTTTTTAACGAAAATTTTATAGATCTTCTTGATTATCGCCACGAGTCTTCTTGCAAAGTTTCAGCTCGATTGGATCACGGGAAAAGGGTTAAAAATTGATCCAAAGTTTTTTTGTCATACAAGCAAGCAATCAGACGCCACGAGTTGAAAGAAAGGGAGTAAAAATAATTAATAGGAAGTCGTATCCCCCCTTTCGGACTGTCCTATTTCTTTACATTTTTATTGTTTTAATGTAATTTTCTCATGACATTTCAATATTCTTCGGAAATTCAATTTATTATAAGTCTATTGCGAAATACCACAATTCTCTTCCTGTAAATTCGTTTAACAGGTCGTCTTTGCGGCTCTTCTATTCTTTAACAGATTTCTGTCATCCTTCATACAGGCTTCCGGTTCTCCAGTTGGGAACGACCGGAAGTGGGATGTCGTTTATTTAGGGGTGGTTTCATGCGGCAGGTAAATTACGGCCTAACTATATTGTATGATATTTATAATATAAAACAAAGTCGATTATTAAAATATAAAATAAAACAATATTGAGTATTAAAATTATTGTCAATTAGGTACAAGCACCAGTAAGATTAGCTACTAGGGAATGCATAAAATGAGGAAAATCCGTAAAGAAAACAGTCAATATTTATAAAAGTATTATTCAACTTCATATTTTTAAATAGGTACACAGTATCTTGATCTATTTCTTCACACAATCACCCCCTTCTTTACATTATCTTCATCATCACATCATTACATAGCTTTGAAATCCTGTTGTAGTCATCCACCACCAATCTATTTAACCAATAGCCAAGCCCGTGGGGGGTTTAAATCTTCAACAGATCGATTTTTATTATTATTTCCTGAGCTTAAAGAGTTCAGAGATTCACAGAACACGATAAATTAATAAAGACAAATTATAGAAATCTCACAGAGACGAAACTATTTGTATGGGAACACAGGTAAGTCAGATTTTCTTTCAAATCCTGGTCGAGGCTTATCCTGTCTGGTCGCGCCACGAAATAATTTTGGTTACTCTTCACCTCCGGGATCTTATCCCACACAATACAATCTAAAAATCGAGGGAAAATTGTTTATTCTCCATTGACCCGTATATATTTCAGTACAGGTCGCGGCCGCGTGCGAGAGAGACAGAGAGATTTTTCGAGATGCGTACGCAGCGCGACGTCACCCCTTTCGCTTGCGCGGGGAAATGTGTGAATGTGTTGTACACGCCAGCTTTGGTTAACCGACCTGTACAAAAATTGAACAAAATAAATTGACGCAATTCAAAATTATCACAGTCAAACAGACCCTTTTAGATTACGTATTCTATTAAAAGTTAGAAATTAGTCTAAAATTGGTTGACTTTATCTCCTTGGAAGCCGCTGTTGGGGAGTTTTTGAATAAACACGTTTTAAAATTCACCCCCGCCCCCGGCCTCGGACTTAATTAACGCGTAACCTATTTCTGAGCTGCACGGCTCCAGCCCTCCAGGAAGCGAGGCGTGCGAGGCTCCTCAGCGGTGATATTCTTACGGGGTGGTAATTGCCCGCTGCTTTAATTGGACCCCGTCTGGCGGCGGCGGGTCTCACCTGGAAGGGTTGCGGCAGGGGAGGGCGGGCGGGTGGGGGTGCACTAGACAATAACGATGCGTCAGCTCTGTGGCGCTGATGCAAAGTTGTCGGTTAATTGGTTTGGCTTGAGACGGCATCTTTGCCATGCGCCATGCGCGACTTTTTCTTCAGGACAATGCCTCGAGACGGGGCGCTGACATCAAAAAGAGATACCGAGGGTGCCAAAAAATGTTTACAATCTTCAACACTTGTTTCTGGGCGTTCCTTAGTTTAAATCAATTACGGGGTATAAAATCAAAGGCAGCAATATCCCAATGAAATGTTACTGAGATAAATACAAAAAAAAATGTTACTACACAAGGAAATTTCTGTGGAATCTATGAAACCTATATTTTATTGGAAATAAGCTTTTAAAAACAATTCCTCAGTTTTAAAAACTAAACTTTTTACGAAATACGAATAGGTAAATCGAAATAATATATGTAGGTATCTGGTAATTTTTATTTTATAATACGAATAGGTAAATCGAAATAATATATGTAGGTATTTGGTAATATTAATTGCACAATTTCTTATATTTAATATTTAATTTCGCTTTTTTCCAAAAAATGTGTTAACGTAAAACTCGTGCTGCAATGTTCCGACTACACGCGCCTGACCATTAAGTATAATTTCATAATTTTATTTTTGTTACCTTATCCTGGAGGATCGAGTGTCCCAAGCCAAGACAAGGCGCTTCCATCTTCCGCAGAGTCCGGGGCGACCCACCTGCCAAAAAGCTGCCAAAAAGAAACGTCATAGTTAGTCTTGCCTCTGGCACACGCAAGACGCGTACAAGCCATTAGTAGTTTTAAATAAAACTCATCATGCTCTTCTACCAATGTCTTTTATATTTAAGTGTAAATGTTTACAGATATTTTATACGAAATGTATATTTACTCGACGTTTCGTTGAAGTCGTATTCGACGTCATCAGGAGAATGACCTGTACCCGCGGAGGTACAGGGCGGACCTGGTGACGTTGAGAATTCTTTCTTGGAAAAACATACGGTTCGTATAAAATATTCGCAACCATTTACAGTTAAATATTTCTAACGACCGTAATAATAACCATAGGTCTTTTATATTATTTTTTTAAATTTGAACATGTCGGAAAATACTTTTATTAATTCCTTAATGTCATTTTATTTTGAAAAATGTGTAAACGTTCACGAAAAATGATCCTTGATACCGAATATTTTTAGGTATACACTGAATTGTGCATTTTTATTGCTTTTTATAGCTCATTATTTGCGCCACCTGGTAGTGTTAGTGACGGACATTTTTGTTCAGAGAATTATTTATTTTGATTTTTATAATACGTGATTATATTGTAAATTGCTCCCAGATTCTTAATATCTCTAATGCTTTTATTTCTAAAAAGACATGAAAAATATTTGGCAATATTTTTGATAACAGCCGAGAAAGTTTTTTCTTTAGGGGTTGAAATTCTTTACTTATTGGGCCCTACCTGCAACTTACCCTGGAAGGCTGTAATATCTTATCTCCCCCGCGATATCACGTGAAAGTTGACGACTTATTCCCGAAACTCCGCACATCCTGCAGGACCACAAAGCACGCTACGAGAATTTGAAATATTCATGGACGGTTGTTTTGGTGTTTTTTTTTCGGGTGAATAATAAATGCAATATGGACACTTTTTAAATAGTAGTTAACAATCAAAATACATAATTCTCTATGTGAAAATGTCTGTTACCAACGCAACTATATGGCGAAAATAATTATGAGGTTTATAATAATAATTAGATATAAAAAGCATAAAAAAATCATAAGTCTCTATGTAACATCTTCGTCACCAAGCTAACATATGTATCATTATATATTAAATAATGAAGTGTAAAGAGGAAAAAAAGTAACCCATAAAAACCAAGTTTTTATTATACTCCCTTTCTTTGTAAAATATAACAACAATTAAAGACGAATTAAAACATATAACATAACACTAAATTTACAGTAATTTAATATATTTCTAAAATATCAGATGTTTTGAGCTTTGATAAGACACTTTATGCTTTGAAGATAAAATTCTAAAAACATTTGTCAGTCAATTTAGATTTTCGACATTCGTACTGAAGTACCTATCATGCGGACCGACGGAGTAATTCAAATTTAGAAAATATTCCGCGACGTTATCGGGCCGCCGTAATTAAACTTTTCTAATGATTCCAATTTGAAAAAACCAATAAAATTTCTAAAAATCCGAAATTATACTATAATTATTAATTTTTTTGAACGAAAATTCGATAGATCTTTTTGATCGTCGCCACGAGTCTACTTGCCAAGTTTCAGCTCGATTGGATCACGGGAAAAGGGTCAAAAATCGATCCAAAGTTTTTGTTGACGGCAAGAAAGCAGACGCCACGAGTTAATATAAAGGGAGTAAAAAAAGAAAATTCTATGAGTTACAATGTCCGTCAATAACGAAATTTATTGTAAAAGAAGGTCATTTTTGAGAGCTAGTTTGACAAAAAAAAACCCAAATATAGATGCGTCTATGGAATACGGTCCACGTCCAAGATGGACCCTCACCGCCAAAATTATACGCAAATTAAAAGTTGTCCAAAGAGCATCGAAGAGGCTGTGTTTGGAATATCTAGATTTACTGTTCTGTGGGAATATCTCAAAAAGATCGCATACCTGGTGTAAAAATCCACCATAGAACCAAGGTAACAGACCTTTCTCAAAAAATAGCAATGGGTTAGACCGCAGACCACCAAAATTCATAACCATGAACTTTTGGCAGATGTTTAATTACCTTGTGTATGAATTTCGCGATTTGCTGAATGTATACTCGTATATGTAAATGAAATGAAGGTTGCGTGTTTGTGGGAAGATCAATGCCCATCTGTCGAAGCACGATCTCGTAAATGTGTGTGACAACAGATAGATGTGAATGAATGGTGAGATGGATAACAGGATGACCAGAAAATACTCACGGTTGGTTATGTCGAATTTATTGCGAGTACAGGTTACGATGGCATATATAGTTCGCGGAATGCAAAGAATATTGTTACTGTCTCGTGCGGCGTTCGAAGGAAGAGCGCGATTGGTCCATTGGCACGCTCGAGAGACTAGAATCCGGGTAGACCTAGTTCCTCCACAAACTAATGTAAATTTCTTGGTACACAATCCGGTTCCACGCTGGTTCCAACATGTTTAAAAAATACAACAATCTTCTGGTTTGAGTTTTCTGAGATATCCTGCCATGTTTCTACGACCTTTCTAGCCGACGTTTCGGATTCCATTGCAGGGTCCATCATCAGGGCTGATGTGTTTAGATCACTGGCCCCTGCAACGGGATCCTTTATGCACTTTTTTACGGTGCTACAGTTTTTTTATATATAATATTTATATATTTATAATAGATTTTATTTATATATAATATTTTTATATAGATATAAAATATTTTGAGTCAATCGAAGTATGATGAAAAAGTATAATGACAAAAAAAAAAGAATTAAATAGACATACAGAAAAATCAAAGCCACGAATAAATATTTAGCTGCTACCGGGATTCGAACCACGGATTTCCTGCTATCCAGTGCAGGTACGTTATCCAATTACGCTATAGCGGCCTCTTACATTTCCGTGAATGTATCGACATTATCTGTAAGTCTCGTCTATTAATTGATTAACATATATTATCCATTTTTAGAGCAATCATTTTTTTCTGGTACGGTAGGGACAAATTACTTTGTGTAGACATTTTACGCTATATTTATATTTAAAATTTTTAGACTTTCCTGTATCTAGCAACACGTTTACGTTTTATTGGGCCTGGAAACATTAAAAAGTACTTATTTACGAGTATCTCAGCTAAAAGTTTCTCGACGCGGGAGTTCAGAGCGGCGGCAGCACATTTCGCAATAGTTTTAGTCAATTTATCAAAAGCCCCGAGAGGGGAAAACTCGCGATACATTTTTATTAAAGTATATTGAAGCGAAGTAAGTAGGTACGGCAGGAGTCGGCAAGCGGCCGAAGAAACCTGGTCTGCAAAATACATCATTAACTGAAGATCCCTCGAGTCTTAATAGCATTAAAAAGTTTATTCCAGTGCGATTGAGCGGTGTAGGCAATACTATAACAGTATAAACTTCTTCGTCTTGTTCGTATGCCGTGTTCTGTCTGAGGGAGGAGACCAGGTTCCAAATGCCGACTTATTATGTGTCAGATATTACAGGATGTATCAAAGCCAGTTCACAATATTGCCTCGGGTCGTGGCTGGAGAAGCAGATGAAAACACTATTACAATTTAAAGTTTAATTTTTCAATGGTGCTAGTACTGTACTCGCACACAAATAAATAAAATAAATAAACCATTGTGACGTTGCAGTTCCTACCGTCCATATTATTCTGAGCGTATGACCAAGAATCAATTTTACGTTGGTACCAATTTTATCATTCGGGTCACTTTTTAGTTGTCATCCCTGCGACTAAGATATTTTCGTGCGGCTGCGGCAGATGCGTCACTTTTGGAAAAAATTAAGAATATTTAGGAAACACTGATTTTGTTATTTTTTTCCCTGGCGTAAAGAAGGATCCTGATTACATAAATGAAGTAAAATGTAGGCACTAGCGAGTTATTTTAAGTTAACGATACATTTTTGACGTAACCTAATCTAACCAAACCTAATAATCTAAAATACAAAAAGTACCTACCTACGTTCATCATATTTCTTTCGTCTATAAATATAAATTTGTCATATGAACCTTGTATGTTATCAATGATTTACACATGTTTCTAACATAACACAACACACGTCTATAAATATAAATTTACCATGTGAGACTTGCATGTTATCTATGATTTACACATATTTCCTCAGATATTGCGAAATTCGATTGTCAAAAGCAATTTACAAAAGACATCAAGTAATATTTTTGGAAACAATAATCTCCAAATTAAAATATTCAATGAATTTTTCTCACCTAAAATGATATAAGAGAGAGTGAATGGGCCCTCTTATGGTAAACGTGATTTGGCATTTTCTATGAATAAAGCATCAGAAACATCCATTTTCTATGGGCATCTATGGCCTCAAGTGTCAAAATTGTATCGTTTTTTAACTTGAAATACTCATTTAAACTTGCTAGCGCCTACATTTGACTGCATTTATGTAATCAGGATCCTTCATTAAGCCAGAGAAAAATGAACAAAATCGGTGTTTCCTAAATATTCCTTACTATAATAGCCTATGGGCATAACATGTAATTCACACCAACACCTTTTACAGGAGAAAACATTTTCTTGCTACCCTGCACTTTAACACAATGTGTTTTAATTGAAAAAGTGAGGTAGTCATTCGTATTATTTCACATAACCATACCAATTAATATGATGCAAAACCGATGTTTAATATGATGCAATAACCACCTGCCAGCAAAGTCGATGTTTCTTGCGGTTTGGAGCCGAAAGGTTCGCATAAGGTAAGGCTGAATTACATTTTAACCTATTAACCTATTAACAGCCAGTACATGGATGTGGCCCATGGACTCCGGCGTCAAATATCAATCCACATCATCCACATCGAACCTGTTGCGTCAGGAAGAAATCACAATTTATTGCTACATCATATTAAAAACTCTAATATAATCTCGAATCCGGGTATATTTTTGTTCCATCATGATGTAATTTGTTATAAAAAGTAATTTTTCAATGTTTTGCACAATACCTCTAATCACTCTAAATTATACATAATAATAATATTCACGGGAAGTTGGAGTACTCGGCAAAAATAAGTATATGTTTGTGAAAATTGTCCCCACGCATTTCTCATCTCTGCGGCAAAGCTAATCGGTGAAGGCGGATGTCAAAATTCCCTCATTTCCCAAAATGGAGCGGGGGGGGGGAGGGGTCGACATCCAACGTCTTTATCATTTCAAGATATTCAACACATTTATTACATTATATTTAAATTATTGTATATTTAAAAACAATTACATCATCTAAAAAAACGAAAAAAATTGCCAACTTTAATACAGATAAGGACACTGCTGAAACACTTTTAGTATTTATTATTATTAGAATGTAATATCGTTATTTTTCGGATCTGGGACACGGACACTGAGACAACAAGAGCCTAGGAAGACAGAAGTATTGAGAATTATGCTGGCGGCGTAGGCCGCGAATTCCATGGACAGCTCACAAAGCCACAAACTCCATGTTACAATAAATGAATTCCTCTTAAATATTCTTAGATATTCCACAATTCGTACGGACGCCATGAGGCTAGTGGTACAAGACAGAGTCGAGGGAACTATCCCTGAGAAATGTCGCTAAGTAGATGGATAGATTTGCACTTATATGCACTGCATCTTAACGAAACCTTCAAGAATGCTGTAGATTGCAAGATTTATTTATTTTATTTATTTATTTTCATTTATTGGTTTTCTTACAGCCATATAATTAATCAATCTTGAAAAAAAACAATAATTGATGTACAGAGTTTTGGGCCAATTACAAGAAAACACATATATACAATAGATAAAAAATAAGAAAAAACATGTCCAATAGTGAGTTTGTGTGAGTGTGTGTATTTGTGTGTTTATTTATTTATTTATTTTGTTTTGGGAAAAGTTAACAGCAAAACAATCTTAAAATTTTTTCACTGAATTTAAAAATTTACTTTAACATACATTAATAGCGAATGGAGAGGGTGGAATGGAATGTGGGACGGGAGTAGAAGGGAAGATATAATGTACAAATTAGTTTTAGTTTGGGTGCGGTAGTGTAGATATTGTTTGTTTTATGTTTCTTATTGTTGCGTTGAAAATGTCAATGTGGTGATAGTTTGTGTTAAATGAATTTGTGGATCTGTACATAAAGGAGTTTTGTTTTGAGTTGGTCTTACAAAAGGGGAGATGAAAAGTAGGTGAATGTCTGTTATTGCGAGTTGGGATGTGGTAAGATAATCGTTGAAGAAGTTCCGGACTATCAACTAGATTGTGTGTTATTTTGAATAGCATCACCGCGTCAGCTATGTTTCTTCGACGAGTTAGGGTCTGCATGTTAAAAAACTTCGCAGAGTCTTCATTGCTTATATGAGATCTAAATGAACGGAGGTCTAGGTATCTTAGGAATCTGTTTTGGACGCTTTCAATTCTATTTTCGTGTACTGCATAACCTGGATTCCACACTTGAGATGCATATTCTAAAATACTACGAACGTATGAGAAATAAAGTGTCTTGAGGGTACTGATATTTTTGAAATGTTTACATGTGCTTATGACAAAACCAAGCAGAGATGATGCGTTGGTGACTATATAATCGATATGTTTGTTGAAATTTAATTTACTGTCAAGTATCACCCCAAGGTCTTTGCTTTCGGATTTGGTAGATAATGTTATATTATTAATTGAATATTCATTAGAGAATACCTTTTTATTTCTTGTAAAGCGTACAACGAAGCATTTAGAAACATTTATTTCCAGGCTGTGGGCATTGCAATACGTGTTCAGACGATGTAGGTCATCTTGCAGCCTTCGACAATCTTCTAGTGAGTTTATGGGAGAAAAAATTTTCATATCATCTGCATATAGGATAGTTTTTGAGTTTAGAAAGCAATCACCTATATCATTGCTTGCTAAAGAAGGAGAGGAACTTTGCTATGTTTGTTCATCTTTCTTATTTACCATCACGCCGTTTCTCCGCGGGGGTAGGCAGAGAGGATAGAGCGTCACACTTGTCCTGACACACAACTCTCGCCTCAACGATTGTTGAGGCTCCTAACAGGACCACCCTCCAGAATCAGATTAATCTGGTCACGCCACGTCTTCCGCGGTCGTTCCCTTTTTCTGGTGCCGTGTTCACCTTGTCATATTTGAGTCCGGCTCAAGTTGCGCGTTAATAATATTATGTTAGTTTCACAACGTATGAATACACTGGATTTTTTTCTGTTACGCCCTTTAAAAATCTTGGGTTACCACGTCTACATCGGGGAGTCCTATAATATCACTAGACATTACTGGCCAAATTATATGTTAGATTATACGTAAACATACTCCCGAAATTCTAAGTTCGACTAAAGTTACCATCTAGTAGCTTAAAGCATAAAGAATGTGCTTAAAAGTCTCAAAAGTTCTAATACACAAATACTTTAAAAACGGTTAAGCGAAAAGTCGTAAACAGCTTTGGACTTTACGTAAAACTTATATGTTATTAAATACTTAAATCATAATAGAGAGCGACCCGAAACTAGCACAACCTCTCTTGTAAAATATTGCAAAAACAGAATCAATCATCAAGGCCCTGATATCGGTTGCCCAGTAGATATTTTGTATTAAGAAAATTTTTAAATTATTCCAATATTTCTCGTCTGAAAATTTTGTGTTCTGCTGTACTCGATTTCGTCTGTCTGTCGCAGTTTCGTTTTACATTCCAGCTCCCGTTCGAAATCCTCCCCGAGTCGAATCTGAGAGGTTCTCAGCCTATTGGAATTAGCACTTAAATAGATTCACGCCCCGAGCTCATGTGCCAATCGGCTTAAATTCCATTTCGCCGTCGGCAAGCGCCGCAGCAATCGTCCCCGACTACCTCCGCCCGCGATTGTCTGTCTGCTCCGAGAGATCTCCGAGTACGTCTACCTTTGCATACAACGAGCGTAGAATTTGGCATCAAAGGTACTTAATATCATTTACTACACGTTGCTCTTCGGGTGGAGAAAGGGAATTGATAATGTGCGGCGTAATAATTTATGACAAAGTGTTAGAGCAGTGTACATGTTCTACCAACAAAATTAATTTGTTCATATTCGAGTAGAATGTATTTCCATGCTTTTCAATAAATAAAACACATTAAAATAAATTCGAATGCCTTTATTAGAAATACATTTTATAACGAACGTTATTCGTAATTTTTTTATTCTTCTTCTACCCCTTATCTTATTGGGTCGGAGTCCCTGCACCGCATAAAAGGTCCCAAGTTTTCCTGTCTTGGACTTCGCTCTTCATGTCAGCCCAATTTAGTTGCAACCTCGCTTCGCAACAGTCCTCCAACTGTTTCCGCCAGCTCCTCCTAGGATGGCCCTTCGATCTTCTCCCTTCTGGTCTTGCCTGGAATATCCGCTTTGGCATCCGCAAGATATGTCCCAGTCACCGGAACTGTGATTTCTCGATAAACGTCAATTAGGGTTCTACTTTGAGAGATTCTCTTATTTGAGTACTTATGATTCTGTCCCTTATGGTAACTCCTACCATTCCTCGTAGAAAGCTCATTTCGGTGGCCTACGGCCTTAAGCGGGTTTATTTTAAAAATTCCATCGAATACTCCAGAATTTTTCCGATTAATATAGAAAAGTCTAGAGGCGCTTCAAAGGGATGCGCAGCTTCAAAAGGTGTTTTAGAAAACGTCAGAATGCAAGTATCAATCATTCGAGAATATATAAGACGCCGCGCACGGCCAAATAAGGATGTTTCTCGACAGATGGTGACATCTATGAGATGCGATGAGAGAAGAGAATATTTATTAAATTAATTTTTGAGCGTGTATAATTAAGTTACATGGTATACATAAAAAGGTGTACTAATTTATCTTTGAATAAGTATTTATATAATAAATATATATTTCTAACTCGAATAAATATTTCTCTTTTTGAAAAATTACCTTTTTATTCGATTCCCATCGAATAAGTGACAATACTTTATTTTATTGAATTAGAAAAATTGTTATTATTGTTGATGGCGTATATCTGATAATCAAATTTAATGTCGTTCTAGTACCTAGGTTAAACGAGTATATGTATCAAATCAAAGCCTCATTTCGCAGCAGGCTGTTAAATTCACATTCAGATTATATTTCATCTCGAGATATTGATTCGCAGGTTCTGCGTGCGTACCGCGTGTCGCTACTTGAGGCGGGACCATCGCTCGCAGCCAAGGTTCACAGAGTAGCGGGGGCTCCAAAACTGGGAAGACTTCGCTGGGTCATGTGGAGAGAATGTCCGAGCATCGAGCATCAAAGTCTCTGCTGAACTCAAGGCCAATAGGGCGAAGAAGCTTAGGAAGGCCAAAATTAAGATGGAGTGACAACGTCCTCAAAGACATCTCTGCCTAAGAGCTTCGGAACTGGAGAGAGCTGTGGAGGAAGATGGGTGGAGGAAGATTATTAAGGAGGCCATGACCTACCAAGTGCCAAGAGTGATGATGATGTTGATTTTCTGAATTTATGGATTTCAAAAATTTTTTCACCAATTTATTAGTTTTGCCCTATTATTTTTATTTTAGTTAAATCTTACAGTATACTGTATGAAACCTCTCCATTGTATAAAATATAATTTTTGCAATATTCTGCTATGCTATACTTATGACTAGGTATAATTTATGGAAACAATATGTTCCAGGATTGAAGAAGTAATTCAGTGCTTTTTAAACTTTTTTTCATGACATGAGTTTTTGGGAGATGACACGTTAATTGGAAGGCCTTATTCTCAAACCTTATCCGCTTTCACAAATTTTCTTATGCACACTCTTCAGTTATTAAAGGCTTTATATAATATAATTGGTAACTCTGATGCCAGGTCTTTCGCGGACGTCCTCCGTTCCTGTTATCTTTAATACATGTCTCATCTATTTTATTTATCACTCTTTAACAAACCTTTTTTTAAAGTCTTATGCTTAGTGGGTGACTTTTAATGTAATTGACCACTTTTACGACTTCGTTCAACACATTTTTCGAGTCATCCATCATTGGTTATTATACTAGAACCTACCTATTTATGATAAATGAGCTTCTCTATTTATAACTACTCAAAGAAGTTGGTTAGCCGTATTATGCCGAATCAAATAATTATAAATTTATCCTTTTGCAACAATTTTCCCTCTAGAAACTATCTATGCGTATGATAGCCAAAAATTGTGCATTTCTATTAATATCAATTGAATGTGCCACCGGTAGACTTCTTTCCATTTAAGAAATTCAATCGAATTAGTATGTGTAGGCCGTGCGTACGATGCACATTGTTTCATTGTGTTGGTGTTTACCGGTACAAACACCAACATAACAAAACAATGTGCCTCGTACGCACGACTTACACATACTAATTCGATTGACTTTCTTTCACGGAACGAGGTATAAGTGTATAGTTTTTCCAAAAATTACCTACATTTCAAGTTAGAAGGTTTGATGTAACTATGACCTTAATAGGTAAAATTTAAGAAACTTTGTGTATCAAAAACTCGGGTATACGGAGACCAAATGAAAGGAAAGCGGTTGCTGTTTTCTCTAGTATATTTTCAGATTATTTCTGTCGATCATCGCTATAAAAAACCTGTGCTAACTGCACGCTAGTTAGAAAAAGGGAGAGAGAATAAGCGAGAGTTGGCGCTCTCCCTTTTTATAGCAGCACTTTCTTGTACCTTTTAAGGTGGCTGGCCTGAATACACCACACTTTGGCGGCACACCAGGAGGTTACTCGCGACACACCGTTTGAAAAGCATTGATATAATGGTTGTGATGTACGATTTAAATGTAATTGGTTTTTGAACCCATTAAGATATTAATGTTTATTTCAGTGGATTAATTATTAATTTATGCATTCTTGTATGGGGGACGTCGTAAAGGATTAGATGGTTAGTGAAATATGTACATATGTAGAGACATCAAGAGAGGAATGTGTTTATAATATTGTCACGGGACGTGACTGTGGGAGGCAAAAGAAACACTAAGTTTTTATTAATTAACCAAAAAGTCACAGGACACGAATTAATTTGGAGCACTGTTCTTAAATTTACGGTTACTAAATGTTTCAAGAACATTTCACATTCTTATTATCGCACTGTTTTTTAATTCGCACTAATTACGCTGTTCCCATCGCTTCAATCACTTTCGAGAAAAGTCCGTTCAATTTTACACAAGAAAAACTTCTCGCTTATTGGTAGGTACTCGCCCGATTTTATCACTCTAATAATCACGCGTTGGTAGCACTGCGTTCGCAATATCGCAGTAGTTAAACGCCAATCAAAGACTGATCGCGCGGCACTTGTTGGTTTCGCGATGCCTCGGGAGGATACTTTACATTTCTAGTATTTACTCGACTTTTTCAGCGTTCGCGAGAATGCCCCAGTCAATTCACGAGTGTAATATTTAGTGTTGTAGGGTCTTCAAGGGATTTTGAGAGATTTCGAAAGGGCATAGTTTTTTTCTGTTTCACCATTTACTTAGTTACGGCATTGTTCCACGTTTTTTGTACGTCCGTGATCTATCTTCGTTTCTTTCTCTTTTACCCTAAAGGGTTTGCCGTCTTCATAATTTATCTGTGCCCACGGTGCAACCTTCCTTTATTTATATTGACATATTTTTTAGAAAATTAAAATTTTTGTGATATGTCATCTTTTATATTTTGTTTCATGTGCTTTATTTATTTTTACGCTTTGTTATCATTTTTTGTTATTTTTATATATCTCATGTTACTTTCTTTGAAATAAATTAGTTTATCTAAGGATACCATAGGTCCATCTGTAGGGTATCTTTCTTCCAGGATCCCAATTTCTGTATTCTGATTCAACATTAATCGCGATACTTTTTTTATTTATATCTAAAATACATTATTCGGTTTGCAATCCAGTCTTTATTTTCCATCCAATATCCTCATGGGATACAAAATCCCATTTTCAAATCTGCATTCGATTGGTAGAATTCGATCCGGTGGTTGAATCAGCCACCCGAGTGGTGATAAATGCTTCGACATCTCACGCGAATTAACGTAATTGACAGTTACGTCTGTCTGCATCCGTCGGCTTGACAGATCCTCGGATTTGTTGGGGCAATCTGATTAAGTGCATTTCCGAATATCTCTGGACACCGGAAAAGCGCTGAGTGGACATTTCCGAAAGGTCAGTAACGAGTTTAGCTAAATCCGTTTCACTAGGGACATCTATTGACAAATAACTGACTGATTGATTTATATTTTCTAACGTTTTCTTCTGACAAAATTTTATATCGGAGTAATCTTAGAAAAAATATGCGATCGAAAAGTCACCAGACTATTAAATCGTGGTTACGTTATAACACTTTTTAGAAGTTCAAGTTTTTGAAAAGACATAACACACATGTTCGAAAATTAGTATGGTTGTGGTGAATAGTGTTGTGAATACAGTAGTGTAGTGTTGGTCCTGACGAAGGACGGGTACGTCTCGAAACCGGTAGACCTTAAATCTGGTAGTGGTTTTTATTAAGTTAACTAACATTCTGTTATAGTAATATGTCCGTTCGCGACTCGGTAAATTATTAAAGATCTTTTTTTATGATTTAGTACCTACAAAGTAACTACTTAAAAATTATAATTAACTTATAATATATACCTAGTCCTAACCTACAAGTACAATGTTAAGAAAACTACCTCTGTCGCACTGCATAATATGTGCAATAGTTCTCTGACGAGCGCTACTTTAGATTGCGGCAACCGCGTTTAAGTATCGACCGATTTTACTTAGGCAACCTAATACCATCGTGTTCGTAATAAAATTTCCTGCATTTTAGTATAAATTTCGATAAGAAAACAGATGAGTGTAAATACCTAGTATTAACTAATCTATTTTTACCTGGCAACCTGTAGTATGGACCAGAAAAAAATAGGCAACCCAAACGTTTCTTGTTCCTTATGCTTCCTACTCTCGATCAATATTGATTTCGATTGGTTAACAAATGAATGAAAAAGTTTAAAAAAAATGTATTACATTAATTTTAATTAAAGGTAGGCTTGACATAATTTCACCAGTCAATCCATTCGCAATATTTTTGTTCGTGTATTAAGATTGCTAAAAAATATATTTCATTCGGTAAACAGATGGGTGAAGATCGACCTTAGTCGGGATCTTAGTCTACGATAGGATGATCGGTGGTTGGAGACCCATTTCAGTAAATCACCAAGTTAGTCTGATTTTAATAGAACAAGTGCACAAGCGTTTAGCTTAATTTAAAATTAGTAGGAATATTCCGAAGTATTCCGTGCTCGCATTTATATTTAAAAAAAAACACATTAAAAGATCATCTCTACTGACGAAAATTCAATTAGTTTCGTTTTAAACATAATGTTAGTAAAATATCATTTAATGAAGTTTGTTTGAATATTCACTGCTATTATTATAAAAATTTACATACACCACAAGAAAGTAATAATAATTATACTTCTGAAAAAAAATATAGAGGGCTCATTAAAAAATAACGCATGAAAGTCAAATTTGACGAGTTCTGTATAGATTGATTTAATTTTCGATTGAATTTTTGATTTTCGATATTCGATACTTTAATGATATTACGAGTACCACGTTTGATAGAAAATAATTCAGAAATATTGCAAAAAGAATGCAAATTTTGAAGTCACTTATCTCCATAACCATATGATATTAGGACATTATTCCTTGAACATAATTTACGTAGAAATCTACCTGTAAAGTACTATGGACTAGCTCTATTAAACCCCGTGTATTATTTTTAACACCGAGATCAATATTTGTTGAATTTGAATTGACATTTAGACCTTAACATACGCTTTTCGCGGAAAATAAATAACGTTCTTTAAATCGATTAAGGGTTAAACGCTTCTACGTTACGAGGGATTTATCCCGACGCAGCCCCTTCCTTAATGCCTCTCCGCTGCACGCGCAGAGGGTGCACGTTTTGCTAAATCTCAGCGTGGCGGGATGATGGAGCACTGAACGGGTCCTAATCCTATCCACCCAGCATCCTTTGTCGAGTGAGGGCCTCTGTCGAGTTGTTGAAACGTGGGATTTATCCGATGCGAAATAAAATATCTACGGGGTGTGTATTGTAAAAAGTATTTAGTATTTGTACGGTTCAAGGATAGACGCGAAGGTATAATTGAATGCGTAATTGGGCGCGAAATCTAACGTGGCGAGGTTGAATGATTAAGAGGCCTGCTTTTGAAACAAGCTATGGCTACTTTCTAAGGACCCCTCATTAATCATATTTTTGTGGCATTCCTTTTACGTCACAAAACGTAGACCGTCTTTCGATTGCTATTGATATAATGAATTGATGCTATTGATGTAATAAATAACGTTATTATATATAATAAAAATATAGCATTGTTTTATATTAATATACAGATATCCGTCTATCAAGTAGGTCATCATACTGACCGTTTTTTTGTCTTCGTCTTTTCTCTAAATAATTTTTTTCTGTTGTTGATTTTAAGTGTAAATGCTTTATTGAAGAGTTCTTATACATTTTTCTTTTTTTTAAATAATCGATCCAGGTAAAAAATTCTTCTGTAAAAGAATATTATTCTTTTACCAGAAAGCAATCGGATATGAATACTGTTACTATTCCTGTACGGACAGCTATGTCAATCCTTCCTTAAATAATGATTTTAAATATGAAAATATTTAAAAACACTTTTTTTTCACAAAAAAAAAACATGAATTAAAGCACTAAAAATATGAATAATTTGTCTAATAATAAGTCATTGTGATAAGATCAATTGATTAAATTTATATAACACCGCATTTATTTGAAATAGTAGGTAGTTATTTAAAAAAGTATTACAATAAAATTATATATTATTGAAAACGCACTGAGGTTAAGAGCGATACCAGTTTTATAGACATATAATAATATTTTTATTAGGTATGTATATATTTTGAGAAAAGATTGCCAGGGAAAAAAATATAATTTAAAATTTCTATAGAATGTTTGATGCTTTTATTGATGATGTGGAGGTATAAATTATACATTTTATTTTCTGACTGAATTTATGTACTTTCATAAATCCACAATGGAGGGAAAATTTTCATAACATTTCAAAACGTGTTAAAGTGATGGAGGCGATAGGAATATTTTTATCGACTTGATAGAAATGATCTGTTTGATGTTTTCTTAGTAATTTGATACATGTTTACAGCGTCTGTGTATGCCTTTCTCTCCTATTGTTATAATATTTACGAGCTGGCTGAGACGAGACAAATCCGTTTATTCCCAATTGCCACGGCAAACAGAGCGATCCTTCACCCTTTAGCCGCAATTGAAAGGCGTCAAACTGAAAGATGAGACGTGGTGGAATGATTTTTATGAGAAATATGAGTGTTGCCAGAGGCGAGCTTCGAAGAATAATATTATAATAAATTAATTAAATTTTATTTAATTACCAACGCCATAGTTGGTTTTTACAGTATATACAAAGTACAAGAATTTTTAGCCTAACATAAAACCAAAAAATAATATAAATAAAGTTATTTGAAAGAGAAACAAAAATCATTAAAACACTTTAAAATAAGTAAATATATATAAACAATGTCT
Organism: Agrypnia vestita; assembly: GCA_016648135.1. Classification (NCBI taxonomy): domain Eukaryota; kingdom Metazoa; phylum Arthropoda; class Insecta; order Trichoptera; family Phryganeidae; genus Agrypnia; species Agrypnia vestita. The sequence goes on from JADDOH010001468.1 coordinate 396,768, forward strand.
AGTATAAAGTAAACAGTAATAATTTTTAATAAAACCTTTAAGAAAATAATAATAAAGATAATTAAACGAACATACCAGATATAAGAGGTTAAAAGATATAATAAAACAAAAAACATTCGATAGGAATAAAACATATTTAAAAGAAAAATTAGCAATCATTAAGACACTTTAAAATGAATAAATATGCGTAAGCTAAGCAATGGTTAGTTTCAAAGTAAACAGTGATAATTAAAACCTTTAACAAAATAATAAAGTAAAAATAAAGGAAATAAAGTAAAAACTAAATTTGAATTAATTATTTATCATTCTATTCTTATGTAACTATTTAACCCACAAGTTGCTTGCGTGTGCAATACGTATCATTAGACATATTATGTCTTCTATCTGGACATTTTTTTTCTCAAAGAGCAATCCTAAGAGCTGTGAATGGAGTAGATATCGAACGTCTGACGTGCAATAGAGCCAGAGATCTAAGGTAGCAGATATCTGCTACCTTGGATCTGCTCGCTGAAGTGTCAAGCTGGACTCGTCTGGCAAAAGATGATGGACGATGGTGAAAGGGTTACAGTCCTCAGGTCTCGAGCTTTCTCTGAATTTTAGTATCTGACGTAATAGCTTTGAGATTGGACATTTTAATAATTTATATAAATTAACATTGTTTTCCTATTCCTTTATGAGGTCATTTTTACTTACTTACTCACTTACCATCACGCTGTTTCCCCATAAGGGTAGGCAGATAAAACAGAACGCCACACTTTTCTGTCCTGACATATAACTCTCGCCTCATCCACCTTCATACATGTTCTCATACAAGCTCGCCGGATGTTGAGACTTCTAACGGGAGCATCTTCCAGTATCTGGGTAATCTGGTCATGCCACATCTTCCGCGATCGCCCTCTCTTTCTGGCGCCATCAAAACATGCATTATATACCTTTCTTACCATTCTTTCCCCATTCATTCGCTCAACATGCCCAAACAATCTGGGCGACCCTTTTTTTAATTCTATTAATTATGCTAAGATCGGCTTTATATTCATTCCTAATATCTTCATTCTTTACTCTATCATAAGTGGATTTACCGCACATACGTCTAAGGGATCTTATCTCCGCTGCATTCAATCTAATTTCGTTCCTCTTCTACCAGCTCCAGGCTTCGCTTCCATACATGAGTGTTGGTACCAGAAACCCATTATGTACCGTTAGTTTTGCCTCGGTAGATATATTTCTATTAGAAACTAATGCGTTCAAAGCACCGTTTACCCTATTCCCCGCAGTCACTCTCCTCTCGATATCTTTCTCAACATTCCCTCTTCTATCGAACATACTTCCCAAGTAGGGAAGTATGTAACTCATCAACTTGCTCCAAACATTCATTAACTACTAATATTTCACACGTCGTCTTACTTTGCTCTTTCTCGACCATCGTCACTTTTGACTTGTTTACGTTCATAAAAACGTCACTTCTATTCTCTACTATCGATAAATTTTCTAAATCGAAATAAATAAATGATAATCAATTTTATATACGTAGGAACCTAGAATTTTTTGTGCTAGATAATAATCTAATATTTATTAGATATTCACTTGTGTATTCATATGCCTTTGCTGAGCGCACGTGCGTCATGGACACCGCTGGCACAGCGCCAATTTTCTTTTCACTTTTCCGAGAATATATGTTTCTTAAATCCAAACTACAATATAAACAATCACATCTATTAAAAAATAAATCATAGACAGAATGTCCTGATGGAAAAAGTTTTGTTTTTTATTATATACAAATAATGTTATTTTAATTTAAATGAAAAAGCATCACCACATGTGCATTTGGCACTATGAAAAAATGGTAATAGCAGACTCAACGCAAATTATGCTTCCATGGATTGGAGCTAGCTCACACGCCAAAATTCAAAGATTTCCCGTCTTGCGCCGAAGTGTCTTTGATCATTGTGTAAATCTCTGATTGAGATTTGGTTGGATTTTTTCAAAATTAATAATTGTAATGAACTATAATCAACGTTAATTCAAAAGACGTTTCAACCAGTTCATTTATTGCTACTAAAACATATCACCTTCCTTCCTCGAGCCAAAAATAAATGTCGCCTTCGGGCGAGTTAATAATGAATGCACAATAAACAAACATATATCTTACGAATCACTCACAGGTGCTGCCCTAACACATTGATGATCTGTTCTTACGTGAATCGTTGAATGAAATTGAATCTCCTGCCCAGCAGTAAAAACTGAATAAACTAACTTACCATCACGTTGTTTCCCCGCAAGTTGAAGCAGAGGGGATGGAGCACATTTGAATACATCTTCGCATGCAAGCTCGCCGATTGTTGAGGCTCCTAACAGGACCACCTAGAGTATATGGTTATCCTGGTCAGCCAATTGGTTTGCGGCTGCCATTTTTTTTCTGACACTGTAAGCAATTGCATCATATATCCATCTTACCATTATTTCCTCATTCACTCAACATGCCCAAAATCATCTGAGCAATTTTTAAAAAATACTATTCGCTATGCTTAGATCAGCTTTACGTTGTTTCCTTATTTATTCAGTCTTCATTTACTCTATTATTAATAGATTTGAATAAATATTTGTTATTTAATTAATTAATTACTTTTATTTATTTTATAATTAAAAAAAGAGGTGTGAAGTCTGAAAAAGAGGTTGCTTTTACATTAAACAAATAGGTATAATAATTAATTTTGTGAATACATTATAGATTTATGATGGCAGGGTGTAGAGATTTTATTAACGCATCTTTATAATGTGCTAAACTAGAGTTGAAAATATTCGAGATATGTGCATAAGTGTTACCTAGCCTATGCAGTCTAGGTACAAGAGAGTTATAATACGAGTTGGTTCTAGTGTTGTCACAATAAAATAACGTAGGTATCCGAGTAGTTCTAACAGGCGCGTGAAACATAAATAAACACAGAATATCAGGGGTGCCAGGGTTTTTGAGAATACCCGCGTACTGAGAATTCTTTACAACTCCTTGGTGCGAAGTAGACTCGAGAGTGGCTCGATGGTTTGGGGGCCACATGAGAGTAAAAGTACTCTCTTATGGTGGAGGAAGTCCAAAAGAAGTTTCTGAGATATCTCTACATGAGAGAGTATGGACATTATCTTTGGCTTTATCCAACCGAGTTTCTCCAGGGTATGCTTGGCTACAATAGTCTAGAGACTAGAAGGAATGTGTATTTGATTCCTTCGCGAATACACGCACATTAACATTCAATCATATCCGCCGCACTGGTGACACAGATTTGATATATAATACAATACAACCCATCTGCCAAACTTTCAATGTGTTAACCTTTCAGAATAAATTTTTGTAGGTATTGTCTCTTTCTTCCAATCTCAAGTTACTGAGATGGATCTCAAATAAATGTAAAATTTATCTCATCGTGTCTAATATCATAGATACGGGTCTTTAGAATCATTAGCATTAGCACAAATAACATTTTTTTAGTTTATGGTACTCATTGCAATCGGCCTGAGTACGTTTGGACTACCGAACATGAAAAAGTGATCTTCCACCGTGTCTAAAATGGAAGGTAGTCAACCAATGCATGCATATTTTAGTGCTCACGTATGACTGTGAAACCTGCATTCGACAAAAAAGAACCCAAAAACTTAGTAATGTCAAGGGGCTTGGAAAGATGTTTGTTGGGCATCACACGCGGGGCAGGAAAATAAAAGTGAAGAGGAAAAACAAGATAAGACGATATAATAGAATATCACATCGCTCGGAAAACGGATAATCGTTGGACAAAATCAGTCATCCATTAGTACCCGAAACGAATCAATAGGAGGATAGAGTGGAATCATGATTTCGTCAACTTCGTAAAACTATATGGTACCGAAAAAACAATGGACAGATATACTTGGGGAGGCGTTCATTCTGCAATTTATGGAAAATGAATAATGATGATGATTATTTCAATATCATTGAAAGATTTGGCAGATACTTCGTGGTGCAACATTATAATTTAAAATATGTTTTACTTTACTTTGTAATACACACACACAATACGATTATTATCTATACCTGATGATAAGAGGGACTGCTCCTCTCGAAACTAAAGTAGTAATTTATAGGTTGACCACAATCAAAACACCATTCCCTAGCTTTGTCCGGTAAGAATAAAGCGGGGAAAGTTGCCTGGCAAGCCCGTATTACAAGCCTCAATATGATATTCCAAATAAATATATTTTTTTTAGTTTAAAAAAGTTACTTACTGCAAAAAATTATTTTGTGTTCATTTTTTGCATCATAACAACACACATATTTTTTGCGCACATTCTTTTGAATGCGGTATAGCTATAATAACTCATATTGTGTATGTGTGTAAAACATATTTTAAATGAATATTTCAATTTTATTTATGATATTGCGATTTTAAGAACATATTCCTATTTGATATTTTTTTTATTTTACTAAAAAATGAGATGTTAACACGCCGTACGCGTTACATCAATATTCTTACAATCTCCAAAGTAAGCTAAACTCTTGTTATATGAAAATAGGACTATGTTACTAGTTTACAGGAATGGGGCTCGATCCACTGACCGCTGGATCACTTGGCGGGAATCACAACCACTTGACCAACAAGCTACTCCAAATAAGTACGGCGGCCTTCGTAGCCCTGTGGGCATGACACTGTTTTCTCACACCGAGGGTTCCGGGTTCGATTTCTGGTGAGATTACGGTTGATCTGTGTGATTTACTCAAGCCTGGGTGTTTTGTGATGTGTTCCGTTTCGCCTCTTGACCCGTTGAAGCGTAAAATTAAAAATAAATAATATATACAAAAAATCAGTGAAATGAAAAATTAACGCATGTATTTCACAAACGGTACTCGCAACGTGCTTAGTATAAGGTAATGTCAATTAAAATAATCATCTTGCTTCTTGTTACAAAGTAACTGGCATATCGGTCAGTTACAAGTAACTGTAACAAGTAATGCAATGCACGATTTTTTTTTACATATTATATGTCGATGAGTTACTGAAGAGAATGCAAAACATGTATCTAATGCTTATTAATTGAGCTCCTGAGTTCCGTTCTAAGAAAGCTCTATCGGTATTGAAAACGACCCAGGTCCTAGCCAAGTGTCTACCAAAATAAGAAAATATTTTTATTTTTGATTAGACATATTTATTTGGAAAAATTGATTCATTCCTCACGAAAACAAAACACCGTGAATGACTTTCAGCGAGTTATAGGAGAAAGCGATTCTATGTGGCCAGAGCGATAGTCAAGAAAATTAATGAATTATTTAACGTTCATTATCAGTAGGTAAATAAAGTACCAGTTTGACCCTGGCATCAATTCCTCGTTGCAGTGACAGGCAATCCTATCTTCGCCTGCCGCAGCCCTCGTCCACCCCTTTCCATCTATTTACCACTCACCCTGAAACAGTTTCTACCAACCAGCTACACCTACAGTAACTCCAATGTATTACCTAGACGTAGGTACATGCAATTATTCCACTGAAAGCAAAAATGTACTGCAACTTCAAAAATGAGTATTTATTCATTTTTTATTTTAATAAAAATAGACTGTCAACAGGTCTTCATTAACACTGATGTAAGTCTTTCCATTTAAGAAAGACAATCGAATTTGTATGTGTAAGCCGTGCGATTTACGAGTATAAACACCAATACAACGCAACAATGTGCCTCGTACGCACGGCTTACACACACTAATTCGATTGTATTTCTTAAATAGAAAGAGCTATACTAGTGCTGTGTCAGCTATTAACTGTTTTTAAACAAGATCAAGCGTGTTTTTTTGCTCTAAAGTTTACACGATAATCTTCTACGTAGGGAAAGGAAAAACCAAAGGCGTAAAGACAGCTGTAAAATAATCATGTTTACTTGTAGTCTTAAACATTGATTGATAAAATTATATTATTAATAATAATATAAGAGCCGGGAGCACAACGTTTTTACGAAAATGAGATTTTCAAAGGTCTGAGAGTAATTGACCAGATATTGGAGGATGACCCTATTAGAAGAATCAACAATCGACGCATTGAGAATTTGTATGAAAGCGAATGTGGAAAGAGCGGGATGTCGTATGTTAGGACAAAGTAACGCGACGTCCTGAAACAAATCAGATAATTAAAGGTAGGTATTCCTTAAAGACTACATAAAATCATAATTATATTGCATTAAAAATGTGGTATGCCATAATTAGAAGTAACAGTAGCATTATTAAAGACGCAAACCAATTGACATTAAATAATTATTAAAATCTCCGCTGGGTTGACGGAAATTTTAAGTTATGTAAATAAGATTACTGACTGATTAGTTATGTTAGGTTGTACTGTGGTAGACCACATCCCTTTTTTGGTAATCAACCATAACTGTCTGTCCTGTAACGTCTGTAATTTCATCCAAAATAACGGCTAAAGAAACTAAATTATACGGCTGGAAGTAAAGCGTGAACCCCGGACGCGCAAATGCTAGCGCGGCACCCAAGCGACATTGCTACCACTGCCTCTCCGTGGACCATCGAAAATATACTATATATACTAGGGCTTAGCAAAGACGTGAACCATTTTATGTTGTGATTTTTCACTGGTGTACGACTAGTATGTTAGATTTTCAACATTGAAATATAAGTTTTACAGAAAAACCTAACATGGTTGAGCTTTATAGGTACAGTAGCAGGCAAATATCTTGAAATTCTACGGCGTAGTGGGGGGAAGTTTGCGCATCTACCTTTCCACCAAAAAGACCCAAATTTCGTCTTCTGTGCATTCCCCCACAACGCCAAAGAATTTCAAGAAGTTTGCCGGCAACTGTACTGTATAGTGTACATTAATTGTAATTGACACTTTTATTATTTGGTTTATTTTTATTTTTCTTGTAGGTATATTTTTTTTCCTTCTTACTATTTTGTTACTGTTTTTCTTTTTATGTAGTTTACATTATCCTATTGACTTTGTTTCTAATAGTATTTTTCTTTTGCATATTATTATATTTCTTTATGTATTCATGTATTTTTTCTTTTCAATAAAGACATCTAAAGGTGAGGACTGGCTTTGTTCGAGCGGGTGTCCCACTTCGCACCGGTTCATACGACCGTTGCGGTGCAGCACGGTCCCGCTTGTTAGTTGAAAAAAAGTCAACCTGGAGACGATTGAGTAGGACCGATATCGAAGCCTTTGCTCTTAGAACGGTCCTGGGTAAGCGGTGGGTACTGTACATTAGTATCCCACGCACTGAATGACATAAAATGCAAAGTTTACTCTGTACACAATCTTACATATTTACAAGATCATAGCAGGTAAGATACATATAATATTTTAAACCTCATAAAAGCCAATCACCCCCGAAACCGTGTGTGTGCGGGTGCGGTCACGCATGATTTATTTTGCCATAAATCATTGCGTACGAGACCCTTGGGACCGCGCGACCCACCCTTGGAGATGCAGCGCCTCCCCCACCCCCGCGCCGCCGACCCGCCGACCCGCATCAGGCTGCGTCTCGCCTGGACCGCTGCAAAATATAGCATAACAATGAAAAGTTTGCTTTCATCAATCTCCCGTCAGGGAAGATAAATATTTACGGCGGATGTCCCGTCGCAGATACGGGGGCGCGAGTTCGAGGGCGGCAAATTGGGAAATTTCTGCGAGGCATTGAGGCGAAAAGAGAGGAACAACGATGCGAGATAGCATATGCATTCTTACATATAGAATTCACCTTGTGCTTTGTGATTCAGCGTGATTGTTGTAAATTTTTTTTTATCAAATATAAAATATAAAAACAATACACTCTGTTTTCATCACTTTTGTATTGAAAAATATCAATCAACATGTTTCAGGGCGCATGGCCCCTTCGTCAGGACACCATTGTATACTTATTTACTTAACATCACCTCGTTTTCCCGTGGGAATAGGCGTAGGGAGAGGATAAAGCGCCATACTCTTCTGTCCTGACATACAACTCTCGCCTTATCCACATTCATACATCTTCGCATGCAAGCTCGCCGGTTGTTGAGGCTTCTAACGGGAGCATCTTCCAGTATCTGGTTAAGTTAGTCAAGCCACGTCTTCCGAGGTCGCCCTCTCTTTCTGGCGCCATCAAAACTTGCATTATATATCTTTCTTACCATTCTTTCCTCATTCATTCGCTCAACATGCCCAAACCATCTGAGCGACCCTTTTTTAATTCTATGAATTATGCCAAGATCAGCTTTACATTCATTCCTAATATTTGCATTCTTTACTCTATCTTAAATGGATTTGCCACACATACGCCTAAGGGATCTCATCTCCACTGCATTCAATCTACTTTCGTTCCTCTTTTGCCAGCTCCAGGCTTCACTTGTATTGTATACAAACAAATTAAATTCAAAAATCTAAGTATTGACAATCAAAATATAAAAATTATATATGTTATTATAATTTGTTTTCATGTTAGTAGTTACTTCATTATTATTCATTTTCCATAATGTCACCATAAAATTATTATGCTCTTTTTGAAGAAGTTAAATTTTTTTTGTAACATTATTTACGGCTATTAATCCTTAGTCTTTCCATTTAAGAACGATAATCGAATTAGTGTGTGTGCCGTGTGTACGATGCGCATTGTTTCGTTGTGTTGATGCTTACGGGTATAAACACCAATACAACCAAACAATGTGCCTCGTACGCACGGCTTACACATACTAAATCGATTGTCTTTCTTAAATGAAAAACAAAATATATTATAGATGTCTCACAGTGAAGAAATTATATTTTTATGGAAAAGTAGGTATGGAAGTCTTTGGGTGTTAATAGGGCTTACGACCTATCGTACAGCTGTTTTAAATGATCAATTTATACAATGTAACGTTCACCATTTCTACCCATGATAGAAAACCATGTCCATCAAATTTTAGAAAGTGTATATATTTAAATTTTACAACATGTTCCGTGTATGGGTTGTAATAATCCTTAGCGCGACCGGCGTCCAAAGCTTTTTCATTTCCCTTAAATGACAACAGATGTCACTAATGAGATATCTATTTTTTATGATTTGGAATTTTTTAACAATTTCTTATAATAATAAATTTAATATATAGACATATACGTGCTACGTATACTTTCTCACTGCTCAGTAATTGCAATGATATACTAGAGACATCTGTGATTTATAACCAGGGCTACGGGATCCTGTAAAAATGTACCGACTTCGACTCCAGACTACTTCATTATAGATTACAGTCGGATTTCAAGCGATTTTAATGGAGGGAAAGACAAAGAAGTAAACACTCCTATGTACACAAGCAGCACTGATCAGCCCAGCCGCGTGCGCTAGAGCGAGAGATCGTGATATGTTTCGCGAAAGAATGATTGCCCGCATCAACATATCCGGTATTTGTAAACATCCTGTGCTTCGTGAGCATTGATGATTCTCTCTCGCCCCAGATTAGAAAAAATCCTTAGTATAAAGAACCCATAAAACATACAAATATTATCGATTAATTAAAATGGAACATGTTTAAAAAACTAACCCATAAAAACCAAGTTTTTGTTATACTCCCTTTTTCATTTGTATTGTTTCCAATTTCATATTCTATCAACATTTTTCTCTTGCTTGAAGTTCACGTGGAAAATCTATTCCATGTATATATAATCCTTAAAACTTATAGAATATTGAAAACGTCATAATTGGTATAGGGGGGCACGGTGTCGGCGAAACCGTCTGATCGGACCCATGGCTCGACCCTTTTTTAATTCTATTAATTAACCTACATAAGGTCAACATTACATTCATTCTTAATATCTTCATTCTTTACTCTACCTTGAATGGATTTGTCACACATACACCTAAGGGATCTCATCTCCACTGCATTCATTCTACTTTCGTTCTGCGATTTGATTATTATATGAAAATCGAAATTTGATTCGTGTTTGAATAAATTAAACGCTTACTAAGTATATTTAGACATCTATTTTTGTTTATTTACATATACATATTGTGCGTTTTATCCGCAGTAATTTAAAGAAAGACAATTTTCTCAAGTGGTACCCTTCGAGACGTCTCACGGCTGACTTCTCCTGCATATGTACTTAAGGTTCTTGGCATTCAGCAGAGCGGAGAGCATTTGAAAAGGGAAGGTCTGCGGGCATTTTTATTTGATCAGAACTGGGGTTCATCCAAACATTCCTTTGCCCCATTGGCCCTCAATATTTTCATTTAGCACGAGCCTTTGCATGTTGTAATCTTTCCAATCAATATTGCTGAAGAACTGTAGAATGCACCGGAGACGTGTAGATTAATTCTTTTTGAATTACATCTTATTTATTTCGGTCCCATCCCTGTGACTCTGTATATATTTCCGTTTTTACATATGCTGGGATTGGATACAAAACTAAAGTATATGTACAAGGCCGTGCAGATAAAACACGGATAAAGTTAAAACGCTGCTGCGGAGGGGATCTTCTCATCACTTTGACCTGTGGTCCTCGTCTCTGATTTACGGCTTGTGGTCACCCTAATTAAAATTCACCTTCCTCTTCTTATAGTACCATCTTCTATCGGAGGTCGGCCATCATTTTGGCTATTACGATTCTGTCCACCGTCACACGGAAAAACTTAGTCGTAAGTTATACTTGTACCAGTCCCTCAAGTTATGCAGCCGTGAGGTGCGGCTTCTTCCTACGTTTTTTTACCTCTTATTTCTCCTGGATGATGAGTTGACTTAGACTATATTTTGGTCTTCTCCTAAGTCCGAGATACTCATGCTTTCTTAACTTGATAGTCCGCGGCACTTCTCGCTATTTTTCCTTACCCTAAAGGACTTCAACATTCGTCACTTTATTCACCCAGAAAATTTTCAATATGCGTCTGCAGAGTCACATCCCAAAAGCCTCTATAGTTCTTGGTTTAATGTCCATATATCCTTTAAGACGCGTTAAATCTGAGGTACATAAATTCATTAACTCTTTCCGGAACTTGCGGAAGATTGAATATAATTAGATAAAATCGCACGCCGAATTCACTGAAAATATGAAAATAAAATATGGGAAAAGTCCACCAATATAAATATCTGGGGTGCTGAATGATCGATGCGATCGATCAGAATGCCAAATCTATTCCGTTATAAAGGCATTCGTGTAATACCGTAAATGTGCATTTTATGACACTGCGTCTTCTCAGTGCTTCTTTATGGGGTTGAAAAGTAAACACTAACCCAAGCTCACATAAAAAATGTTTTCGAATTGCGACGCTATAAAAACGCTATAGAAATACCATGGGTAGAAAATGAGAGAAAAGAAGACGTCTGGGAATACATAAATACTGCGCTTTTCCATCAAAAAGGGTAAATTTGAGAATGTTTGACATGTTATGAGAGACGAGAAATATGAAAAAACATCAGTCGTACAGCGAGGATAGATTAAAGAGAGATGTGATGCGAGAAAGAGATATTTTTTTTATTTTAACCATTGTTCTACGTAACAAGAAACCACCGAACACTGGATCAATAGACTAGTGATTCAGCGGTCAGTATTATAATACAATAACTATTTATTAGTTATCTTGAAATGAACCGGAATAAATCGGGACACGCTTTCTATTTGTCATACGCTTGAGTCGTTCCGTCTCACCAGGTAGTTCAGATGCAGAACTAATGGTGTATTTCCATCTCATGATAAAACAAAATACTCCTAAACCATGTTCACGTTTAAACCGTGATTCTCATAGTTCACTCCTATTGTATTGAATAAGCCAAGGTAATAATTTTTCTTCTTACTCCTCTAGGTTAGAAATCATCGCTGCTGGTAGAACAATGGTGTAACCAGTCGCGAAAATTCTTCTTGATAGCAATCAGCATTTTTCATATGTTTCAAAACTTTTCCACCTGGGAGATCTTAAATCCTTCATAACATCACATAATGAAAGCCTTTATAATAAATTGGTGGCAACAAAAATGATTGATTTAATTTATCTTCTAAACATTGTACCTGAGAATTTAAAATTATCTACCACAAAAAATACATTTGAAAAGTCACGTTTTTACTAAAATAAGTGTTAACATTGTGAACGACAGAGCCGCCCTGGTTCGACCTCACGTACCTATTACAAAATATATTATATAAATTTTTAAAAGAATATTTATTTCAAAAAATACAGATACAATTCTTTAAAACCAAATAAAATCAAATCAATGAAATTATATTTATCTGCTACCAGGATTCGAACCACGGATCTCCTCCTATCCGGGGCAGGTGCATTATCCAATTACGCTATAGCGGCCTCCTACATTTCCTTGAATACATCGACCTTATCTGTAAGTCTAATTTATTAATTGATTAACATTTTTTATTATCCATTTTTAGAGAAATCTTCTTTTTCTGGAACGGTAGGCACAAATATGTTCTGAAAAAATTGCAACTTCGCAATAGGAATGTGTTCTTGAATGTGATATATGCAATTTTATTTAAAATATGACGGACCTGAAAGGTCTATGGATAAAATTTTACATACATCAATATAAGAATATAATACCTAATAATATAATAAAGGGCACAAAATCATTTTACATTTAACTGAGTTTCAGCATTTTTGTCACTTAAATTTTGAAATTGTTATTGGTCAATTGTTTGGTCTGTTGTGATAGGTCGTTGTATAATTTTAATCTGTTACAAATCAGTCGTGATTATCCTGTTTTTGTTTTGGCTTGAGTTATGTGGTAGTTTTGAGACGTTCTAGTTCAGTACGGATGATTTTCGTGTATTTTGTGTAATTGAATGTAATTTTTGCAATTTTTTCCGAACAAAGTTCTGTGAAAATTTAAAACAAAATTAATTAATCAATTAGAAAGTCGTACAGAAAAATAAAATCCACGAAAAAATATTTGGCTGCTACCGGGATTCGAAACACGGATCTCCTCTTTTCCGGGGCAGGCGCGTTATCCAATTACGCCATAGAAGCCTTGTATATTTCCGTGAATATATTGACCTTATCTGTAAGTCTCATTTATTAATTGATTGCAGATAAGGTCAATATATTCACGAAAATATAAAAGGCTTCTATGGCGTAATTGAATAACGCGCCTGCCCCGGAAAGGAGGAGAACCGTGGTTCGAATCCCGGTAGCAGCCAAATATTTTTTCGTGGATTTGATTTTTCTGTATGTCTTTCTAATTGATTAATTAATTTGGTCATTTTTGCCATTTACTTAGATCTATTTGTATAAAGTACTGGTGTGAGCATTCCTTATAGACAAACACAAACATATAATTGCAAACGTTTTTTTTAAATTGTACTTGTAGAATTATTGAAATTTATATTTAATAACTCCCTTATTTCTGTCAATCCGTGTGTGAATAAAAAATCACGAAGTTTGACTGTCTTTCTGTAGACACTATTGGGTTAGCCCTGCACTAAACAATTTAGTTTATTTTAGAAACGCAATTCCCTGTGCACCTTTCGACACTCAGGAGCATCCCCGGAAAAGACAAGGGTTGATTTCGTTCCAGCCCCAGCGAGATGAATGGCGCTGGCCGCGTGATTTACTGCCGGGAATATATTTCATTCAACAATCTCAAGATTCGCTTCGTTAACTGCGACCTGGAACTGTGTACTGGGGCAGAGTCCGTAAGGGTTTACATAATTAATATTCCGGTTATATTAGGGCGGGTTGCATAGGTTTATAAGTATGTACATACGAGTAGAAAGTCTTTTGTGTCATGAGCTTAGGCGTATGTTCAACTACACGGAATTAAGTCGCTTGTGTTGTTAGACGCCACGCGGATATTGAATATAACAGAGATTATGAGTTCCGAAAACAACAAATTTCTTAAAAATAATTATTACACACAGTGTACAATACTGTACAGGTGAATTTCTGCCTCGATTATGAGTGGAAAACGTTCAAACAATCATGACATAATATAAATAGTTATGAAGTTATGCCATATCAAAGATTGCATTTTTTTCTCAATATTTCTGATTTATTTTTTACAAAACGATTAAGTATCATTACAGTAACTTATATCGATTACCAAAAATTCATTCGTTTTGATAAAAGTTGAATAAAAAGCCTAAAAAAATTCAAATTGGAATGTTTTCCAATTAGAATTGGAAAGGGAATGATTTTTTCATATTAGATATAGATATATAAGTCACTGTAATGATAGTCCAACGTTTCGCAAAAAATAAGTCAGAAATATTAAAAAAAAATACAAACTTTGATATTGCATAACTCCATAGCTATTGATTAGGTCACGGTCATTTTCGACTCATAATCAAGGCAGGAATCCACCAGTAAAGTATTATGGACTAGCTCTGTATATGATGAGAGATATATGAGAATAGTGGCTAGTGGGCTTATGAATGATTAATTTTGAAGATATTTTCGTACTACACAAAAAGAAAATATTAAAACTGAAGACATCTATAATATTGTCTATAATATATGACCCGTGACAGTATTATAGATGTCTCATAGAGACGAAACTATTTTTTATATGGGAAAGTAGGTATGGAAGTCTTTTTTCGTGTTAATAGGTCTACCTATAGTACGGCTGGCTTAAGTAATCACTTAACACAATGTGACGTTCACAATCCAAGATATACTACAACATTTATAAAAATGTTGGATGTTGTATATATATGCACACCTTGTTCCGTATGTGAGTTGTATTTTTATTACCGCCCTCTGTGGTTTGAAAATTTATCACTACCATAAAGTACAGATGTCGCCGTTGGTATGAAATCTGTATTTTTGGTTTGGAGCATTTAAAGCAATATCCTTTTTGTACGCCTGAAAACTATTTTAGTTTTTAACTCCTTTTAAGACAGTTTTTTATAAATACATAATATTTGAAGTATGTTTAAATTTTTTAAGAACTTGGCTTGATCAAATATAGCAAAATTTATTTTCTCCTTCGGGTGTTACTCCTTGATTATTTCTTATCATGATGGCTACTTGGACAGGTGCTAGGAAGAGGGTAGACGTCTGGCTAAACCATTGTCTAATTCTCCTTTTACCAGCATCCCGCTATCCATCTTTACTTCCAACAAGATACGGTGTCACATAAGTGTTGAGGTACTTTATAATCAGTTCAGAGTCGGTGTCCTTATATTTATGGTATGAATGAATTCATTTTTTACATTCTTTATTCTCGTTTGTACGGTTCCATTCCTTAATCAATTAGTCTTATTTATTATTAATTTTAATTAAACAACTTTGTATTAACCACTTAACTAGTAACTCTACTTCTACCGGTTTCGATACCACTGTATCCTTCATAAAGACGGACGCAAACTAACTATCCATTATCTATTCTAGCAAAAAAATCAATTTTTGAATGGGGGCGTGGCTACAGCTATGGTGGGGGTAATTGAGAAGTGAACGCCGAAATGGGGAATATGTCAAGTATAGTCTGCGTCCGTCCTGATGAAGATACAGCGATATCGAAACTGGTAGACGTAGAGTTACTATTTAAAAGGTTAATACAAAGTTGTGTAATTAAAATTAATAATTATGTCCAACCACAAAGTTAACGCTATAAACATCGAAAATAGTCCAATTTATTTTTAGCACATATCCATAGACGCTTATTTTAAACTCCTCATGCTTCATTTAAACTGCTTAAGCGAAGATATAACTTTCTACACCATTAAGCAGGACTGAAAAAACATAACACCGTACCAATCTCCCTTAAAGAATTAGATCGAGGTCCCCTTAGAGTATGGTACTAGCTCTCATACAAAATGTATTCCAGATTAGTGATGTAACGAATGTCATTTTTTGAGCATTCGCGAATGCGAATATCTGCTACCGACATTCGCGAATGCGAATACGAATATTGAGTTTTTTTAATTTGGCGCCCATTATGTATGGCTTAGCGGCTCAGTTTCTCGCGAGGCGCGTTCCGTTTCCATCTTGTTCCGTGAATTTCCGAGTTGATCTAATAGAAGCGTAAAGAATAATTTTGTTTTTGTTTGTTTAAATTGTTTTCTTATAAAACATTAATTATTTATAGTTTGTAATTGAGGAACATAGTTTTTGTTTGATTTTTGTTTTTAGTTTCGCTCAAGAAGATGATTACCTAACATTAAAAACTTATGTAAAGACTGATAAAGGTTTCAGAGAAGAATTTGTTTTTGTTTGTTTACATTGCATTATAATAGTTTTTGTTTTCTAAGTTCTAATGAGAAGTTAATTGTTATTTATCTGTGTGAGTTATCTGGAATCTTAAGCTTGTTACCCAATGTAGAAGTAGATGGTAAATAAATAATATCATATGATAAAGTTAAGTGAAGACTGATAATGTGATTACGAGGTAAAGCTACTTTTTCTAATAATAAAAAAATAAGAAATGAATGTATTTTTTATTAACCTAATAAGTATTGTGTTTTTTTTGATGTTCATATTCGCAAAACATTCGCTCGAACTTTGCGAATGCGAATATGCAAAAATATGCGAAAATTCGCGAATGCGAATGCGAATATTCGTTATCTCTATTCCAGATAAGTCATTTGTTTCACACGTTATGTTTGTTTG
This sequence comes from Agrypnia vestita, assembly GCA_016648135.1. Classification (NCBI taxonomy): domain Eukaryota; kingdom Metazoa; phylum Arthropoda; class Insecta; order Trichoptera; family Phryganeidae; genus Agrypnia; species Agrypnia vestita. The sequence goes on from JADDOH010001468.1 coordinate 413,291, forward strand.
CCTAAATTTCTGTGTTATGTAGTTTTGTTCTGCTTATTATTATGAATTTTGGTATTTATTTTAATCAATATTCATTCGAAGTTTATAATGCTTGTATAGTATTTCCGTAATAATATCATGATCATGAATAATATCAACTGCAAATCGTAGATTGTTATCAAGTACTCACTACTTACACAGTATAGTTGGATTATTTTAATACCTTCTTTAAAATTCTGGCGAAATGGTTTTCAACTTTAATTTTTCTAAAAGGGTATTTGTCAAAAACCTTGAAGGAATGAAAATACCTATAAAGGGATATAAATGTGATGGTATATGCACCCAGTTTACTACTAATAAATATATGCATAAGAAGTAGGCAAGGAGGATAGACCGCTACCCTCTTCGCTTCTGGCACACTATTTTAGACGTTTTTTGGTTGTTGACTACTTGTGATAGGAGCATCTTCATCTGATTTTCTGCCTTCGACATTCTCCTCGAATATTTTCTTTACCGTCGTCTCCTCATTCATGCGGTCCACATGACCAAATTATCAGCTCATCCCTATGAAAATAAGGGGAAATTCAGTTAGTATGTTTAATTGAAGCGAGTTAATGAAATACTGTTAAGTATAATGAGATGTTAAATATAATTGACTTCTTTGATATTGAAATATTGTAACAGGATATTTAGGGAATA
>JADDOH010001469.1:0-30287 GCA_016648135.1 Agrypnia vestita
ACGCTGTTTGAAGATAAGCACTGTGCATAGCAAATAATTTTTTGTAATATTTCAATAATTTACGTATTCAAATCGACCATCTTAGATCACGTATTTTCTTGTTAGGTGGTCTCTAGAAACTGGATAAGCAAGTTTGCAATATTATTTATATGGTATTTTGTTTCAAGCTTTTTGGTGTGTATTTATATTTTGTTTTCTTTATGAATATCAGTAGTGACATCTCAAAAAAATCGTTATTTATTCTTGAATATTAATTATTGTGCCAGCGCTCTTTCAATATTCGAAGCATGTATGAATAGGAAAAGGATTAGCAGCTCCGAGAATATCCTCAGCCTGGAAGCCTGCCTGACACCAGCCTCCAGCATCGATGCTGGACCCTGGGGACGTGCAGTGAGCACAAGGAGCATTCCTTTTATTTAAACATACATTTGGAAAAAAAGAAAATTAAATATTTCCCAAGCCGAATATTATGAACTGAATAATATGCAAATTGTTGTGACAGGAATATTACAATTTTTTACAAATACATTTTTTTTCGATCAATTTTTAAATACAATTAATATATATTTATTTCTTAGGCACCGACATGTAAAAGTACCGCCATTTTTGACGGGTTACAGCTAGTTATTTAATAAATTATGAAGAAATTTGACATCTAGGCATTTGCGTCATAGCTGGACACGACAAAGAAGGTGCAATAATATTACGATAGGTTATTTACTCTAAATTACCTTGAATACGTTCTACGAATTGATTTGCGATTTATTAATTAATTATTCACGTAACACTATTTGTCTTAACGCTATTCTTTAATCTACACTATTTCACAATAGATCACTCGTAAATGATTACCTACTTTATTATCGATGGAACATTTTATTTTACATATACTAGAACATTCCATCCGATTTTCGTACGTATTAGTCGCATTGTTTTATTTCGCTACTTAAGTACTCCGCTCGATTATTTCGCTTTGTTTATCTATTCGATTATCATAAGACTGGCCAACTTGGGCGTTGCCTAAATTTTTAGATTATTTTTATCTTAGAGTATATACAATCCATAGAGGGATAACTAAACATTTTACCAAACCCGTACGCGTGGTAACATAAAGCTTACTCAGTTTTAACAATATAGTGACACATAAGACAAAAAGGGACAAAAAAGATCACCCGGTCGAGTACGTCTTTAATTGCTTTGTAAGGGTTCTCTTTGCCCGAGTTTCAAAACTCGGGCAGAGACCGGCAGAGCTGAAAGATTTGTTATCCGTATTTTCGATAAATTATTGTGTGTTTACGTGCAAATATTACAAAAAATTGATATGCCTTCTTGTGCAATGAAGGGGTGTTCCAATAGGACTGGAAACGGGAAGAAACATATCAGTTATCACAGGTATTTTATCCAAAATATGAAAATTTTACATATATACGATTTATTTCATAATTTTAACAACAAACCAAGTGCAAACATTTACTTTTGTTTAAAAAATCCTAGAACGTTTATTTTTGATTGATTTTATTACACAAATAATTCGGAGAATGCTATTTTGAAGATGTTTTTGATGACTTAAATCAAAATATGTCTATGAATGTTTAACCAATACGAACTGTAAAATTATTTACTTAGATAGCCGACATTTTTAAATATATCCGTCTCTTTTTTTCTCCTTTAAAAATTCTGAATTTTTAGGAGTAAGAATGAGAAGGCACTACATTGTATGGATCTAACTAAGCTCAATGTGGTATTTTTATGACAAAGCATATTGGACCGACAGGGCTGTGCTTAAAATTTTAGAATACAAATTATTTATTATTTATTATTTAAAGTATTCGGATTGGGATATCATTTTTTGTAGGTTCCCAAAAAATGAAGTAAGAAAAAGTGAATGGATCCATGCTGTGGGAAGGATTAATTGGAATCCCGGAAATCACAGTTGTGTTTGCTCAGATCACTTCTTGAATGTACATTTTGACAGAAGGAAAGAAAACAAATTAGTTCGAATAAAAAAATTTGCCGTTCCTACGATTTATTCAAGAGCAGAACTGGCTTTTGATAGAGTAAGTACCTATTGTGTTCATTCTTTATTCGTTTTTCGTTACATAAAAAATTTCTTAAATCGCCAATTTATACGGTGTGCATTCTGAAACTCCTAGTATATGAAGTAGTATATTTTCATCCGGTATAAATATACATTGCCTTATAAAATACATCTGAAAAAAAAACGTAATTAATTGCAAAATGTTTTTATTTCTTTGTTATAAAGATATAAGAAATAAGAAAAACATAAAAAAACTAAAAATTTTCGATTTATGGGTTATAATAGCATACGTAGGAGCCATCGATATTATGTTTTACCTAAAATCGTTAGGTATATTAATTTTTCATAAACTTTAAATTTAATCGACATTATTACATTCAGTCTACAAATTCGACAGTAAACATGGGAGAGTTGCTTAAAGTGATCCCTTCATGTAATGCAGTCGTTGGCCATGTATGTTTTGATAGTACGTTTTACCTAAAATCGTTGTATTAATTTTTTGAAAACTTTAAATTTAATCGATATTATTACTTTCAGTCTACAAATTCGACAGAAAACATGGGAGAGTTGCTAGAAGTGATCCCTTCATGTAATGAAGTCGTTGGCCATGTATGTATAGATAGTATGATTTACCTAAAATCGTTGTATTGAGTTTTTGAAAGCTTTAAATTTAATCGATATTATTACTTTCAGTCTACTAATTCGACAGTAAACATGGGAGAGTTGCTAGAAGTGATCCCTTCATGTAATGAAGTCGTTGGCCATGTATGTATAAATAGTACGTTTTACCTAAAATGTTGTATTAATTTTTTGAAAACTTTAAATTTAATCGATATTATTACTTTCAGTCTACAAATTCGACAGAAAACATGGGAGAGTTGCTAGAAGTGATCCCTTCATGTAATGAAGTCGTTGGCCATGTATGTATAGATAGTATGATTTACCTAAAATCGTTGTATTGAGTTTTTGAAAGCTTTAAATTTAATCGATATTATTACTTTCAGTCTACTAATTCGACAGTAAACATGGGAGAGTTGCTAGAAGTGATCCCTTCATGTAATGAAGTCGTTGGCCATGTATGTATAAATAGTACGTTTTACCTAAAATCGTTGTATTGATTTTTTGAAAGCTTTAAATTTAATCGATATTATTACTTTCAGTCTACTAATTCGACAGTAAACATGGGAGAGTTGCTAGAAGTGATCCCTTCATGTAATGAAGTCGTTGGCCATGTATGTATAAATAGTACGTTTTACCTAAAATGTTGTATTGATTTTTTGAAAGCGTATATTTATCTGATTTAAAATTACCAAATGGAGTAAAAGTTATTCAGTCTAATAAAAAAATGGGGTTTTTGGGTTTTCGAGTTTGCATAGAAAGTTTACAATTATTAGTTAAGACGTATTTAATGTCAGAGTCCCCAGTGTTAAAATATCTAACGATGTACAAATTTAATCAAGATCATATCGAATTATTTTTCGGAGCTATACGCTCACATGGTGGTTATAATAACAACCCAACCGTTAGCCAATTTAAGTCCGCGTACAAGAAATTACTTATACGCGCAGAAATCAAAGATAATGTAAATGGAAACTGCATACCTTTAGATCAAATTAGTATACTTAACTGTAATTCAAATAATTCTGTCAACATTATAAACTGTTCCTCCTCCAAATTAAAATTATTACGTGATGACGAATTGAGTTTCGAAAATACTTTGCCTTTCGACGATATTCCTGAATCAATATATATGTGCAGTCAGTATGTGGAGAGTTGTATAATTTATATTTGTGGTTTTGTTGTCAGGCATCTAAATAAAAAAATTAAATGTGAGAATTGTCTTTCTGCCCTTATTGTCTTTAAGACAACTTTGCGAAATTCATTAATTGCACAAAAAGATAGAGGGGGGTTAGTATATCCATCAGATGACGTTATTTTAATTTGCACACATAGTGAACGCGTTTTTAGAGAAGCTCTTAACCGTAGTGGAGGAAAAAGAATGAATACTCACTTTTCATTAGAATATTTAGTCAACAGGGTCTTAAAAATATTCCTAACTGTAGATTGTTTTAATATATTACTTTCTCACATGCTAGACCAGTCACCGCTGGAGAACCATACTGTTCACCTAATTAAGGCAGTTGCTTCTAAATATTTAGATGTCAGGCTACACTTTCTGATCAAATCAGCGGTACAACCTACCGTCAGAGTGAGACAACATTTCAACAGATTAATTATCTTCCAAAATCAATAGCGTAATATATTAAAATTTTATATTTATTATTAATTCCATTAATGTACTTCATCATATTGTTTTTTCAAACAATGTATTTTATGTGTATAAACAAACAATGTATATTATGTAAATAACGTAATTTTCTAAATATTTGTACAAATGCAGATAACTAAATGTTTATGTTTGATATGATATAAATAATCCTCGATTATAATAATAATTATTATTATTATTGCAGTTCCTTATATAATAATTGTTGTGGTGATATTTAAAATTGTAATAAAATAAATTAAAATAAATAAATTTACCCACATATAAAAGGCATTATCATTTATTGCTACTTTATTGTAAGAGAATTCACAGAGAATCGTTCATTTGTGGTAGCCCTGTTTTAGCAACAAATTACAAACACGTGTTAAAAACGAATTGTCCAGTCTCACCGAATGACCACGCCTCTTTTAACAAAATTCTTACAAGTTTCGAAATAATATGGTCTCTATGGATTGTATATACTCTAAGGTTTAATGTGTTTTCAAATTAAGTGTCAATTGAGCGAGTCTTTGTGAGTGTCGAGTAAGATGTTGGGTGCGCGGGCCGACAGATGGCGCGTGTGAGCGAGTCGGCCGTCTTATGCTGTCATTCGCGATGAACAATGTTTCTTCACATTTTTAGCAATGTAAAATATTTATATTTATCCGAATAACAATTCTAAAAAAGTCTACATCATGTACACCGAGTTTACAACCGGAACGTGCGTTTCAGTTTCAGCACCGTATGAGAAATGCTAACCACAGACAACCACACAGAAAATCAAGCCCTATTCTAAAAATATTTCTTTGTGTCAAATACTTACACGAAGAGATGCAACCCTGATTGTCTATTTCGGTCGATCACCTAAGTTAATAATTCAAATTTAATTTACGTGTCCAACAATAATACATTGTGTTTGTGTTGCAGCAGGCCATCACCGGTTCTCACCAAATGTTCATAAAAACGTCCCACGACTGGTGTGCATTTCACCTGTAGTCGGTTGCATAACACGCGGGAGATGAGATCTCTTTAACTTGTCGGACACTACAGGCAGTACAGTTGCCGGCAAACTTCTTGAAATTCTTTGGCCTAGTGGGGGAATGCGCAGAGGACAAAATTTGGGTCTCTTTGGTGGAATGGTACATGCGCAAACTTCCCCCCACTACGCCGTAAAATTTCAAGATGTTTGCCGGCTACTGTAACACTTCATAAGACGCCAATAGCCATCTCTAACGAGATTAGGTACTGATACACATACTTATTAGTGATATGTGAGCATGCGCAGTATTGACCGTCTGGCATGTGTGTCCGCACATTGCTAGTAATAAGCATGCTAATGTCATTCACCACGAGAAGGGGTATCTTTTGAGCATGTGTGAACAGGCTTGCTTATTATGAGCATGCTAATGTTATTCGCGGCTGGTATCGATTATCAATGCGATCTTCTCAGTCCGCGACAGATGAAAAAAATATGGCGCGTTGGGGAGATGATAAAACATTACTTTTCGTGACTTATTATAGGAATCACGAATGTCTGTGGAATACTCGGTCACCGCTGTGTAAAAGCAATAAAGCAAGAAATAATGTTTATGAAACTTTATTAAAAGACACGAATGATTCAAATCTTACAGTAAAAATTATAAAAATTAAAATAAAAAATATTTTGATTTATTGGTTCACTTGAATTTTCTATTTCAGTTTGCAGTTTCTATTTTGAACAAGAGCGTCTCTATTCTTTGACAAGAGCATGCCAGTAATAAGCATGTGTGTTTGATTAAACCCAGGAACTGTTTTGATTTATTGGTTCACTTGAATTTTCTATTTCAGTTTGCAAAGTTTCTATTTTGAACTAGAGTTCCTCTCTATTTTATGACAAGAACACGCCACTAACAAGCATGTGTGTTTGATTGTTAGCTTTGAGCATGCTAATGAGCATGCCAGTAATAAGCATGTGTATCTACCTATACGCCATCGTCACAAGTTAACGTATACTGGGTTGAACACTTAAAAATTAAAACTAATTTTAAAACAACCCTTAAAAACCAATTTGGCATTCCCAATTCAACATGAACAAGAGCTGAACGTAGTGCTCCGTAGGGCATCCCAACAAAAAACCAGTCACTGCTCAAGAAAATTTATCTGGAATCTACGAAACCTACATCTATAAATAATAAGTTATTAAAAACAATTATCACCTCAGTGTATAGTTAATAATTTAACTTTTAAATGTAGAAATTCCCGCTTTTGCTACATACATTATTGGATATTGCTGTATTTGCTACGATGTTTCAGTCTAATCACATCAACTTTAGTATGAATCAGCCAATCTTTGGGGGCTGATTGGTTAAAAAGGATATAATTGATATAAATTAACTTTGTTAAAACCACTTATTTATTGAAAAAATTCAACATGTTACGAAGGCAATGGCTTCTTCGTCAGGATAACAAAAATAATATTTAAAAATCGAAGTATAGATCAAAATATTAAAAAGTTATATATGGAAAATGATAATATAAAGTACCTAATTATATTATCATTTTCCATGTATAACTCTTTAATATTTTGATCTATACTTCGATTTTTAAATATAATTTTTGTTATCCTGGCGAAGAAGCCATTGGCTTCGAAACATGTTGAATTTTTTCAATAAATAAGTGGTTTTAACAAAGTTAATTTACATCAATTATAATTATGTTACCACAAAATAAATTTGCTACATTTGAAGAAAAAAAAGAGGATATTGCTGCCTTTGATTTTTACGCTACGGGGATATGGCTGTCCTTTCTTTTAATAGTTATTTTGAAACATGATTTTGGAAGGGATAGAGCTATATTTCCCATAAAATATTGAATTCAGTACATCCCAAATTAGTAATCGTATATTTCTCGAGTATTACCAACTGAAAATATGGCGCCTCTGTATCTCAAAGAGATCCTTTTTCCGGTCAACCTGAATGGTAGATGTCAAACTCTGAAGTCAGCATTTATTTACTCGAATATTAATTTATAAAGATATAAATCATACCGAAATAGACTAGTTCATTTTTATTGACTATCTTTATGTAATAAAAGTTCCTTTATAAAATTGTAAGCGGGTAAATTGATGTGCAAAATGTTATTTACGAAATTCGAATACGAGTTCCCATTAGAAACACCATGATACGCAATATCTTTCATTTTCTTATTCAGTCAACGTATCCATCGTGAACGTATTTTACAAAATAAGTAAAAGTAAATAGATACGACTTTATAACATGCGCATATCTAAGGTAGAATTTGACGCAGAACGATAGTCACGCTTCAAGCAAAGGTCAAACAACAAAGACAAAGCGATAAATTTTGAAGTAACAAAGCGCTGATGGCACCGTCCAAATACGCACTACAGGCCGCGGGCTATTGAAGAGCTTTTAGCAGATTTTGCAGAATCAAACAGCTGATCGATGGCCTAGTCGTCACATTAATCTTTCATCGCGTCGGAAATGAAACTCACCGATGAAGCGGGTTGGAGAACAGCGAACGATGTATTTGAGATAGTTGTAAATATTAGTTTGATCTGTAAATAGCGAGCAATTTTAACAAAATGTTATTTATATTAGTATATAACCACTTGCTGAAATTTTTAGTCTACCGGTTTCGGGACGTACCTCTTTCTTCGTCAGGATAACTACTACACTAACATGTAAATATCACTTCACTATTGAGCTATTCACACACTAAGACCTTCCCTAAATATTCCTCACACGAGTGTTAAGCTAACCGAAGGTTAACATGTACTAAGGTTCCCACCAAAAGAGATCAAATATATGAAGGGTGAGGACATTTTTGGGTAAGAATGGATACTAAGGCAAGTGATTCTATATTTTGTTGTTAGTTTATGTAATCATTTGCTTTTTACTCGCCGATATAATAAAGCATTAACTTTGTTATCAATTTTAAATTGTGTAAATTTTAACCTTTTTTGCTACCAAATGTATGCATGTCTATATGCTTTTTTAGCTAGGGATCTACCATATTCATTTATTAAGTCAGGCATTAAGTTCGCATTGGATCAAAATTCGACAAAACAGAAAATCGTTCTTTGGAAAAATAGATACTACATGCATCTTCCATTCCGACACATAACAAAATCTCATAACAAATGATAGAATGCCAAAAAACTTAAATAAAAGAACATGTGTAATATTTATGGACACGCGTTAAATTCTGTGTTGATTTCAAAATTGAAATCAGGACACTCAAGTTCCTATACCGTGGACACTTGCTCTCAGAAGGATCTGTTGTGGCTACCTTATTGTTCAATTGGGCCAAGTAATATTCGAGTGCATTTGAAGGTCGAATTTGTTTTCGACCCAGTTCAGAAAAAATGAGCTGAAATTCATCTACGCACATTCGACGTGTCTAGAATCCCGTATTTATATCCACCGTGTTTATTATTGTCGGACATTCAAAATATACGCCGCTCACTGGAAGCTATTTCTGATCGCGAAAAACATGCGAACGCTCATCTAGAAAACATATGATCGCCGATCGGGACACGTGCTTTTGTTTTTCAAATGTTTACGTTGGCCGCTCTGTTCGACGCACTTCGGTGTTTCGGGTTGCTGATCTAGCAGAGGTAGGTCACCTCAAATTTCTCGCTGTGCCATCTGGCTTTAGTCTAATGAAACGCTTCCTCTTCGCTTCTCAACGATCGTGATTTATTTATTTATTTATCTTGAACCTGATGCTGATTAGAAAAAAAGCCAATCATCTCACTATGATGAACCTGTGCCGAGATGAACAACTCACAATGTAGTGACAACAAAATGTTATAAATATAAAACAAAATACTATAAAACTAATCAATAAGCAAGGTTTTTATCATTATATTCGACTGGTATTAAATCCAATGTAATTTTCATAATCGATATGAAATTTTTGCAAAAAATAAGTCAGACATATTGAGAAAAAAATTCAAACTACGAGACACTCTGTAAATATTTTCTTGTTCATCCCTTGTCACTGCCCTTACAGTCCAATCTATTAAGCACTCCCCTTATTGTTGTTCTTATTCTCACTCTTCAGGGTCCGATTTGACATTTTCTACTCATCTTTTCGATCTAAACACATGTCATATTATATATATTTTTTCTTTTACTTTCAAATTTTCTTTCATTCTTATACATCACTGATACATCAAAACATCCACACGAGTGACTTTCGTGGAAACACTTTCAAAAATGAAAACATCGACACGTAAATAAAAACAATTTTCAGGCCTTATTGATACACAACAGTTGTAACCATATAAACGCAGATTAATGATAGTATTTTAACCGGTTATACAGTAACTGTTATAACAGATTTGTAACTGATTGTATCGATGGTTGGTAACTGATTTTTTTTAATAAACGGTCAACAATGTTGATTATTTTATGTTATTTAGAATACATATAGTAAAACCATAAACATATAAATCAAAAACATTTTTGAAGGCATGTTTTTACACACTTTCTTTGCATACATACATTCGTAATAGATTTTTTAACATCGCCCATGTATGATCTAAATATTAAAAACGTTATTTTAAAGATTAAAACAAATTTTCGATCGCCATCTGTTTCTGCGGTTCTCGCTTGTGAATGACGTGATTGTTAATTTTAATCTAAATAATAATCGAATCATGTCGAAACTGATTTAATAATGTATATTCATCAACTTTACGTAAATGTTGAAAGTTTCAGAGCTCTAGCTAGTCGGGAAGTTGGTGAAAAATCAATTACAAGATACCACCACAACAAACAACAAACAGACAAAGAGAGATAAATAAAAACATGTAAAAATGCATACTTTGTAAGACCTAGTATTATAGATGAACAGTTAATGATAATAAGTGTGGTGCATCATGATTATTATATTTTTTTTATATAGTTGGGTGCCAAAAACTGACAAAAATACAACTCAACGCGTGTGTAATATATAAAAAATATATAAAAAAATTATTTATTGTTTATAGAGAAGTGTTAAGGCAATTTAAATTATCGACACGTGGTGTTCGCGTGAGTTAGCTTATAATTAATAATAATAAGTATTTATTTATTTATAGTTTTTCAACGTTTTGGGAGTTTAATTTACACTATGTAAATTTCACTAATACGGTTGATGAAAGTTTTGCAGAAAAGTAAGCCTTTCATTCGATGCTGCACTAATATGACAACAGACAGGGTATTTCAGAATGACTAAACATGTGTACATTTTAAATTATGTAAATATATTTGTCATTTCCCTAAAACAAACCTATTATAATTATAAAAAATATATTATCTTAAACCACGTTTTATTATATTTCAAACCACATTTTATTATTTCTAAACATTTTTGTGCAGCTGTTTAAAATAATTATTAATATATTTTTACTTTGTCTAGAATTATATGAAAATTAATGTCCAATAATTATCTCTTGTTATACTTGTGGACTGTGGTAATTCAAACCACATACGTATTACCAATCTAATTAAAAACCAATGAATTTCTATGCTTTCCCTTCAAATTGTTTCAAAGATTACAGTCAATATTGCGTAATATTTATTTTAAATCACAAATGAAATGAATAGGAAATGCACAGAAATACTTGCTTCGTTCGTGAGGTCATGACAAGCAAAATATACAACGTGAATGTTGATGCACTCAGAAATAGAGAACATCCGGGAAAGTCTGGAATGACCAGAAAAACCAGATCCTAGTTAGAAGCTTCGAAAATGAAAGAAAGTGAGAGAGGAGATAGAGAAGTATGAATGTGTACGAAGCTATGAATATGTTTGAATTTAAATTAAACATCAATTTTTGACATATTTTGCAAAATTTCTAAATAAAAATGACAGACTGATCCATAAAATGTATTCGTATTTGTAATAAATAGACTGATCTATATATTTTTTGTTAGTCAACACGCAATTATTTCCATTAAAATACAAATAAATAACTCACCGTTAAAAAAGAAGTGCGTAAAACCGACAAGAAGAACTTCTGCTCGCAGATTTTTTTCAAAATGAAGGGCCACAAAAACTCGGCTCGAAAGAATATTTCCCGCGGAAAGCGAACGTCAAAAGGCAATTGACCGAATGTGCGTTTGTTCGTTCTTTCTCCTGCGTTTCCTTTGTTTTTGTTTGCACTCTCCTATTGGCTGCGTGTCGGCGAATCCGACTAGTGTACAGTTTGATGTGAAGCTCGGCTGAGACTGACGGCGCTGGGGCGGCCGCCGCGCTCAAGACGCGCTCTGATTTGGAAGAAATCCAAAATGGCCCCTTGCCAAATACGAAGTCAAATGCCCGGTATAAGAACGCTCAATGAGGATACCTTCCAATTTTCATTGCTTCTTCATCAGAAACACATTTATTATGAATCTCGTGATGTTCCTTACTGCACGGAGATTGGATTTACGACTCCGGAGATTGAAATATATTAGTGTTTGAAACTCGTGCTAGGACGTCGCTTAAACGTCATTTTTTCTAAACCGAAATTGTGTTGCAAAGGTTAAGTTTGTGCCCATTTCATTTTGTTGTGTGGAAAATCTTTGTTCGATAGAGTGGACAATAAACGAATGAGAAGTGCATGTAATGCTGAGGGTGGCGCAGTAGATAGAATAATGTAAGGTTTGGGTCAACTAGCCGATTGCCCGACAGCTGTTTGCGCCTGACGCCTGAACCTCCTGACAAAAATATTAAATTTTTAAGATTTGTATAGTTAAAAAAATATGTACTTTGTTTCACCATATATTGAAAAATATCAACTTGTTTCAGAGCCCATGACCCCTTCGTCAGGATACAGTGCATATGACAATCACAGTGACACAAAATATAAAAATTATATATGGGAAATGAATAATAATTAAGTACCTATTTACTAACATGAAAACAAATTTAAAAGATAATTATTTATAAAAAGGACTCAGTTATTTATAATATTTAATTTACTATTGACCCTTTTTTTGATTTCCAAAATTTCTAATTTATCTAATTTTTATTTATCTAATTTATCAAAATTTCTAATATTCTGTATAATTTGTATGTAAAATTTTTAAACTCTTATTAATATCAAAGGGATGATCCACAGCCAAAATATGATTAGCAAAAAAATATTCCGAATTTGTTTACGTTAACGTAATCAAACTGCCGTGCCGTAAATAATTGGGAACAAAAGGCGTCGGGCTGGGAATACGGGCGACATCATGCTAGTCGAGTGTCTGCCATAACATCAGGCAGACCTGCGCCTCGCATCAAAAGTTTCTTTGTTCCTCATTTACTTGTACCTGTTCTTCATTTGCTTCCGGAGCCTAATTCCTGTTGAGGAAAATACACCAACCACCAATCGCTCTTTCATTCCACGAACACCGACCTTCTCCAAACATATATAATTCATCACGCCAAGAATTGATAGTACAAGGTCGAGGGAGTCGACAAGAGCGGATCCAGCTTTGGCGCCAGGGGGAGGGGGGGGGGGTCACATAGTCGTGGTCAAGTCACGAGAAGTTATAATTTAGGGCTGGGTCATGACCCCCATGACCTCCCCCCTGGATCCGCCCTTGGGAGTCGAGGGAACCCGTCCTAGATGATCTGTGATCACCAAGATGACAGATCATCAGATTTAATGGATGGACGGATCTAGTGAAGTCCTCGAGCGATGGTTCACTTCAGGAAGACGTCCGCAATGCTGCATATTGGATCAGATGGCTGTGGCTTCATCGTTATCAGCGAGCAACAGTATAGTAAACAGATTAGAGGGACCCACCACATACCCAGGGTCGTTGTATGAGCAAAACCCATACCGGTTCTGCTCATTCGTCACCCGGTTGACACTTTGACACAGCAAGACAACTGGAGTGCTAGGCACCACCAAAAAAACCATTCATCGTCGTCGGTGACAGCGTTCATTATGTTCGTTATTAAAAATAACAAAATACAACTAACTATCATCACGGGTAGGCAGAGAGGTAGAACGTCATGTTACTCTATCTTGGCACATCACTTTTGCTTCGGCTACATTCATACATCTTCTCATGCATACTCTACGGTTGTTAAGGCTTTTAACAGGGCCATCTTCCAATACAATAGTATCTGATCGTGCTAGGTCTTTTGTGGACGCTCTCTTTTCTTGCTGCCATCAGCACTCGCCTCATATTTAATCATCCTTTCCTCGCTCATTCGTTCCACATGACAAAAACATCTCAGCAATCCTTTCTTTATTCTATCTACCACTAAATTTTTTCTTCCTCAGTCTATCGACCAAAGATTTTCCACACAAGCGCCTTACTGACCGCATTTTCACCTTATTCAGTCTACTTTTATTACTTTTTTGCCAATTCCGGGCTTCACTTCCATACTAGAATTGGCACTAAAACGCCATTAAGTACCATTAGTCTTGCTTCCTCGACCGATTCTTATTGGCTATAATTGCATTAGGAACGTCATTTTTTTCGATATCGTTCTCAGCCTTGCCGTCTCTACTAAACATACCTCCCAAATACGCAAACTCGTTCACTTTTACACATTTATTGTTTACAATTACATCACACTTAGTCACTATTTGTCTTTCTCGAATACCATCACTTTCGATTTGCTGAAGTTCACCCTGCATACATGTTTGGGTGGTTTGGAGATGGTTTGGAGCAGTTGCTTTTTCGGGTCACCACCGTCATGCGACGGAAAAGCTCCAAAGGCCTAGAATATTCGATGATTTATTATCTCGTTAAAACAAGTACAAAATATACACGAGTATGATTATACAGACAATGATAGATACTCTAAGGGCCATAGCCTCCGGCCACCCGCCGGAGGTCTACGTAGGACTGGCATGCCTGCCTAGAGCGTTTGCCTCTTTTATATAATTTACGAACAAATCAGTCTTGGAGTGCGGCTGTGTGAGTGTAAAGAAATCGTCTGATATGCTGACGGAGCAATGACCTGCCGGTCGCGCGGGTCTTGCTCGTGCCTCTATTTGCTTATGTAGCATTCCTTCACTGTGTGTGTATGTGGCCTAGATTGGTGGTTATCTGCATTGTGGTATGAATTCCACACATGTATCGGACATCCTGGATACCAGGTACTGCAAATCAGCTTCACTGTTAGCCACTGATACTGCGTCATCTGCGTACAGTACCTAAATAAGCAGGATATGGTGAGCCCGTCCATTTTTGATCTTACTTTTAGTTCCTTCAGTCCTTTCACACAATATAGATGTTTCCTGATATTTTTCAATGAATGCAAATGAAAATTGGGTAAAAATGAATAAAAGTCTGAAAGTAAAATGAAGGTATCTAAAAGACTAGCAAAGTTATAGAATTTAAAATTTGCGTTTTGCATGAATACTTTTGTTCCGACCGGTGGAGTCACGTGACGTCATATCTCGTACCCGATGTACATCGCGGCTCGTGCCCCGTACGTCACAGGCGAGTTGGTGGTCAATGAACACAAATTGGTTATGAATACAAATAATACTATAAAGTTTGAAAAAAGCATGTGTTTGAGACATGGAATGTGTTTTTTTAAAATAATTTTTAGTGTTGTCCGCCGTTGTGATAACTGGTTGAATTCTGCCGTCTGGCCTCCGTTCAAAACACCCGATGTCATCGTCTTTATTACTGAACGTCCCGGAGAAAAATCTGACAATGGACCCACAGAGAGAGAGATTGAACTCGCGGACAAAGCCCAGGTGATCTTTCGAGGCGAACTATAACATGGAACTCCGTGTTTTACTTTGTCAACGTTTATAACACGCTAGTCTAATTGCCGTATGCTTTTTCAACGGAAAAACAAAACATCAAAAGAAAACCTGTCGTCATTATGAATTCTTCGCTAATTCATTGCACAGCGAGACAGTCTAACAACTTTTAAGATTAATCTTCGTCGTAGACCGATCGTCATGATAATAGACACATCCACCCATCCATCCATCCTCAGCGTTACAACCCTTGGTGGGTCCTAGTTGCCTCCTCCATGATGCTCTGTCGCTGGCTGCCATTTTCCAGTTTTGCTGCCCCAGGGCCCGGCAGTCTGCAACGACACCGCAGTTTTGGTCTTCCGACACTTCTTCTACCCATTGGGTCATTAAACAGCACCCTTTTTGGGGGCTCCAGATTATCCATACGGTGTGGATGTCCCAGCCAGCGTAATATGTTAATCTTAATGAACTTGACTACGCTGACATCTTGGTAAAGGTCATAGAGTTCGGTGTTGTATCTTTTTCGCCATGTTTGACCGTCATTAATAGGTCCATATATTCGGCGTAAGATTTTTCTTTCAAATGTGTCTAGTCTATTTTCGTCGCGCTTAGTTAATGTCCAGGTCTCCGAGGTATATGTTAAGACTGGTCTAATCAAATCAGCCACAGCTATTCGGCGTCGTCTGCTCCGATTTAAGAAGAGAAGAAGAGAGTTTCTGATGAGGTTGTAGTCTTCACCAGATCTGACCCAAATTTAGCATACTTATTTTTTGAGATCAGGCGGGTAGCACAAGCGATATTACCCCCTCCCCCTGATGTACAGGGTGTACCAGAGCTAGCAGCAGAAACTTGGCCGGTAGATTCCTGACTATGTTATGAGTCTAAAATGTTCAAGCAACCATGACCATAGTTATGGAGATATGCAATATCAAAGTTTGATTCTTTTCCCAACATTTCTGACTTATTTTTTGTAAAAAGTTGAACTATCATTACAGTAACTTATTTCGATTATGAAAAATTCGTTTGCTTTAATACTACAAGTCGAATAAAATGATAAAAACATTACAAAAAAATTAAAAAGTTTTTTTTACAAGGTTTTTATCATTTTATGTAAATTGTATTGAAGCAAATGAATTTTTCATAATCGATATAAGTTACTGTAATGATAGTTCAACTTTTTTCAAAAAATAAGTCAGAAATATTGAAAAAAAATGCAATCTTTGATATTGCGTATCTCCATAACTATTGATATTAGGTCATGGTTGCTTGAACATTTTACACTCATAATATAGTCAAGAATCTACCTGCCAAGTTTCTGCTGCTAGTTCTGGTACGCCCTGTATTTTCCATGCAAATCTTGATTCAAAATTAGCTTACTTATTCTTTAGGGTACGAACATGCCAAAGATGCCTCACTGCGATACCTCGCGGTCGCGGTTTCAGCTCGCTATCTCGATGTCGATACTCGCTGTTTATATGGATGGCGGTGCGAACATGTCGGTTCAGTCGCACCTCGATGTCGATACTCGCTATTTGTTGTGGTGATTTTTCTCCCGCTTATCCCACAAAGCAGGAATATTAAAAATCAAATCAATTAGCACCTCCTTATCCATAATTCAATTCACAGTATTTATCAAGTAAAAACAGTTTAAAAGATAACTATAGCGATCGTGACATGAGCAATACGGGATTAATGACAGATGACAGATCCATTTGTTTTTACATCGCGGTCGTCAGCGAGCAGCGATGTGATCTGGATCGTGATTGGACAGATTCGCTAGGCTGAGGCGAATATGACCAATCACGAGCCAGAACACATCGCTGCTCGCGGTCGACCGCGATGTGAAAACAAAATATTTTGTTATCACGAAAGCATCGAGCTAAACCTCCATGTAGGCCGCGATGTATCGCAGTGAGGTATCTTTCGGCATGTGCGTGCGTATCTACTAGCGTGTATTTGTTTTACATGGAGGTGACATCGAGATAGCGAGCTAAACCGCGACCGCGAGGTATCGCAGTGAAGCATCTTTGGCATGTTCGTACCCTTAGGACCCGCCGGGCAATATAGACGAAATTTCGCCTCTCCCCCTGATATGTTATCAGTACAAATCACACCGTTTGACCGATCTGGCTCAAATTTTGTATGTATTAGTCCTCGGTGGAATATATGGGCCACATTTTCCCCTCCCATTTACCCCACCCCCTCACCCTGGTATATTCTAGATACAAATCTTTACCCTTTGAGAGATTTGCCCAAAATTTTGCGTACTTATTCTTAAGGACCCAACAGAAAAAAGGCCACAATTTCCACTCCCCTTGACCCCACCCCTTGCCGCTCGTATATTTTGTATTCAAATCTACACTGTTTGACAGATCTGATCCAAATTTTGCATGCATATTCTTTAGGTCCCGGGAGAATACGTAGGCCATTTGTCCCACATGTAACCTTTGTGTCCCTGCACAAACCCATTTTTAACTAAATCCTTAACCCGGGCAACGCCGGGTATGAACAGCGTGTATATAATTATATACACGCTCTTCTATAAATATAATTGAATTCATTATTGTTTACTTGTATTCAATTGTAGCGTAATGTGGATTACTAGTTTCATACGGTTCAATAAAAAAAACAAACATGTTATTTGTAAAAAATACAGTTTAATATCAATAATACATTCTTTAAAAATACACTAGTTAGATAATTACATACAGATATATTAATCAAATACTCATTTTAGTTGTGTAGTTTGAAATCTTTCAAATAGTTTATGGAATCATTATGTTTATTTACAAACTTAAAATACAAACTTTACAAATGATTTCGCGTGGTCCCATCATATTTAGAATTCAACACGAAAATACATATTTAACCTTAGATGGTAAAATATTTATTTAACCTTAAAATAATGCTGTTGTTTAAATGGACAACGGAGCACCTTTAGCAAACACAACCGCAATTATTACTAAGAAAATACTACACTTAAAAAGCATGTACATTCAAATATATTAAACATTTACATATCCAATCAAATTAAATAAATTCTGGCCAAAAAACACGTACTTTGACACATGTTCATACGTTTTCCACTGACTTTTCAAATATAAAAGAATTGCATAGAAAACGCATACAATCATCCTTATATGTAATACTCCTGTAATGCCAGCGGGGTCTGGAAATAGGCGAAATCATTACAGTGCAGAAATATATGGTTGTCTCACCCACACCGGTGTCACTTCGAGTCTTATGCGCATGTCCGAGATGTCATGTGCGTCTGTGCTCGTGTGGCCCAGACTCCGGGACATATCCTGTGGGACTGTTCTTTGATGAGGGATGCAAGAGAAGCTTTGATTGAGGGCATAAATGGGCCACATGGAACAGGTCGGCGTCTTACAAATGCCGACCTTGTGAGTTGTGAGGGTAACTTCAGACTTTTTAAAGTGTTCGTGGGAATTTGGGTGACCCGTTGGGAAATCCTGAGGGGTCCTGCTCAGTGGTCCTGATGTACCCTTGACCATGCTGCCCTACATTGGTTATTCTTTGTTTTCTTTTAATAATCTTGCAATTTCACTTTTTCTGTTTATTACTTCTATTTTCTCTTTACATTCTTGTTAATTTCATTGTGTTTTCTATCGTTATTTTCCATTTTATTTGCACAACCATGTTATCTTTCTGTTTTGTATCATATTTTGTCAATTTTACGTTGTCTCTCCTGATCGGTGTCATACCGGTGGTTTTACCTTTTCTGGCACAAGTGCTACATGTTTTTATTTTTGTTTTGTCCCTTTCCCTCCAAGGAGGGGTGTTGATTTATTTTTGTCCCGTGCGATGTCTCCTCGGGTGTTCTTATGTTGTATTTTTTAGATTATAGATGTTCTTTTATTGTAATTTTGTAAAACCTCTTTTAAAAATAAAGACTTTTAGCATGGGACATGAAGGTTTTGCGCGACCGACTCGCCTGGTCTTGCTTCTTGTAATGCTGGGACGCAAGGCCGGGCGGAGAGGACGCTTTAGCATAAAATAATGCCAACCAGGCGGCGAATGTGTTGGGCTGATATGGACGCTTCGGCGCATAAAACAGCCCAGGGTATGTGGTGGGTCACCTTCAATGTCCGAGAATTAACGCCAATCAACGCCGCCACATGGGATAAATGAGAGTCACGCTTGCGCACAACAGGTGAAGTGACAGCAATGAGATAAAAGTAGCATTTTCTGCCCTTATAGGCATTAGCAATGTAGGAGTATTACATATATGGTTAAGGCATAGAAAAAATTGCAGTTCAGGCGTAGCAACATAAATCGTCTCATTTTTAAAATAATTATAACACATCATTTATGAAGGAGAAAATGCTTTTATATTTTAGCGATATTTGTTGACAATTCAAACCCCCTGATCAAGGAGTTTTTGCGAGTCTTAAAATAAGAAATCACGCTTTTTTATTACTTTGAATATAGGTTCTTATGTACATTTCGAGAACAAAATTTTCTCACAAGAATGTTCACGTCTCACAAATTCAACATACATTAAAACATTAAAGTTTATTCACATTTGCGAAACTAAAAACTAATCTTTCCTGACTTACAAAAATGTATAAAAATATATACTAGACCTTATCCCTGCATGGCAATAAAAAACAAAACAAAGTTTCTAAATCACTCCAATTTAGAAATATTTTGCATTTTTAAATCATCACAGGATCTAGGATGTATTCTATTTGAGCTGAATTATTTTTCTTTATTTGACAATAAAGAATTTATACAATATTTTACAGAAGTGCTTAAACCGTAATTAAAATATCTAGATTACTTCTTATGTTTAATGTCTTAAAGCAAATATCGACGTGAAGTTATTAGTAAATAAAAAATGACATGTCGAAACATTTCAATTCATTCTCCATAGCCATTTAATATTTTATTTTTACTCATGTAAACAAAGGATAAAAGCGAAAAAATCACAATTTCAGATTTGCACACAATAGTTTGTAGGTCCCTACTAGGGGATGCAATCCCTAGTAGGGATTTCCCTTTCGGGATCTCTCGAGATTAGAATTTTCAATCCCGCGGAATATTTACGGATCGGGATCCCGAATATTTTTGTGTTTTTTTTTTGTTGTTTATAGAGCTGAATAGCAATTAACGACAACGCCTTGCATTTTTATATCAGCAATTTTAATAAAATGTTCATTATTTGTCATCGCATTCAAGTTTTTGTAGGCGTTTTTCCAAGCATCAATCAGTCAATTAGATTTATTGATAGATTGCAGTAGTAGTTTTTATTACTATGTTAGGTTGATAAAATACAGCAAATATTATTCAAAGCTATTTTCATTATTTGAATGTGACATGAGCATAAGTTTTAAGTACTTACTAGAAGCTCTATAGACATACCCGATTAAACATACGAAACATAAAAAATGTTGATCAATCCCGATAATCTCGTCCGATTTTTCGGTTCGGGATTCATCTCGTAAATTGCCTCGAGATCTCGCGGGATCGGGATTGCATTCCCTAGTCCCTACCTATCTTCTGGTTTTGAATTAGAACATTATTTAACACGTGTAAAGAAGGCAACTTGGCAACTCATACAAAAAATGGAAAGTACAGACAGCAACATCTTTTCATATCAAGTCGAGTGACAAAATGCTTGATGAATTATTTTTCAGAAAAACAATATATAGTGTGACCGATGTATCTACGGCGTGAATTATTTTAATATCGGGGTACATTTTTGAAGTGATCTTACGCTGATTCTATTCCCACTGGTGATGTTCTAAACCGTTATTTTAATCGGTTACAAAATAACCGATTCGATTTTTGTACTAATGCACCTCCCTCGGGCGTTTGCTCCGGGCGGTAGCGACTGGAAGGACGTGCATAAAATTATTCCGATAAAAGACTTGAAATAAACGAAGAAGAAATTTCACTTAAAACGCTCGTACCAGTCGCGTAATACCTTTTTATGCGGCTTTCTATAAAAAATTCTAGTATCTACATGGTTTATATAAAAAATTTTAAACTTTTTTTAAGGTTTGATTTACACATATTAACAGTACCACAACAGTGATATCAGAATCGAGTGTCAGGCACATGAGTGAATGGGGCACGTGGGTATGTGCATGTACGCGTAGTGATGCCTATCAGGGGAGAAAAGCTTCAATACCCGCGCGCACGAGCGCGCAATATTTTTGCTGAATGCTGTTATTGAAATAACAACTATTAATACTTTATACAATAAATAACGACCTTGTCCATCCATTCAATCTGAGGCCATGTCTAATCCGGAGATAAGACGAAATATATGACCGGATACTGATAACGGTATTACAAGCAAAGCAAAGGCAAAAATATACCACTGAGGTATTTCTGAGATACAAAAATACTGACACTGCTTTAAGAACTTTCTCTGGAATCTATGAAACCTAAATCTTATCAGAAATGAGTTTTTAAAAACAATAGGCATGATGACAGTATTAAAGAATTAAAGAATAAGTTGTTGTAGAGAAGAAAATATTTAGAAAGGATTCTAAAAAATGATCCAGTTTTAAAATACACATTGAGATTATTAAGATTTTCAATAAAATAAAAGTACAAAATTGTGCAATCCGCCATTTTAACTGAAACACCGGTCAGAGCGAATGATGTCAGTACCCATC
This sequence comes from Agrypnia vestita, assembly GCA_016648135.1. Classification (NCBI taxonomy): domain Eukaryota; kingdom Metazoa; phylum Arthropoda; class Insecta; order Trichoptera; family Phryganeidae; genus Agrypnia; species Agrypnia vestita. The sequence goes on from JADDOH010001469.1 coordinate 21,650, forward strand.
ACCGTGTCTTTGAACAGTTGCCATAGACACAATGCAATGTTTGCTGAGGCTTGACGTCACGTAGACGAAATGATAGCTGCGGGCGTTTTTGCGTGAAATTAAAAATATGTAGATGAAAATGCAATTATTCGCGTAAAAACTTAGTTTATAACTGAGATAATGTTATTTTCGGTAATAGTAGACATGTACCTACATTATAGAATGTTATTTCAAAATCTGTCATCATGCCTATTACCACTTCAGTTTTTTTTTTATATACGTGTATAATAAATATTTAACTTTTAAATATTGATATTGCTGTATTTGATACCAAATAGTGGACATTGCTGCTTTTGCTATTTACATAATTGTATATTGCTGTCTTTAATATGATGTTTTAGTCTAAATTGGCACACATTCTCACTTTAGCATGAAGCAGCCATTTTATCACGCAACACATCATTGGGGGTTGACTGGATGAAGAGGATATTGCTGCCTTAAATTTTAATAGTGATTTGGAAACATGATTTTCGAAGGGACAGAGCTATATTTCCAATAAAATTTCGAATTCAGTACATTCTAAATAGTAATTCTCGGTGGCTATATTCAAAACATTTTATGCTTTTCTTGACCAAACTACCAGGTAACATGACTTTCTTCAAGTCCTGATGATGCAGTTGTGAAACGTCAAGGTGGAAAGCTGCGCACATATGTCGAGGTTAACGTCGATATCTTTAAACAAAATGGAGGTAAGAACTGCAATTATAATAACTTAGTTGCTAAATAGGCTAGTTAATTTAGTAATGGCAACGAGCACGAAGCTGATGATGCTGTAGCTGATCTTCCTGGCGATGCTGGAGTTTCCCACCAGGATCTTCCAGAAGCCGAATAATACCAGGGCTTGGGTGAGGCTGTGAAGTAGGAACATTCTGAAACATATGAAATACAATTTGAGTTTTGAAGCTCAGTTGTAAAATATAATACTGCTTTTAGCGTTTTAACCGTCCTAATCTTCAACACCTTCAAAACGTATGTATCCGTTTCATCTTCAACTTCAAAGAATTCTATCACATCTCATCTATCCGCGATCTTCTCAATTGGCCTACAATCCGACAACTCCGTAACATTCGTGTTTATTCTCTACTTTGTAAAATAAAAATCGGGATCTCTTTGTTCTCGAAGTTATGTTTGAGCAGTTGATGAAAAGAGATCCCAATTAGCCCAAAAAGAAAAGCCTTTGAATCATGCATACTGCCAGTGATGACGTATGGAATGGAGACTATGACCCTTCCAAAGAAAAGTGTAGAAAAGCTCAAATGCACGCAACGATCCATGGAGAGATCCATGCTTGGAGTAAGCCTAAGAGATAGAATTAGAAATGACGAAATTAGGCGCAGAACTAGAGGAGTGGATATCAGGGATCGTGTAGCGAAGCTAAAATGTCAATGGGCAGGACATGTTGCAAGACAGGATGCTACAAGATGGCCTCAGAGTTCTGAAATGGAGATCTTGGGAGATTAAAAGAGGCATCGGAAGACCTCAAAAGAGATAGACCGACGAAATAGCCGCTGTGGGGGGAAAAAATTTGCTACAATTAGCAAACAACAAGGAAATATGGAAGAGGCCTATATCCAGCAGTGGAGAAATGAAGGCTGAAGAAGAAGAAGGAGAAAAAATAAATCCTCAATTCAACTTCCTATCTAATCATGGCTTTCCACTCACGTTCAGCTAGCAGTACATCACTATCCATCCCTATTCATATTGATTCATTCACTCAGCGCCTCATTCGAAGTTTAGTTGGCTAGGCTGTGGAATCAACCACGCACAGAGATCATATCATCATAGTCCATGACTATCTCCAAAAGGAGACTATAACAGAGTAGGTAGTATTATTGTATTTCGTAGGTATCAAAACAAGTTTCTAAATATATGATCTTACTAACTGATACCATAAAGTGACATTTGATTACTTGGTTAAGCTTTAATTCATGGAAACACTGAAGGCATCCCCCACGTTTTTTTAAAAATGTAGCGATGGTGATACTTTATCGGGCGGTGGTGACTGGAATAGGTTCTGGCCAATATGGCCGGAGTATTTACTCCGGCCATATTGGCCAGAACCTAATACCTCCTCTAATATGATATATCATCGATCACTATATGTAGATTCATGTAAGAGAGATTGTATGTCAATAATAATACCATTCATACTTACATTTGTCTTACTGTTAACTGTCATTACATTTATTCTAATTTACCATTAATATCCCAATTTCGGTTACAACACTAGTACTCGAGAGAGTGACAAAAGCGTGGTTGACTAAATCGTGGCGAGCGACGGAATGGCCGGTTCGCCTCGGCCGCTGTCAGGTCAGAGCTTCCAATCCGAATATTTGAACCTCGAATATATTCGCCTGTTTTTAATTATTCGTTATTGGAATACTTAAAAAAATATTCGTAAAATATTCGCTTATATTTATATTATAAGATTTTTAGTATTTTTCTAAACGAAACATGAGTAGCTTGTTGGTCTTGTGGTTAGGACACTCCCCTCGTGATCCAAAGGTCGCGGGTTCGAATCTCAGCCCAGACTAGCAAGTTAGTCCTATTTTCATAGCACAAGCGTTTAGCTTAGTTTGAAAATAGTAAAGAATATTGATGTGACATGTATTCCGTGTTCACATCTCTATTTCTTTAAAAAAAAAAAAAGAAACAAAGGTTTACGAACCCTGGAAGTCATTTTCGGCTATACGCCATAAATTGGCGGACATCTTTTGCATTTGCCTTTTTTTTAAAGTCTTATGCTTATCTTTATGGTTATATTACAATAAGCACTTAAGGGGGGGGGGTATGGTTTTTAAGTTTTTTTTTTGCATTCTATTTTCAATTTTTTAAATGAATGTATAACATCGTAAGAATATTGTGTCAAAATTTCAAGTCAATCGGAGCAAAATTGATGAAATTATGAACATTTGAGCGATACTCAGACTGATTTTCTATACCTGCTCGGGCAGCTAAGAGACACTCTCACCTGAGGACTACCGAACGTGCTATTTGCATTGGAAGAGTTTTGCGTATACAAAGACAAACAGATGCTGAAGATGAAAGCTCTTTGCCGTGTGAACATGGCATCGACGATTATGTGTAAGTATAAAATAAGTGTTGAGTTTTATTTTGAATTTTACAGTGTGCAAAACTTTAAATCGTTTTCCCCACATCTCACGTTTTCAAAGTCGGTGTCCATCATAACATCAAAACTACTGCACCGATCCTTTTGAAATTTTGAATACTATTTCTGTACATAATTTACGAGGTAACGCTGTCGAGTTTTTTTCAAATTTGTTATTAATTTTTATTTTTTAATAACAAATTAGTCGACATTTTTCGCAAAAAATCGCGTTTTTCCCTTCAAAGTGTTCCAAAAAATTGAAAAATTGAAATTTCAAAAAACCCTCCCAGCGTTACCTGGGAAAATCTATTATCTAACGAAAGAACTTTGATTTTTTGATTTCAGATGATTTAGCACCAAGTTATGGTGGACACCGCAATTCTACTTTTTTCCGAGACACGTCCGAATAATTGCTGCCATTGCTGTATTTCTTAATATTTCGTCTTGAAAATTTTACACAATATTCTTTAATGTACTATTGGTTTTAATACAGAGATTTTAACTGTGTCGTCACAAAAAATTCACAAAAACATGCCTTTTTTGTACGAATTAACCTTACCCCCCCTTAAGGTTAACACACTTTGTTTTATCAACGAGGGGATTGGCTTTCTATAATTCTTTCATAAATATTTGAGACGATAAACAAGAAGTTATATACAAAATAATTTTAAAGAATTTGCACGTGGGATGTGAGATAAAAAGTAATATAAACATATCTAAAATTTTGACAGTTATCGAGATATTTTTTTGTGTGTTTTTTTAATTTGTATTTCTAAATTCAACATTATTTTTCAATATATTTTTTGTTGTTTTTTTATAACACACTGCAATTATTGTGTTTTTTTTAAATTAATTATTTTAAATATATATAAAATGTATTTATCATCCGAAGTAAATTATTCTTTTCTTAAAATTTTTACGAATATATTCGAATATTCGAATATATTATCATTAACTATTCGATATTTGAATATGTAGTTGGAATCACGAATATTTGGAGGTTCTAGATTGTCCGGCATAATATTAAACAAATCGTTTTTACCGAACTTGTCTTTATTAGGCAGGTGTGTTTTGATGAGAGGTACTGGTACGTGAGTAAATAATCCTATGGCAGTTCAACGAAAGGGTGCTACCTTTCAAGTGCCAAGAATTGTCCGCCATACTCATTCTCAGGGATTCAAACAGACTTTAACGTTGCTGGAAAACATGGACACGTGAAAAGTAATGAATTAATGATTTACCCACCTTCGTAAGTGCTGCTTCGCCGTCGGTATATTCTTTTCGTCTTCTTTTAAAATAAACGTCCTGATGCCCTTGACGTACTTCTCGATGTACGGCACCCACTTGATGGCCCTCACGTCGAAGTCGAACACCTTCCTGTCGGACTCCGAGAGCTTGGATCGGAGGTGGTGGACGTTCTTGTCCAGGAAGGTCCACTCGTGCGTGGTGAAGTACTCCAGCGCCTGCACCGCGTTCAGCAGTTTGATTTGTACCCGGACCATACTGGGACTGAAAGCAAAATACATCAAATACAGAGAGTTTCAGGCCTGCCAGGGATGTGCAAAAGGTTCTTCTGCAGCTAGTCCCACGATCATAATACTGGATCGGCGGGAGTAATAAGTATGTTCGAATAGTTGACAGCTATACGGAGACTTCCAAAGAGAGCCAGTTGTCCAGTATAAGTGCGAAGTGCCCGTACACAAAGAGATAATGCAAGGTGTTTACAGAGTGCCATGCGATTGTGGAGCGTTCTACATACGACAAACCAAATGCAATATCGCTACACGATTGAAGTAACATATTGGAGCAATTAAAAACAACAACTCCAATATATCGGCAATCTGCGAACATGCATCCAAAGGGAATCTCTGTCACTTCATCAGATTTGACAAGGTAAAAATCTTATCAACAGAACCGCACCTTATACCCAGATTACCTTATACACAAACATCCCAATTTCAATAGAGATGACAGTTACAAACTATCAAGTATTTGGTGCCCTGTTCTAACGCCATTGATTCAACCCCTTGAGAGACGTCGCTGTAAAGTCCGCCGACGTAACTAGTGCATATTGCACACTGACGACATCTTTTGTAGAAGAAGAGAACACTCCACAACAAAGTGCATATAATTTACGCCCTCGAAAGCAGTAATCAGTCCGCCCTCTACCTCCGCGGGTGAGGGTCGTCCTCCTGACGACGTTGGAAAAGAATTCAACGAAACGTCGAGAATCGTTTCTCGGAAAAACATACGGTTCGTATAAAATATCCGCAACCAGTTACAGTTAAACACTTCTGGATTCTCCGATTTGCCAGAAAACTTGGTACTCCTCTGCGATGGACTGGATGAAGATGCGGATGCCATCTCCACCATGAAGATATTCACACCCACTAATGATTATATGAAATGGCGGCGCGTAACTATCAAAACATAACTGCAGTTTGATAACAGGGGCGGGCGTAGAATCGTTCAATGACGTGTTTTTATGCAATGCAAGCGGCGGCCGAATTTGAACTGGCGAGTTCGGCTCTGGTCGGTCAACGCCTCGGAGAGAATTGATACCAGGTAGAGAATTTGCCTATCCCTCCCATGCACAGGCGTTCGAATACATATGAAAATATATATGGATACTGGTGCGACCAAATGCACGCAAACTCAGGGCAATTGACTGTTTGCATAATAATTCCAGCAATCGCTGTTGCGTAAGCTTGAAAAAGTTAAATAAATACCTACGTATGTATATTTGGGTCTAAGAATAGATGAAAGAATCAACTGGAGTAATCACACAGAAGACACAAGCAAAAAACGAAAAACACTACTAGACAAATTCTTTAATTTGAAATACTGTATTCCACGGTACACACGATATTGTCATACTTTAGTATTATTCTCAATTATTAACTGTGGACTATCTTTTCAAAAATATTTAAACAAAATAAACTACTAAAAATAAGGATAATTAAAACTATTGCAAATAAAAAACAAAAATCAGCATGTAAGGATCACTTCGAAAACTTATTTAAAATGTGTAAAATCTTAACGATATAAAAACAACTTCACTACAAACTTACACTGGAAAAATGAAAGGACGGATTTAAAACACAAATACCATATATTTATATGACAGGAAAATTAACGAATTTAAAAAAAAAAAAATAATGTGTACAGAGATCGGATCAAATAGTATTTAAATCTAAAATATAAAAAAAAAAAAAAAAAAAACTACCCGACAGAGTGAAAAATGAAACGGGATAAAAAATAAAGAAAAACTATTAAAGAAATACTAATGATGTGAAATATGGTGATAATTTACTTTATTCTGAATATTGCGTTGTAAAATTTTTGGGATAATTAATAATGTATTCTTAATATATAACATTTACTGTAACGTAATCTTGCACACAAACTGCATATGCAAGATGCCTGTCAAATATATATGCATATACCTGCATATATTGTTATTAAAAAACAATAATAAAAAAGTAACCCATAAAAACCAAGTTTTTATTATACTCCCTTTCTCATTTTCTAGTTGAAACATCTTTTTTCGCTTAACCCACGCGTTGGGCTTCGGTCGGGCGACGCTACGAAAGGGAGTAATCAAAAATTTACAAAAATCCAAAATTATACTATAATCAGGTTGAAATATTTTCATACAATTTAGTTGTAAGAAAAAACCATTCAAAATTTGAAAAATTTATTAAATTTTTTTAACCAAAATTTGATAGATCTTCTTGATCGTCGCCACGAGTCTGCTTGCAAATTTTCAGCTCGATTGGATCACGGGAAAGGGGTTTAAAATGGATCCAAAGTTTTTTCGTCAGACAAGAAGACAAGCAGATGCCACGAGTTAATATAAAGGGAGTAAAAAAAGCAAAATATGCCCATGTTTCTGCAACGAATTCTTCGTTTAACGTGAACGCCTTTCCATTAAGTCATTATTTCATGTTTGGAAAAAAAAAATCATGTTTGGGTCAAATCTGGAGAATACGGTGGGTGTGGTAGCAATTCGACCAGTTTTGCCGTGACGATTGCGGACGAATAAGATGGTGCGTTGTCACGGTGAATGAACGCTATTTTGTCAGCATTAGCTATCTCTCTGACCTTCATCCGGCCGATTGCTAAAATGTTTTTTATCTAAATGATTGAAAGAAATATCGAGAAAGCTACTGTAACCTGTAACCGGTCGGGTGCCGGAGCGCAGATGTCGCTCCCTAGACAAGTATGCGAATTCGGCCTATTTTACCTGCGTTTATGGGTTTTTAAAGCTTATCATTGGTTATATCTCAAGTTTTTGAATGAATGAACGAGTTCTATTTGTCTATTAACCGCATTTGCCGCGCAAACCGGACAAAAAATCTTTCCAAATGTCGTCTACGAACCGCGCATTAATTGTGTTATTTATCTATTAAAAATAGTGTTAAAATTAAGTATTTTTATATTCTTTGATATATTTAGAATAAAAATATCGAAATACAATATCTTTAGTGTTATTGCTTCCATGGTTTTATTCGATAAACATGTGCGTACATTTTTTACAGTAAATTTCATTACCTATTTTCATAATTAATAAATAAGTCATTATTGTGCTAGTAATCATTGAAATATAAGTAATTATTGAAGCCTTTATATTGAGAAACCAGAATCTGCAACTTTTTAGGGATTATTGTTGATTTTTACACAAAAAATGTCTAAAAAACAGCAATCGTGCGCGAAATTGCGCGGCATACGACCGGTTAAATACTTAATAATGTCACTTACCTCGGTTTTTTTCCTTTGATCTTAGAATAGAAGTCGATTAAGTAAGCAGGAATCATTTGGAACAAACCGACGCAAATCCAGTTGTATAATCTGCAAAGAAAAATGTATAATGTAAAACTCACATTGAAATAGGGCAATTCGTGACTAATATCTAGTTATGTCCCTCCAGGAGATGTAAAATAGATATGGGATGACATCTATAGGGAAGCCATTTAACATTCGCTGCGATGAGCGGCGCGCCCGCTAGCGTCACCAAGCGGACGGCTGCGCATGCCACTGGTATCGGGGACAGTGAATAATGTTTATATAAAGCCATGTATTCACTAGGGGACAAATCGCGAAACATTCCGCTCGACATGTCGCATCAACATCTACGCTCATGTTTCGGGGACAATGCCGCGGTCATTTGACGTGTACACACCGGGACTCGCATATCTTGTCGCGGAAATGTCATCCGATGATTTTATGGATGACAGCTGCGGTATCTCATTTGGCGAAAACGGGGTTCCGCGCAATTCGAAATGTTTTTTTGGGTCGCAATTTCCAATTAACGAGGTTTTACTGTAGTAAATTGAATATTATTAAAAACAAGGTCCTTTTTGCAAATAATTATTGTTTTCCAGACGTCACGGAAATATATCGCCCTATGAGGTTATGATGATAGCCGCGTATCTGTTTATGTTAATGAGTTTATCGAAAAGTAAGAGGAGAAAAAGAGGAGAATGCGAA
>JADDOH010001470.1:0-67285 GCA_016648135.1 Agrypnia vestita
ACCCTATCGCAAGCTAAACTTAAATTAAATACTGGGGTATGAAGTTCGTGAATGTTCATGGAAAACGCAACCAAAACTACATAGAACGTCAATTAAGCCCTACGGTGCAATTGCTAAACATACTATGTTCCGTGGCCCTATATTATTTACCTATCATTCCTACGGACTGAAACCACTGCATCTGGTGTAGCTGCGCTTCCAGAGTGAGCGATCCTCTGCTTCCATGCCCTCTCCGCTCGATCCCCCATTGTCCTACCTGTATGGGATCGACCGCCATCCACTGGAAAGGTTAGTGACGTGCCGTTATCACATGCGCAGGCACATATAGAGTACATAGATCCCCTGAAAGCCCTCGAGTCCTTCGTAGCCGCTCCTATGGATGATTCCGTCTTCGACGCCCTCGCTGATTAATAATTTTATCTTCCGCCGCTATCTCGCTGTGCTTATTCCCGACGATCTTTTATATTTACTCTGCATTATATTTATATCAATTACATTGTTACGTTTATTTACTAGCCGGCCTAAGTTCCGTCACCTGTATCTGGCCCTATGTCTCATTCTAGTGGTACGTTGGGTTCGAATGGATAAGGGGTTTGTAGAAGGTATGTGTAAATGTATGTGTACGCGGAAAATGTGGTTGCTTTAAATTCGGCCCCTCCATACCCAAAGGCTCATCGGTGACTGATCCCATCTTCCTTCTCCCGACACGAGTTCCGGATACGTTGACCTGAGCCTGGATGCGCCTTTTCATGTTGGGCCTCTTCTGTGCAAAGTACCGCACCATCCCTCGCGTCAGGGTCTGGCGTCCGGGCTCAGAGCCAGTTTGCCCCCCGAATTCCAACTCCTCCAGGTTAAACTAAGTTAAACTACGGTATATATACGGAAGCTACTGTAAAGATGGTCCCGGGCCACCTGTCAAGCCAAAAATATGCGAGTGGGGAAGGGGAGTTTCCTAGGCTCCCCAACCCTCGCCTGTGAGCAACTGCAGCCCATTGGCCATTCGCGACACTACAGTGACTGCAACCACCCTCCCATGTAGTACTTATTATAATCTGATATGCATCAATACGTTCAATCCATTCCAGACGAGGGAAGACATCCGCACGGGTGTTGTGCCACCCGTGAAGAGCCCCCTCATACACTACGTACGAATAGATACATACTAATAAAATATAATATACATACATATACTTACATATACAATACATAAATAAATACTTGTAATGGTTGGTTGCCATGTGGTTATGTGGTATTAGTAGATGGAAAGGTGGATCTGGACAGTAGGGATATGCTAGCCCCTGGCCAGGGATGTCGGTGTATTTTCTCCAAATGGTGTACAGCTAGAATCCTGCCATCGATGATGATGGGATCTGCCTAATTATCTCCGACTGATGTGTAACTGGAACCCTGCCATCACTGATGAAGATGATGATGTCACTATCGAAACGTCTCCTGATGACATTTAGCCGAACCGCCGCTAATGATGATGATGATGATGATGATACTATCGTAACGTCTCCTGACTATATATAGCCGAAACACCGCTAATGATGATGATGATACTATCGTAACGACTCCTGACGATATATAGCTGAAACACCGCTAATGATGATGATGATGATGATGATGCTATCGAAACGCCCCCTGACTATATATAACTGGGACACTGCTAATGATGATGATGATGATGATACTATTGAAACACCTCCTGAAGATATATAACTGGGACACTGCTATGATGATGATGTTGATGATACTACCGAAACGCCCCCTGACTATATATAACTGAGACACTGCTAATGATGATGATGATGATGATACTATTGAAACACCTCCTGACGATATACGACTGGGACGCTGCTAATGATGGTGATGATGATGATGCTATTGAAACGTCTCCTGACAATATATAACTGGGACACTGCTAATGATGATGATGTTGATGATACTACCGAAACGCCTCCTGACGATATAAAGCTGAACCACCGCTAGTGATGATGATGATGATGATGATACTATCGCAACGCCTCCCGACGATATATATCTGGAACACCGCTAGTGATGATGATGATACTATCAGAACGCCTCCTGACTATATGTGACTGGAACACCGCTAATGAAGATGATGATGATGATACTATTGAAACGTCTCCTGACGATATACAACTGGGACACTGCTAATGATGGTGATGATACTATCGGAACGCCTCCTGACTATATATGACTGGGACACCGCTAATGAAGAAGATGGTGATGATGATGATGCTATCGAAACGCCCCCCGACTATATATAACTGGGACACTGCTAATGATGATGATGATGATGACACTATTGAAACGTCTCCTGACGATATATAACTGGGACACTGCTGATGATGATGATGTTACTATCGGGACGCCTCCTGACTATATATGACCGGAACACCGCTAATGAAGATGATGATGATGGTACTATTGAAACGTCTCCTGACAATATACAACTGGGACACTGCTAATGATGGTGATGATACTATCGGAACGCCTCCTGACTATATATTACTGGAACACCGCTAATGAAGATGATGATGATGGTACTATTGAAACGTCTCCTGACAATATATAACTGGGACACTGCTGGTGATGGTGATGATGATGATGCTATCGAAACGCCGCCTGACTATATATATCTGGGACGCGGCATATGAATAGACAAATAAATACCTAATTATTTAATGAATCATCAATTAAATAAATAAATAGAGATGAATAATTAAGTTCGGCGTCGAGCACACGGGCCGATGATGATGCTATCGAGACGCCGCCTGACTATATATAACTGGGACGCGGCATATGAATAGACAAATAAATACCTAATTAATTAATGGATCATCAATTAAATAAATAAATAGAAATTAATAGTTAAGTTCGGCGTCGAGCACACGGGCCGATGATGATGCTATCGAAACGCCGCCTGACTATATATAACTGGGACGCGGCATATGAATAGACAAATAAACACCTAATGTATTAATGAACCATCAATTAAATAAATAATAGAAATGAATAATTAAATTCGGCGTCGAGCACACGGGCCGCGCGATCCCTGGAAGTTCACACACATGCAGAGAAGGGTTATTTGGCGAATTAATTCGCCCCTATTATGGTCAGTACGGATCCAACATGCAAACAAACAACTGTGGATAAAAGTATATTTAAAGTTTACGGTACAGGGGTTAGCTTTCACTGTCGGCGCTTCTTCCGTCTCTGTCTGGGGTATCGAACCCGAGACCATTCTTCTTAATAGTGCGCCACCTTTATATATCGTTATAATCTCAAAACGGAAAGAGGATGACATGACTTACCCATCTGCCGCCGATTATATCCATTCCAGTGCTTCGTAGTTTCACTTTAAGTACCTCACTTTATACCTAAGGTTTGCGAACACTTGCCTCGCACGCGCACACGATTCACAGGCCCCTAATTAACTATAGTTCGCGACCTAACCTTTGATCCTGCCATCACGCGTTTTTAAGTTTCCGAAGCTGGGGCTTAGTATCCAGCCTCTGTAACTATACGGTGTATATACTCTAACCAAACCGAAACTAGACATTATTTCCCTTTCTTTGAATTTATATTCCTCGGGATACCGGAATTAGACTCTAGCTCGACAATTGTAAGTATGTATATATCTTAATAATACTGCAACATAGTCCTTATTTCCGTCTTACGTATCCGTACTTCCCGGGTCATCGAGACTAGACTCCAATTCTAATGATCATACTCTAATGATTATACGCACCGATATTGTTCATAAAACCCGTTACCCGTTATTTTCTGATGTTACATATTCTTATATTTATCCGAAATACCGGGATTAAGCTTTGAATCTAGGATTCCATCCATTTATAAGTTTTAACAAACCCATGAAGCAAACACTTGTCCACTTGTTGTTGTTAAAGAATTGATTGCTTCTATAATAAAACCCCACTAGTCTACATCTTTATAAGGTCAATACATATTACTTTTAGGGTCCGCCGATTTAGTTTTATTCTTAATATTATTATTATTATTATTACTATTATTATTATTATTATTATTATTAATTAATTACACGGCTTAATAGCCTTTTACAACAGGTTTATACATAATTAAAATACAACAAACGATTAAATGTAAAAGAAAAATAAAGGGTATAGATTTAAAAAAGTATATATACATAGTTTAAAAATAATGAGGTTAGACATGTATGTAAAAAGTATATATGCAAAAAGGTGTAAAGTAGCAGGTTTATACATAATTAAAATACAACAAACGATTAAATGTAAAAGAAAAATAAAAGGTATAAATGTAAAAAGGTATATATATACATAGTTTAAACATAATGAGGTTAGACATATACGTAAAAAAGGTATATATGCAAAAAGTGTAAGGTAGCAGGTTTATACATAATTAAAATACAACAAACGATTAAATGTGAAAGAAAAATAAAGGGTATAAATGTAAAATGTAAAAAAGTATATATAAATAGTTTAAACATAATGAGGTTAGACATATATGTAAAAAGGTATATGTGCAGAAAAGTGTAAAGTAGTGATCTCAGAAATTTTTACTCACCGATAATATAGCAATATTAAATTTGAATAGCCAGCTATATATATAAAAAATTTAAGACATTATATAAAATTTAATATTTTGAAAGGAAATGATCATATAATGATTTTTTAAATTTTGAGAGAGATGGATTTAAAATGTCGACATATGTAGGTAGTTCATTGCCAAGTTTGTGCATTGATAGTAAAATTATTTTATTCTTAATATAATTTCATTATCATCTCGAATATTTGATATCCACCCTCCGGCAAGTTTTAATATAGTTTAAATCATTTTAATATTATTTATCATTTTAATATAGTTCAGGAATAACGGGATTCTGTAATTTCTACAAGTATAAACAACCCCAATCTTACCAAATCCATTTTATGTAGTGAAAGACGCGGGATTTATATTCTTCCTAAAATGTAAAATGAATCCGGTCTAGATGGAACATCCTTATTTAGTTTCAGGACAACGAGGTTTACGCGTTCCACGAGGAATATGATATAACCCGATCTAAACGAAGGTAATTTTATATAATTTTAGGACAGCGGGACTTACAAATTTCATAAAGTATATCGCGAAGCCAATCTAGGCGGAGGCACTACGTATATTTTAAACAGAGTAAGAGTTTAAATTTTACCATCAAGTCTAATACTCCGCAAGAATGTCCTAGGCATAGTAAACAAATTAGCGGTCAAAACTGTAGTGTTTCTATGTTCACACGTTTTAGCTCGAAACGAATACTATAATTTCCACATTTATAATACAAGACGCGAATTTCTAAACGAAACATTTTAAAATAGTTCCAATTGAAATCTACATGTTTCATATTTATTAAATGAAGGCGCGAATTCTAAACGAAACACTAACATTGCTCAAAAACGGGACCCTATATTTATATATGCTTAAAATGAAACGCGAATTCCCGAACGATAGCATTTTATATAACTAAATGTAACGAAATCTTATATAGTTTATAAATAAGAAGACCCGGCCCCAGGCGGTTTTATATATTTTCAATATAACGAGGCCCTATAACATCTTTATAAGTATAATACAACCCCGGTCTATCGAAACAATGTACTAGAAGTTTTTATATGTTTGAATACATGATATACGTTTTTTTTTTATACGCGTTTTTATACGCGAGATTTACGTTTTCGTACAATACGAAGTACCCAAAATTATACAATCGCGAAGTTTACATCACTCCTAAAGTATAACCAGAACTAATTGAAACATTTTTCATAGTTTAAGTCCGCGAGGCAAATATCTTTCATAAAATATAAAATAACCAGAATCAAATTAAACATATTTTTACCTTATAGACTTTCCCCAACGCGCGTAATAATCCCGGCCACATGAAACGGTTTTATATGTTTTAATAGCGCGGGACCTATGTTTTCCTATATAATATAAGATAACCCGGGCCGAACGGAAGCAATTTTATATACTTTATAAAATAGTGAAACTTGTACTTCTGTATACCGTAAATAAACCCCGGCCCCCACGAGACTATTCTATATAATTTTTTTTTAGAATAATGAAATTTCATACATCTGTAAAATTGTAAATAAGTCCCGACTCTCACGAAATTACTCTATATAATTTTAAACGAAATGGAAATCTAGATTATTATGGGCTGAACCTGATACCCCGCGAGATCAGCTATATATTTTTCACTAGACGTATTTTTAATCCCAGAATTTATTCGCTATAATTTTAACGGACTCTTACTATTAAACATAAACAAGAGAAATTATTAAAATAAACTAAATATTCTTTCGATAACTAAAATAAACCCGGTCTAATCGAAACATTTCATATAACGAAATATTATATGCCTTACAAATGTAAAAATTAAAATGTGACCAAGTTAAATTAATTAAATTTTAGCAAAAAATAGGTAATTTTATAAGACTTATTTAAAATCGAATCTGTTAGTAACAACCCTTTTATCTTTTAACAATTTCCCGCGTGTTTAGCATAAAATAGGTATCTTTATAACGCACAGCTAGTTTCCAGAGATCCGCCAATACTATACTTAGTAAAACGAGAATTTAACTAAATTTGAACTCTACCGTTTCCTGAAATTCTGCGAATATTATTCTGTGAACCTAGTAAGACGACAAAAATAATTAACTTTATAGAACATAGTGATTTCCGAAGTTCCGATATGCCAGATTAATTACCTTTATAAAATAAAATCAATCCCGTACTCTGAGTTAAAACTCTTTTAACAGGACCTCGCGTATTTAGCATAAGATAGGTATTTTTACAAGATTTATTAACAATTTCCCGCGTGTTTAGCATAAAATAGGTATCTTTATAACGCACAGCTAGTTTCCGGAGATCTGCAAATATCAGTTCTATATATGCCGGACTAATCAACTTAATAAAGCGCAGTAATTTCCGAAGTTCTAATATGCCAAATTAATTACCCTTTATAAAATAAAATCAAACCCGTACCCCCCTTTTCTTTTAACGTGAGCAATGTCGAAGAGTATATTTACCCGTACACACTTTCACTTGAAGTTAAACTATAATTTTCACCCACTGAGACACTCTAAGTCGACGGTAATTATCACTCACGGTAATTATCACTCAAAAAAACAACCGACGCAGATTTTGCGCTCTCGTAGACCGTCACCAACTGCCTGATTTCTGCTGTGTCTTGACATTTTAAACCCCCCCTAGCAGCCAAAGGTCCTAAGTCGTGTGTTTCCAGGATTTTCAATATCCTACTTTCCTTGAAACCAAATTCTTTGTTCCTAAGATTCAATTTGGCAAAAAAAAACCATATCTCCACTCGGATATGTCAGTTGATCCCACCTCCTATTGCCGTCTCTATCTCCATCCCTGTGCCCGTTTGGGACGGACTTGGTGGCTTCAGACGGTTTGAACTCGCTTCACAAGCGCGATAATTAATTTTTAATATTTAATTTCTAAGTTCAGTCCATATTGTCGTTTGATCAACCGTAACCACAATCTATCGGGTACTCCCCTAATCATAGTTGATGTTTCTTCATTATCTACCATTATCATGTCCCGTTCTCCCGTATTTTCACTCGTCTTTATCGGAAATTTAACGTTTCTTGGCCGCTATATCATGGGATCAATTTCCATATATTCACCACGTGCACACTGCATACCTAGATATAACAATCATCCAAAGGTACTATACCTAATTTTAAATTAATTTTGGGCGATCTTTTCTCGTGAACCATCCAATGAATCCTGTCTTTTGGCCGCGACTCTGCGTGCACAGGGACGTATTAGCTCCCTCCGTTGCGGAATTTAAACATAATTTGTAACCATTTATTATTATTTTTATTGGCAGTAAGATTGATCCACAAGATAACTATGTTACATAGACAGTGAATATTCTCGAACAATATAATACTGGAAGAGTACTATTCGCTATAACACAATAAACTATTAATGTAAGTTAAATTAAATTTTTAAATTCAGTGGAAGATTTTTAAGATCGTTTTGCTTTTAATTTTTTCCCCAAAACAAAATAAATAAACAAATAAATAAACACACAGATACACACTCACACAACCCACTATTGGACATGTTTTTATTATTCTTTTATCGATTGTATGTATGTGTTTTCGCGTAATTGGCCCAAAACTCTGTGCATCAATTATTGTCTTTTCTTCAAAGATTGATTAATTATATGGCTGTAAGAAACCCAATAAATGAAAACAAATAAAACAAATAAGTAAATAAACCTCCAGTGCCGCAGGCAAGGCGTCGGATTAATTCAGTGCTCATTCATTGCCAAGGCACTGGACGCCTCCGCTGATAACTATATACCGCTCACCATGTTCTTAGAGGTGTGTTGAAAGATTGCTAGTATCTGTCGAATCGGTCTCAAGTAGTTGTCTGTATTTGTACGTTTATCATTATTACATGCTCTTGCTATATCCGTTCCACTTCACATTATTGTTCCTCCCGTCTTCGAATTTCTATCACACTATGTTCTCCTATGTTTTTGGTACTTATATGCTTGCTTTTTACTTGCATTTACTCCTATATATATTTGTTTCATTTATCCATCCATCTATAAGATCCCCATACGCTTTATCCTTTTATTTCATGTGTATATGAGCCGCAAATTCATATTATTTTATTTACAATATTCTTATCTAGATTGTTGCGCGGTATGATTGATGATCCCCAAACTATGCAGAGCATTGGTTTGTATGCTCCTGACAATTACACTAGACATCGTCAGCATAGATCGTTTCACATTCCAATATACAGGACCAACCTGCCGATGGTTATGCCTGTTGGAAGAGCCACAGCCATGCTGAACAAAATCGCTCTGGGTATTGATATATTCCATGTGTCTGAGGGGGTTTTCCGAAGCGGGATTCTCCTACACCTTTGACCAGATTTATGTTATTTTTAATTTATTAAATATTTTCATTTTTGATATATACTTCTAATATGTATGCCTTAAACATTTTGTTTGTCATGTACATATTATCATGAAATAAATTGAATTGAATTGAATTGAATTGAATACACTTGTTCCAATTATGTTTTGTGGTTATTACTAGCAAACCCGGCGAAATCTGAGCTAGAATAGCCAATCGTATACACGTTACCCGTCCTGTTGAAACTACGCTAACGTAGGGCAGGTTTGTAGTGATTACATAGTTAATATATTGTATCTATATTCGAGTATATTATTTTCTTGTCGTGCCATTAATATGCTTACACGTTATCGTTATCTCTTTCCTAACCGTATATACCGTCATTGCACAATTACCTATATGTTGTAAAAGCCTGAAGAGCGTTAGTCTACAGATAAATATAATAGAATTATAGTTAACTTCTCTACCCGCCTACGTTATTCGACTCCCGCGAAACGAAAATGAATCATTATTCGCTCCTCGATAGAGCGTCAGTCTACAGATAAATATAATGGAATTATAGTTAAATTTCCTATCTGCCTACGTTATCCGACTCCCGCGAAACGAAAATGAATCACCATTCGCTTCTCGACAGAGCGTTAGTCTACAGATAAATATAATGGAATTATAGTTAACTTTCCTATCTGCCTACGTTATCCGATTCCCGCGAAACGAAAATAAATCATTATCCGCTCAGTTAAGGTCACCCCTCTGGTACAACGTATACGTTTAATCCGTGCTCCACGGCCAATTCCTATAAAAAAATTTATGGGGCGTTTTCCTCTCGCGATCCCCCGATTAGGACCTGCCTTCCTTGCCTTTGCTCATATTCTGCTATCTCTCTTGCGCGGCAATCCACTTAAGATCACGATTAATGACATTTAAGCGGTTTCAAAACCACAGCAAAAAAGGCCATAATTCTGAAACCTCGTGGAACTGTCAATATCATCGTCACCTTAGAGTAGACGTTAATCGGTTTTTTAACGGCTTAAACTGCAATAAACGCGACCTAAATCTACGAAAGCCGTGTTCAGTATTTTTTTTGGGAAGCACATGTGGACCGCTCGGACCGCGCCGATCGTCAACCATTTGTACCAAACGCGGCTTTACCACAAGATTAATATGTTTTATAAGAATTGAATATTAACTGCTCGTAACCTATATCCGATCAATCGCTACTAACTCCCTCCCAATACTAGCGTTTCATCATTCCCAAATTTTTGTAGCTCCAATACTACGGCCAGTTTAGCTCAATTTTTCCCCGCGTAGCATTTAAATCACCTTAGAGTTCAAAAATAAAAATAATAAAATAAAAAAAAAATCTATAGAAACAGGTGATTCATCACAAACTTGAGTGATTTAAGTAACGTGCATCAAGTTATTCAGGAGTTATAAAAATGCAGCGAAGATAATAAGTGCGAATTATGAAATTTGATACTTAGTGTGTTAAATATTCTATTAATATTAAGAGTGAATTTAAGGACAGTGCTCCGATTAAATCTGTGTCCAGTGAATTTTCTTGCTAAATAAAAGTTAAAATGTTTTTAGTATTTCATTTCTCTCCCGCAGCCATGATTCAGTAATAATATACTATCAGGCAACGATTCGTAATTGGCGACGAAAAGACAAATAAATCTTACCTATTATTATTATTTATCATATTATCAATATGTAAAACATTAACTTTGTGGTCAGACATTTTAACAAAATGTTATTTATGTTATTGTATAACCACTACCAATGATTTTTTTGTCCAACTAAAGGCTAACATAACACTGTTTATGTAAGCCATGTGAAACACGCATGTGAAAAGAATTCTGTGAAGGTATTGGTGTGTAAATAATACTACGATTGTGGCCTGTGGTGATATTAACATGCAAGTGTGGTGGTTTTCCTGACGAAGAGATAAGTTATGTTTCGAAACCGGTAGACCAAAAGTAATTTTGAGTGGTTATTAATATATACAGAAAATCATTTTTGTTCTTTTAAGCATTCAATTCAACTTAAGTCCAGTGGCCAGGTAGATCGTGTTTGGCTTCTCATACGGGGTTTCTGGGCTCTATTCTCAGTAAAGTCACAGTAATTCCATTAGATTTCTTCAAGCCTGGGCGTTTTTATAAATTGATTCACTATAATAATTAGATAATATTAAACCAAAAAAAATGTTTTTGTAACCTTGCATACTATTGATATTATGTGGACGTAAAATGTTTAAAATGGGTTGATAAATTAATTTAATAATAGCGGAGCTCTTGAGATGTTTTAAAATAATTAACTTTACTGAATTTTCAAATCATATTTTTGAAACGAATAATTATTTTGGTATAAGCAATGTGGTATTAGAAATTTTACAAACAAATAAGGTAAGATTGCACATAGATATATTAAAAATATCGGAAATAAGTAAAAGTGTTTAAAGCAAATTAAATTTTATAAATAACTAATAAAATAATTTGTTTTTGTTTTTATAAATCTTTTTACTTCCAATTTTATTTTTTATTATACTTTTTATCATGATGAAGGAACCATTGGTTTCGAAACAAATTGATAATTAAATAAATAGTGGTTTTATACAAAGAGTTTTATTTTTATCAAAATATAATACTTGGGACTTTTTGACTTCTAAAAAGATATTTAATAAGAGTTGACCAAAATAGATGTATTTTTTTACGACGAACAGATTTATTCAGATTGTTTCAGGACTTAGTCGTGTTTTCTTTCTATATATTCTCTCTAGTAAGAATCCTCTCCTCCAGAGTGTTGAAACGAGGCATCGCGGAGAGAGTAATACTCTGGAATATCCTCAATTTATCATCTCTTGTCAGGGGATGTGGAATCTTATAGAAAAAAGGTACTTCACCTAGAATATCTAGGTGCTATCACTGTACAACAACTGTATCCAGCGACCCACCCTGCGCAGCCCGGGTCAGATGAACCCCTAGGAGACACGTCTTAGTTAGTTTGAAGAGGGTAAATGACTGCCATCTATTAATCTTGTTTATTAAAGCACCGTTTGAGGGCCCAAAGAAAATGGAAGGTTTTTTACGATGTCGCGCTGTGACGTCTGATAGTGTTAGGCGGTGAATGGAAAATACTGTAGATCTTTCTTGTCATCGTGATAATTTTGTTTTCATCGTGTTTTTAATCTACATTCTTTCGTGATAATAATCAATCATTTTGAATTAATATAAGCGAGATATCAATTATTATTTAAGTATGAAAAAATATTCAAAATCACACAACTAAAATATGAAATATCCACGAAATTGAGAGGATTTGGGTTATATGATTGAGATGAGGATATAATCAAAAAAGCATTAACTTAAAAAAATAAAAAGTAATAATGTCAATTAAATATACAGACACATAAGATTTCATTACAAGAATACAAAAGAAAAGTAGTAATGTAACAAAGAATAGCTAAGTGGAGAGAAAATATTAGATTATTGTTAAATAGCTCGTTGTAAAAAAATAAATTATTATTAACATAATAAGGTTATTAGTTATAGGTAGGTCAATATAAAATCCACCACTTTTTAGGAAAAAATTGATATATGCACATATATATCTACCTTTTCCTAAAAATAAAAATTTTGAATGTCTTCCGTAACTTATATCTATTAGCTGATCTCAATCTGTTATGATTTCGAAATTGTTATGAAATAATAAAAAAATAAAAAATTTCGTATACCTATTCACGTACGTGCGGTAGAAGCTATACTTAAAAGTAAAATAAAGACAAAATCATATATTAATGATATTCAGAATATTGAGTTGTAAAAATGTACACTGATCTTTGTCGATTATTTTGTTCAGTTTGTCGGTAAATAAATTTTTCTTAAATTAATGGTTTGCGTACTAGATAAGTCCTCCCCTTATCTTTAATATAAAAATTTCATTCTCTATCTGTCCTGTTAGTCCGCAACTTTATGTTATTCAACCAAAAAAAGAAATTGGAGAAAACAAAAAAATAAATAAACAAAAACACGGCCGGAGAAAAACTTGAACGCTCGCATCGGCGATCAGACGCGTAGCCACCGTCGCTTCCTTGCAACCCGTAAAAAATATACTATAAATATATTTTAGATTAAAATAATGGTAAACATAATTATGGGTCTTTACTGGTAGTCAGATAAAATAAAATAAATTGATGGTTCGTGGTTTGCCTCAGACAAAAAAACAGTTTTTAAATACCTGGCAACAACGTATGACATTTATATTGACATGTAATCTTTCCGATGTAATATATGCTGAGTAATTTGTACTGTCACTTATCTGAAGCGAAAAAACGTATCATAATCGAATTTAACAATGTTGCTGATTCTATCTGTAAATAAATACCAATGACAAGACATTTATTAATTTGCTGAGACGTCAAAACACAGGTTTTGCATAAATTTGACAATTATCACGTACAAATCATACAAGTTATCGAAAACAATATCTCAAAAAATTAATTGAAGTATTTATCGTTGATTTTATCTTTAAATAGCAACCGATGACAAGCCATTTACTAATCTCCTGAGCTGTCAACATATGCATTGCATAAATTGGCAATCATCACGTAGTAACGATACAAGTTATCAGTTGCAACGTTATTTTCTCGTATTTAACAGTTTAAATTCTAAAATCTATAATATAATGCATAATACATCTAACGTTTTACAATTTTATTCTATTTTTATAATAATAGTAGCATTTGTTTTTAAAATCATTCATCTTATTTATATTCTTCATGTTTTCCGGCATCTCATCATATATTTTCACACCACTGTATATGAGACAATTATGTGTATACACTTTTTTATATGGTATTCTGATTCTATTCCTATTTCTGGTATTATAGTAATGTATATCACTATTTATAATAATTTTATACAAAAAATATTTTGGCAATTCGTTACTTTTATGTACCTACAAATCTGAGAATATTGTGAATTTAAGTATTTTTTTTATTTCCATTCAATTGAGTGCTTTTTTCATTTATTTGATTCTGATTTATTTGCTTTTTTAATGTGATTCTCAGTGCCCTGTTTCGCATCAATTATTAACTATACCTTATGATATGGGGGACTTCTCCTCTCGAAACTATTGAAGAAAGCGCACTCGTGCGTGCGAGTATTGAAGTCTTTCTACTATAACGTGTACCTACACAAATACACCCATGCATCCCGTTCATGTGTTGCTTGATGCTGAATTACTAAAAAAAATTATAGATCACAAACATGATTGACAACTGCACAAGCATTTGAAGAAGAAGATAGGATCAAGATTTTACTTTTCTTTATTCATATTACACTTATTTTGCGGTGCAATTTCTACTGTACATAAGTTGAGTTAATTTATCATTACTATAGTTTTACATTTAAGTACTGAAGAGAAAAAAATATTAATAAGTAATAGAGTAATTCGTGTGATCCGTAATCCAAAAAAATATACGAGAAAACACTGATGAAAACCATCACATTTCCTAATACTTCACCACTACTGTATTTTTCCCCATCCGACCCGCCCTTCTATCCTAATACGTTGAAATCATACTGTCATTACATTATTTTTCAATAAGACCTGATGATGTATACATTAGTGATGAGTCCGCTCTGTAGTCACTACTACAATGTAGTACTACATTACATTGAAGTGCACACTTCGCACGTTTTGAAGTGTAGTGCACGTTACAAACTACAAACACCAAAGTTATTGAAAGTATAAACTTCAAATAGTACACTTCATTTCAAAGCGAACATTACAAAGTATACACATTTCAAAGTTATCGAAAGTATGAGAAACATACTTTAAATAGTGCGTTTTTATGTGAAAGTTTTGGGATGCTGATGTAGCTAAATAAAGAAATCTCTGGACACTGTAACAACTCCCCCCCCATGGTTTGAAAAATTTTGGAACCGAACGAAAAAATTTTTGGGAAGTTGATGTAGCTAAACGAAGAAATCTCTGGAAACTGTTACAACCCCCCCCCCTATGATTTGAAAATTTTTTGAAATCGAATGAAGAAATCTGGCTGGCGACCTTTTTTTTCGGTCGCCAAATGTTACTTCGGAGAAAATATCGTCATTTATCTTAAATATTTTTCTCGTTGACTTTTTATTTGGGAAAAAAATATTTACTTCACTAGTACTACAATTACTTCATTTCATTACTTCACTTCATGTAGTTTTTACTAAAATTGTAGTGTACACTTTGTAGTCTTCAACCTGGTGAACGTGTGTGTGTTGTAGTCTTCATTTTGAAATGTAGTTTTTCCCTTCGCTAGTATACATAGCACAGTATTTTGTTAAATGTAAATTAAAACAAAATCTAAATTGTTTATTCTTTAAACAAAACCATGCTCCTGCAATTAAGTAAAGATGTAGTCGAATAAATAATGCAAATAAAGTTAAGTGTATCAGAAGGGGTATGTGTACATCTTCAATTTGCAGGGGAACAAACTGAATTAAGGTAAATTATTTCGCAATCTTGCGGACGCGACACCATGCATACAAAGCGGCCATTATTACGAAGCGGTTGGTAAAACGGGAACAGGAGCACGGCCATATTCGCCGCCATGTAACAGGAAAACATTTTTGGAGGGAAAAAACCGTACAGCAGTGAATTAATTAATTTTTATCACGCGCGGGAATATTTATAGACTGCAAAGTTTGACGTTTTGGTACGGTTTTACGTGTACTCTTATTTTTGGCGAAAAAACCGACAAGTGAAACGATATTTCGTTACAAAAGTAACATCACACCTCTCACACCGCTACGTAATACACTGCATCAAAATAGCGCTTTTACTCTTACTTTAACTCCAACAGAGTGAATGTTGAATCACCAGTAATGTCGCTATTTTCAATCAGATTTGGATAAAATAAACTTTAATATTTTCATATGTATGTTCTTAGAATACAATTACGGGATTTTGTCCACAAAGGGATGATTATTTACTAAAATAAATTATAGAAATCTTCATAGAGATTATAAATTATGACTTAAAATATATTCAGATTTTCAGAATTGGAATATACACACATACGACTTCAAAAAATTTGATAGTGTGTGAATGTTCTTACGAAAGAATTGATGAACGTTACACTGTTTAGAGTGATCACTCAAGCCAGCTCTTGTAGATCGTAGGCTCTGGGCCATCCTATAAAAAGACTTCCACACACGATTCTCATATAAATAGACTCGACTCTATAAGACTTCTATGATTCATCTTAAACATTGTTATTGTCTAAGGGGCATTATAGAAGTGAAATGCAAGGTCAATTAATATCTTGATTTTAATTTGATTTGCAATTGTTGGGAGCTTTATTTGCTTATATTTTTTGTGTATTTATCGTAATCTTCTGAGTAGTTTATACCTTTCACTGTTTTATTCAATTTAATATTCTGTAACCAACTTGTCATTTATTTCTTCTGTGAATTTTTTGATTGTATTGTCACGGGTCATGGCTGCGGGAGGCAAATGAAAACACTGAAAATAAACTAGCCATTTTTCAATTAGTGATAAATTAATTATTCAATGTACAAAGTCACTACACATGTATTTAACTTTACTCTATTCTTTAAATTACACTATTTTGCAATATATCACTCGTATATTAACACTTTATTATCGCTGGGTAACATTTTATTTATCGATCGTTAGCACATTCAATCCTCGCAAATAGAAGTCACACTTATGTATTTCGCTTCTAACGGTAAGAACCATAGGTAACTCACCCGATTATTTCTCTCGGTATCTGTCGCTTCGCAATTCACGACTGGCCGTCATCCGTGACTCACTTCACACTGAAAGATCTGTTATCAAATTAAGACTCTCTCACCGCGGCATAATTCTAATTAATACTTGCAAACGCTAATTTTTCGATATTTCTATATTATTATGCTGCTTAGGAAAATGATCCTGTCACTTTTAGACTGTTCTAGTCGTTTGTAGACGTATCCCGAAGGTTGCAGATAATGTAGACCATTCTAGATCCTGCGATAGTGTTGTGATATATTACAAGGGATTTGGGCAGTTCGCTAGTCCTTCTGCTTGCCATTTCGTGATAGTATTTTTTACTTTTAAAGGCTTTGTGGCCGTATATTATCTCGTATGAAGCAAATAAATCAATTTGTATGAGGCTTTAAAATATATTTTTTTATATTTCTATTTCTAAATTATATTTATTTCTAAATATAATTTAGAAATAAAACAAATTCATAATAGCACCCATAAATTTAGAACAAGAAACGAGGTTTCTTTTTATTGTTTAGTTACACTAAAAATGTATAAATGTGTTAAAAATATGTCGCAATACCCAGCAGTTTAGGAGATATTAAGAAAATTATATTTTAAAAACATAAATATCTCATTAACAATGGCGACACCTGTACTGGTTTATGGGAGTGACAAAGTTTTCAACTGCAGGTGGCGGTTGTAAAAATACAACTCACGTACGAAAATAAGTATAATTTAATAAAAATAATTAGAAAATATTTATACAAAATAAGAAACGAGCGTATCCTTAGGATCTTAATATAATTTCAAAATACTATGAATAATTATTAAATAAATTTAAATTGCCTTCCCACATATATAAAGGTGATAATTGAGATCAAACATATATTAAATAAGTTAAATTAACAATAAAAAAACACAAATTTATAATAAATATTTTTTTAAGCACATGTATACAAAATTAATAATCACGTGAAAGTGTAAGTCCCTTTCCTAGAATTTTCTAGTTTTCCTCCTTTTGGAGAGATACAGCGAATAAAATTAATTTACTTTAATTGTAGTTAAGATGAACAAGATAAAAATAAAATTTAATAAACTGTATTTAAGAATAAAAAAAATAAAAAAGTTTTTATTATATACCTATTATTATTTACAATAAAGATATATCTCAAAAAATATATTTATTTGAGTAGCTTGTTGGGTAATGGTCATGACGCTAGCCTGATAATCCGTCAGTTGGTGGTTCGAGCCCCATTCCAGGACACTAGTAGTCAGTCCTGTTTTCATAGCTGAAGTATTTAGCTTATTTTGAAAAATGTAAGAATTTTGATGCGACACGTATTCCGTATTTGTATCTTTATTTTTAAAGAATGTTCTCATTTTAATTTGCAGCCAGTAGGCCTAAAAGATGATGTTTTTTCTTTTTTTAAAACTATCCAAACCACCAGTCGCATAAAAATCATAAAATATCATGAAAAAAGAATTTCGAGGAAATCTACCCTTAACAACATCGCGGTACACCGAAACGTGACTTTGATTTTTATTTACGGCGTTCAACGACGTGAGAGACTTTCGGCGGCCCTTGTACGGCGGCTCCCAGTTGACACTGGTAATTATCCGACGCCATTAAAGTGGTTGTTACGGCCGATTAATATGTGCGCCCGAGGGACACAAAGACGGGGCATTTGCCACCTAAAGCCGATATGGCGGGCGCCATTTTCTTCAACCGGCAGTATTCTATTGGAACGTTAATTACCGCGGCAGTCGCGCATTCCCGGCCGTACTCTTCCTTGGAAATATTCACATTGTTAGTTCATAACAATGTAGATTTGTTTTTCTGTTGACAGAAATACATTTCGTGTAAGTAATATTACAATTAAATAGCATGTCATCCATGCAACCAACATTTCTACGAATTATGATTTTTTTGGTATTAACAAACAATACCGTACGTACATTCCGTACCTACTTACATATTAATATTTTTAAATAATCAGTAATAAAACAACGAGCGATTGTTCCACTAACAATTTTTTTTTTAAATTAATACATACTGAATTTTTTTATTTTAATTAAAATCACTCTATATCTAACAATTTTTTTTTAAAGTTAATTTTGCAAAATTAAAAAAAGTACTGTTCGTTTTTCTTTTTCAAATCACGTGGACACGAGGAAATAATTTTAAAAAATTGAAAGTGAACATGTTAATAATTTTAGTAATAAAATGTTGTATGCTAGCTCTCTAAGAAAACAGAATTGCTCGGCTTGTAGAGGGATAATATTGAGAAAAAATATTGAAAATGAGAGGAAAACGTTAATGATATGGCTTGACACTCCTCAGCAATATGGAGTGTCAAGCCTGGCTCAAGTTCAACGCATTGATTTGCCGTCATTTTGATGATTTGCTATTCAGCATGATGACTAAAAACCTCTTCATTCAACTCGATATCTGAAAGTCGCCACTAAATATAATTACTAAAGATTAAATTCGTCCATTTAACCCGGTTACTATAAGACTCATCAGTCAATATAATTTTCGTAAGTCTCGTTATTCAACCCGAATACTGAAATTCCTATCATTCTTTCTGGCGATTCTGGCGATTCGCTATTTAAAACAAAAGACTCGTCATTCATCCTGAATACTGTAAAAATCGCCTTTCAATCTTATTACTGAAAGACTCACCATTCAACCAGATTACTGAAAGATTCGCCATAAAAATAATTTCTGAAATACTCACCATTATCATTCATACCCTGTTGAGAATATAAAGTCTGTTTGGTAATACGTATTTTCTAACGTAAAACTAGAAGATACCAAAGTGTAAATTTTGTATCACGAGACGAACAAAGGTAAAATGCGAGCAGTGCAGTGCAACAACTTTGTTTCACTCCGCAATTGTTTCAAAGAAACAAAGAGTTTTACCTACCACATATAATATATTATCTCTGTGTGAACACAATGTAGTATATTCCTTTATGATGAATTTTGCTGTCTGAGAATGAGAAGATAAGTTTAATTATGAATTAATGGGTCTGAAAGATAGAGAATTGCCAAGGGGCTGGTAGGATATCTTGGCTGCAAAACATACGAGAACGGACTGGTATAAAGAATTGTGGAGGAGCTATTCCGGGCAGCGCAAGATAGAGAGACTTTCGCTAGAGTGATCGTCAACGTTGAAGAACCTGATAGGTCACACAAAGAAGAAGAAGAAAGATTGTTAGCATAAGGTTAGAAAGAGTGGTAAAGAAACAATATGATAAATGCTCTATAACCAACATAACACCTGTAAAATATTTGGCTTTTTCGGATAAATCGACTGCACTTCATATCTTCGTCTTTTGACCAGCGTGTACTAGATAATGTAAAAAAGAGAATGTGACTTAAGTTTTGTGTCGGTACATACGAATAAGTATTGCGCACAATATTCCGTATCACAATAATATATTTTTCTAGTTAGATAAAAATCCATAAATAAAAAAATATGAGTAAATAAATATTACCGTATTTTTATTTTATTTGGTTCACTTTTTAAAATAAAATAATATTGACATAAAAATACTTATTTCCTTTTCAAGTTTTATGATCACAATATTTTTATTCACGATACAAGGGGATCGTCATTGATCAGGATAATATATTATAGTTGTCTCGCAAAGATGAAATTATTTTTATACGGAAGTAGGTGTGGAAGTCTTTTGGATGTTTATAGGGCTAACGACCCATCATATGACTTGCTTAATTAATCACTTTACACAATTTAAGGTTACCAATTCCACCCATGATTGACTACCACATCTATAAAATTTTTTGACGTTGTATATTTGTTATTTTTATGTATATCACGTTTCACTTTGACTTACGTTAACTCCTTAATTTTGTGTATACATTGATAATGGTTTGTGAAGAGTGAATGAATTTTTACTTCTATTTGATTTTAAACAAATGTAAATTGTTATCCTTATTGCGATATTTTTATATTTAATATTTTTTTCATCATTTATATGTTTAAAATGCATGTCAGAATATTGTTCTTAATACTTGTAAATCTCTACGTGTTCACTAAACGAGCTTTCTAACAATATATATAATTAGTTTATCAAATCGTTATCTCTTTTGAGTAATCTCTTTATTTTGTATTCTTTTATATTATTATGAACGATTTTAGGAGAAATTCGGGAATTATTTATTAAAAGAGCCACTTTTTCATATAGTATTACTGGATTTTCCTAAATTAGTTCATTGCGGAAAGCAAAGCAAATGATGGCATAAACCAAAAGCCTCTCCGAACAGATTGACACAATGAATGGAATAAAGAGACGCTAATGAACTTATTAGTGTTGGGGCCAATTAATTAAGACTGCTTCATTTTTGAAACTACTTTAATAATTAGTTGGTGGTGCTTTAATAATACATTTGATATAAACTTTTATTTTTCCAGAAACAATTTTGTTTTATTATGTTCTTGAAATCAAACAGCCTATAAGTTGTATGTTAAATAACCGTATAAAATAATTAAAGAAATTAAAACAAATGTAATATGATTCCTTATAAATTGCCATAACTACCAAGAACTATGGGAATTACAAATTAAATAAATAATAAAATATTGTTTTCTTTAAAAAAAAACAGTCTGTCAACAGCTCGTAATTGATATTTAGTATAATATTAACTGTTCGAAGAATATTTTTTCTTCTGTATGAAGGCTTGAACTTTGTGGTGACATTATTATTAAAATAAAACACAAATCACTTTGTTTTCACCGCTTTATTAGATTAAACAATCTACATTGAAAGAAACACAGTTTGATAGTTGCGAATATGTATGAAAAATCAAAAATAGTAGATGTAATAAGTTCATTAAAATTGAATAAATTTCTAGTTTAATGTATGATAAAATTAATTTTATTGTATTGATTGAGGTTTTTAAAAAAATATTATTCGTAAAATGTAAGTTGAATTGCGGGGAGGCTGTGCACACTCCGTAGTGAAGAATAATGATATCTATTTGAAATGTTTATTGCAAAGTATAATAATAAGAAATCGTTTCTGTTTAATGCAGTTTTTATTTGAATAGACGTTCGTCTGAGTAAGTACGGGCGGTCAACTTAATATGGCTATTTTATGTAAAAAAAAATATTATTATTTACATACCAAATATAATATGTATAATTTTTAATATTTTTTCAGATTCATTATATTTTGATTCAATGATAGCAAGACTGCGTCCTTACTAAATGCAGATAACAACGATGTCACGCAACGGCAGTCAGTCAACCAGAACCGCAAACTGTTACTCACGCAATCCATGGTCACTCATTCGTGACCACGTTATCTCTCTAGAGAATTCTATAACATTCCATCTCATAGTAAAATACAACGTAGAATCATATAGAAGGCATCTCGGTATCTCTAAAATAAACCATTCTAGAAAACTTAGTCATAAAAGGAGCCACGCGACACGAAATTGGGCAATTCAGTTTTGGACGATCAGAAACAGTATGATCAGTGATTCATGATATTACAGCATGCAATATTAGTAAACAAGCAAAATCAATGACTACCAATGATACCAGCGCAAGGGAAGGAAAGAATACCGGGGTCAAAATTTCTACGAAAAAAACATTGAAAAGAATTTACCAAAAGTGATCTAAGCTATAGAAATTTCGTTTAATAGTGCGAATTAAAGAACAATTTAATAATACGTTTGCGAAATATTCAGAAGACATTTAGCGATTATAAAAATACGAATGCTGCTAAAATTTAACTCGTTTTCAGTGAATTTCTTTAGTAGTAAATAAAACTAAATTAACTTCCATTGATTATTGTTTTTCATTTGCCTCTCAAAGCCACGTCCCTTGACAATATATTTATATCTAATTGCATCTAATCTACAAAATCAGTCATCAGGCATATCCAAATTTTTATATTTTTCAACACAGTTTGATAGTTGCGAATATGCATTTTAAAATTTAGTGCTAACTTGAGTACACAGAATTAATTCAAGGAGCAAAATTCAAGTTTGAAGCGAATGACGTCGACAGACTTTTGTTTCAGGAGAAAAGTCATATACACCGCCGGGTGTCTGATGGCCGTGTGTCCCACCGATACTCTTACAGATGTGAATTAGGCAGCCATAGCCAGATGTCACCCTGTTCTACGTCACCACACATTATTATTAATTATTTATTTTTTCTTTCCCTTGTTAAATCGACCCAAATGAAATTGTGAACATTCCTTTTTCACTCTCTTGATTTTATTTTTTAATTCTTTTGTGGCAGTTTAAACTCATAACGTTTCATTAGGCATTTTGAATAGATTGTAACGTTTCAAAAGAAGAAATCACGATTTTTCTAATTTTATTCAAGCGTAAATGCCTTTATGCAAGGAATTTATTTATTACAAATAAAATTGTTAAACAACTCTCAAAATATGTTTGAAGGTGAGTTTATTTCAAATTTTATAAAAATAACAGATGATTATTTATTAATCCATCTTAATATTTATTTATTTATTTTATTAAAAAATTAGAGATGCAAACATGGAATAAGTGTCGCATCGATAATTTTTACCTTTCAAAAGTATGCTAATGTTATGAAAATAGGACCAACTTGCTGGAATCCTGGAATGGGACTCAAACCTGACCACTGGATCACTAGGCGAGGATCATTACTACTACACCAAAAAGCTACTCAATTTTTAATTTGTATATTTTTAATTATAATAATATTTGTATTGCTATTAACATATTATGTAGGTGTACATATAAACAGTGGAATTCGTTTAATACAAAAATTTTGTAATCATGTTTAAAGAAATTACAAATTATCTGCTAGATATTGTATTTCGAACAGAAAGTTGGTTCGTAAATTCATAAACAGTAAGAAATCCATTGACAATGCGGGCGATAGGTAAACTTGTTAATTTTTAATATAGAAAGGTGGTGTGCGGGAGGCGGCATCTCTGAATTATTGTCAAATGTCGGCGAAGTCTCTAGAAATTTGACACATGAAATCATAAATAGTAAAGTAAAAAAAGCAATGTTCACACATCTACACTTAACCACAAATTTCATCATAATCCTAGACAGATAACACTCGACCTAGACGAAATACCGAGACCAAAGGCAGCACATGGACAAAACAATTATGCATACTTAGCACCTTAATTATATAACAACATAAAAAAAAAGAAATTCCACTTACTAAACCTATCCGAAATCAAAAATTAAATTAAAAATCACAAACTGGTTACAATTAAAAGGCAGAAAAGAAATTGATAAGCTATTTATTATTAGGACATAAAAAGAATTTCTCAACTGACTATAAAAAACTTACTTTGTAAATAACAAAGATATATACTTCTTTTCTAAATCAAATACATAATAAACTTCCGGAACAACTCTTTGTTAACACCATTTCCATACTTCTTCTTACTCAGTTTGTTTTACTAGATTTATTATTTTTACTCTGTTTGTTTAAATAGGTTTATACTTTTTCATACTTTGTTTTTTACTAGATTTATATTCTTTCTACATATACTACACACTTTGTTTCACGAACATTTTAAATATTTTTTTCTTCCGCCCACAAATATATTCATTATATAACTTCTAAAAACTTGTCCTGCATTAGTGTTGACAAACTTAACAAATAACACATATACAATTAGCTTAGTTGAGTAGTAGCAATCCACAAAACATAATAAAAATTTGTGTATTTAGATAAGTAATATTTTAAATAAAATGATATTCATTATTATGATCCACATATTCATATAAAAAATAAATTGTACAACAAGGATTTTATAAATAAATAAATAAAAAATAAAAATTAGTGAGTACGCAGCTTTTGGCATATTGTATGACGCGAAATCATTTTATATTAATCATTTTTTGAATATTAATTATTTCATATCAACCTTGTTAAAATAAATAAATATAATATATTAAATCATTTTGTTGGTACGA
This sequence comes from Agrypnia vestita, assembly GCA_016648135.1. Taxonomy (NCBI): domain Eukaryota; kingdom Metazoa; phylum Arthropoda; class Insecta; order Trichoptera; family Phryganeidae; genus Agrypnia; species Agrypnia vestita. Next base: position 24,694 of record JADDOH010001470.1, read on the forward strand.
AAATATTTCTACATATTATAATGAGATGTAGAATCCGGATTCTACATCTCATTATAAATCTCATGACAAACTTCGAGAGGCGCGCTGTCGGGGCCTCTTGAAGTTTGTCACTCGATGATACTGACAATAACACTATGGAACACTTTAGAATCGTCCAGAATGCTCCACAGGTCTATGGATCTCCAAGGATATAAAAGGCGGTATAGAATGACACCGCTTTCAGAGTGATTCATGACGATTTTTGACCAGAGCAATCGAAGTGCGACCAGCGATAAATAAAGTAAGTTCCTGCCGCCAGGAAATAAATTTTTCGATGTAAGAATATTGAACGGAGTTCACCAGAAAGTGATCAAAACAATACAAATAAAGTGCGAATTAAGAAATAATGTAATAATTAGTGGGTTGAAAATTGTATAAATATTGAATAGCTTTAAATTAAAGAAGTTCCGACTAAATTCGTGTACAGTGGCTTTTTGCGTAATAAATAAGAACTTTAAAAAAGTTTTTTTGGTGCTTTCATTTGCCCAAAGTCAAGTTCCGTGGCAAAATCAAATAATTTCTATCTATATATATTTTCTTATCGCACAGATATCAAAAATAATAATATTTATTGAAATAATATTTGTCAACATTGTTGAAATTCCTTTTATTTTTATATACATCATTAATCAATATACTTACCACATTTTTGAAATCCGTTAGTATTTGGATATGTAGATATTATTTTAAATAATTAAATTATAGAGATCTCTACTCAGAGGTGACGTTTGCGCGGGTGTGTCAAATCTCGCTGACAAATTAAACACTATCATACCAACCTCAAACACTGATCTCTAAGCTTATTTTCAGATCAATATCTCAATATGAATACTGAGATTTATCCCATCTCAATTTCTGAAACTTGTCTCTCGTACCATTGATACGGACTAAGACAGAAATATATTACTTTCATTTGTATGTCGATTATTTGTTAATACAACTGTCTGAAGAGATATAAATATTTTGAAAGGGAATTCAAGAAAAGATAATATATAAAAATTATATGTACGGAAATTCAACGAAAAGATTTCGAATTTGAGAAATGACAAAAAGTTAATCTCCAATATTATTATCGTTTTGATTTGATGATAAACCATTAAGAATATAAGCGATCATATAATATATTGCGAGTAATATTTTATTTCATATTATGTCTTGTGGATAATGTTCAATTTGATATATTATATCTGATGAAACGTTCGGGAAGTAGAGATTACAATAATAAGGTGAAATTAAGGTCAATTTTTGACAACCGACCATCTTATAATACGAATGTGCAAAAAACTGTGTAATTAGGTATTGTACATATTTTGAATATGCACGCGGTACATACATTTTCTGTTATATATTAGTTAACTGTCATATGTATGTCTTTCAGATTAGAACGTCGCATTCCGAACGTCTTTTTTCGGGGAGCGTTTTTCATTATTTTCTTTAGTTTTATTTTATATTTTCCAGAGCACTACTAATACCAGGAAACGGCGTAAACAACAAATATGTCAACAAATTACTATAATAGGACAATGTCACCAAAAATCAAAAATGCTTAATTAGTATAAAATTTACATTATTATTTTACAAATAAATTGTCGTTGATAGATCTTTCATTAAATTTTACGCGAGAATATTCTTTTTAAAACGTGATAGTTTTGTTTTGAGAAATACGAAAAAAAAAATGTTGGCCCAACTTTTTTTTGCAGCCGCGCAGTGTACCAGCCGCGAATCAGACACCATAGCCGACCACACGGTCAAGCAGCAAGCAAATAGCAATGGCCAATCGACGACGGCCGATTACATAACTGCTAGTATGTATAGGTATATTACTTCAACAAATATATTATTTGATGCGGACATAAAACCAACATTGATACAAAAGTCTAATAACAGTTCCAAGTCCCCGATCCAGTTAAGAATCTGTTGCTAAATTGCTAAGTTCACGTTATAAATACAAAAAATATGTGCTTACGACATGATACCTTGTATAATGTACTCTTTGTTTGATAGTCTAAAAATTGAATGAATGTAATATTGTTGAAAAAAAAATTGTTTTAAATTGTCATGAAATATTATAAGTGGAACAAATACAGCGTACACAGGCCACCTTATGGCCACGCAGCGATTGCAAACATCAATCAGTGGAAGCTGATTGTTTTCTATTATTTCGTAACAAAACAATTACAAATATGATTTCACATAAAGAACATTTTTGTTATCTTTTAATAACTTTCTATCATGACTATCTATATTAACTGACCATCATGCAGTGTCCTTGCATGGATAGGCAGAGGGGAAAGAACGTCGTATTATTTTATCTTGGCAGAACATTTCTGCTCTGGTCACACATTTTTATGCACGCTCTACGTTGTTGAATGGATTAACAGAGCCAACCTCCAATATTTGAAATAAATTATCATTCCAGCTCTTTCGCAGACGCCCTCTGTTCCTGCTGCCTTCAACATTCTCTTTCCATATTGTCTTAAGCATCTTCTCCCCGCTCCTTAGTTTTACATAACCAAACCCTCTTATGTATACTTTCTTTATACTATATATCACGCTAGAGCCAGCATTACATTCATTTCTAATTTGTTCATCTCTGATTTTATTGACCAAAAATTTTAATAGCCCTCCTGGATTATTTAAATAGATGTTTGTTAATATGCTTTCTTCCAAAAAATCATTTTTACAAAAATTTTATCGAGTCGTTTATTCTGATTCGGTAACAAATATGGTTAAGCTTAAAGGGAGTACCTATATATATTTAATATGGGTTTTAAAGCTACCGAAGTTCAGACAAGGTATGAAATGTAATAAGGAAGACGATGGAGGTAGAAAACAATTAAGAAGTTTAGAGTGCAGGAAGTTGCACTACACATGAACGTGATACCTGTATCTGATGGAGTTCATCTAATCTTATGGACGTTTATCATTACCTAACTGCAACTACCAGTTGATTTATTAAAAATAATTTATTAGTAGAAATAACCTTCATGTTCAACTTAAGTGAGTTTTGATGTCGATTTTAGACTTAAACACAGCAAAAACAACAAAATTGAATTATGTAAATAGCAAAAACAGCAATGTTCCGTATTTGATAGCAAACACAGCAATATCCATATTTAAAAGCGAATTATTTATTTATACACGAATATAAAAGGAAGACAGAGGTATCAATCGTTTTCTAAAACTTATTACCAATAAGATGTAGGGATTCAGAGATTTCAGAGAAATTATACTTCCCATGATGTGGCATGAAAATTTTGTACCAAAATTTTGACCATCATATTCCGTTTGAAACTGTGATACAATCAAATCGATTCCTAGTTATTTAGAAGACTGAAAAAAATTATATTCAATAATTTTAAGAATTTATTTGATGTAAATAAATGAGTAATATTATATTATTTTATTATTCTCAATTATGTTATGTATCGCTATTTAAAAAAAAATTTCACTCACGACCAATGAACAAAAATTGCTCCAAAGGGATTCAAATCAAACGTTCAATATTCCAGTTTTATAAAAACCTCACATTTTATTAAATAGAGTAAAGTTAGACTTATTCCATCAATTTTGAAGATCATCATAAATAATCTCTACAAAGCTAACGCCGCGCGCCGTACCCGTCAATGGTATAACTAAAATATGTTTTTTTGTTAAAGCAAACTTGAAAATCATTATAAAGTATACGTTGCTGGATTGACACTAATAAGGGATGATTTTTGAGAGGTATAGAACAACTATAAAATAAAATAAAACATAAAAATCGTCGTAATGGGATTATTGCAAAGATAATTTTATGCCATTAGTGTTTAAATATTGGGTGTTTTTAATTTATTTTTTCAATTGGTATCATCTTTTTCAATGACAACCAATTTGACAGCCAACAGCTGATTTTTGGTCAGTTTGGTTTGCCGTTCTATCATATATATAGGTACATCTATACAGTAAATGTAAAATGTAGGTAGTCTTGTACTATCATCGTGAGTCCAGAATTTCGTTACAGCTCTTTGAAAATTCTATGGCAATATAATCTATGGCATTCCTGAACTGTCTAAATATTTCAGAATATTCTGTTTGGTCGAATATTTCGTAACATTAATTATTTGTGAATTAAGGGTGTTCATTTGAGCAGATTAAATTCTTATTTACACCTTAGGTGAAAAGATAGATAATAACGTTCTACCTTACTCAAAGGGATTGCTTTGAGTAAGAAATTACACGAATACGCTATCCTTTATTTAGTAAAATATATTTTATCCTTTGTTACGATAATTATTAAGATGATCAAATATCATTAATCAGTGTTAATTAGAAACGGCTTACGAAGCTAAGATACCAATATGTAACAACGTAGGTAAGATGATTTAGATTAACCAAATAATTTATACTCCTCCAATAACAGCAAAATAATTTTGTGGTGACATTTTAAATATAATTGATAAAAATGAACTTTGTTTTCACGACTTTTTATAGTACATAATCAAGGAATAACAATACAAATAAATAGTGTAAAAATAAAATATTCATTTTCTTTTATAGGAATTATAATATCGACTGAAAGTCAGTCTATATTATAATTGTTCTGAAGAAGGTTGAGTCCAAATGATACTAGTTGACAAACATATAGCAATAAAGTGGTTCAAAACTTATATATTTAATTTATACATACAATCTATAATTCAGTACATTTTGATCCTATTGCACTCTAATACAATTTAATGATAATAAATAAGTATCCAGGGTGACTTCATTCAAAATATTTTTATTTTTTTGGATATTGCTTCCTTTGCTTTTATACCCCACAATTGAAATAAATTTTGTGCCAATACATAATATTAAGCACTGCTATTCTTCAAACATCAAATTAAGTGATAAAATGTTTAAAAATCAAATTGACAAATTATTTAATCTGAAATTTGAATATGCGACATAATTTACGCTTTAAAATAAGCTGAGATTTGTCAAATATTTTCAATGGTTAACTACATAATAATTTCAAAAATACTTTTTTGATTTCAGAAAGCCCGCCCCCACGCTTGCCACCCTAATCGCACAGGTTCCTTTGTCAAGAATTCTGACCATTTCGTCACCATCCTAAAAGATATGAAAAAAAGGAAGGACGATATTCTGATGAGTTTTGATGTGGAGTCTCTCACACAAATGTACCAGTAAATGAGAGCTAAGATACTACTCACCAACTGTTAATAAAAAACAATATCTCTGAGAAATATATCGAGCCTCTAAAACACTGCCTGACACAAAATTATTTCCTGTAGAGAGGCGACTACTATATTCAAAAACAAGGAGTAGCAATGGGATCACCAATAGCTCCAGTAGTTGCCAACCTATTCATGGAACACTTTGAAGAAAAGGCACTAAGAACTGCCACTCACCCACCTTCAATCTGGCTAAGATATGTGGATGACACGTTCTGTATTTACCCACACGGACGTGAAGCGCTCAATAACTTTTAAGAACATTTAAAAAGCCAACATCCACATATCAACCATGGAGGTTGAAAAGGATGAAAAAAATTAGCATTCTTAGACGTCCAAGTGCAATAAGAGAAGATGGCAGTCTGGGACACACTGTATACAGAGAACTGACACACACGAACAGGTACCTACACAAAAATTCGCATCACCATCCAGCGCAACACGAGCTGACAGATTTGCGACAAGAAAAACATTGCCTCCGAAAGAAAAACAGTGCAGGATGCACTCATAGCTAATGGATACTCTCCGAACGTACGGACATCGAGAAAATGATCTAGCATATGCGATGTCCCAAGAAATAAGCACACTTACCTTTTACATCAGAGGTCTTACTGACAAAATCAGCCGGGTTTTGTTGAAATTAAATATAAAAACAATTTTCAGCCCCCATAGTTCGATCTCACGTATGTTAGGTAGTGTAAAAGATAACACACTGTTCGAGTCCCCAGGTGTATATAGAGTGCCACGCTATTGTGGAGCTTTCTACATAGGACAAACCAAACACAATATCGCTACACGATTGAAGGAACATATTGGAGTAGCTTGTTGGTCTTGTGGTTAGAACACTGGCCTCTCGTGATCCAAAGGTTACGGGTTCGAACCTCACTCCAGACTAGCAAGTTAGTCCTATTTTCATAGTACAAGCATTTAGCTTAGTTTGAAAATATTAAGAATATTGATGTGACACGTATTCCGTGTTCACATCTCCATTTAAAAAAAAAAAAAAAAAACACAACAACAACTCCAATATATCGGCAATCCATGCATCAAAGGGATTCTCTGTCATTTCATCAGATTTGACAAGGCAAAAATCTTATCATCAGAACCGTACCATATACCCAGATTAGTGAGGGAGTCCATTGAAATATACAAACATGCCAATTTCAATAGAGATGACAGTTACAAACTATCAAGTATATGGCGCCCTGTTCTAACGACATTGATTCAACCCTTGAGAGAAGTCGCAGAAAAATCCGCCGACGTAACTAGTACATAAAGCACGCTGGCGACCTCTAATGTAGAAAAAGAGAATACTCCACAACAAAGTGCATACAATTTACGCCCTAGAAAGCAGCACCTAATCAGTCCGACCTCCACCTCTGCAGGTAAAGGTCGTCCTCCTGATGACGTTGAATAAGTATTCAACTTCGAGATTCGCTTCTCGGAAATACATACGGTTCGTATAAAATATCCGAAACTATTTACAGTTAAACTCAATGTGTGTCTATCTGTTCTCTATACAAATCCATACCGTTTGTCCGATTTCATTCAAATTTTGCATACTTCTGCTTTAGAACCCGGTGGGTAACAAAGGCAAAATTTCCCCCCTATTCTCATACCCCTTCCCCTCCCACTGACATATATTCGATGCAAATCTGTACCGTTTAACCGATCGGACTCAAAATTTGGAAACTTATTTTTCAGGACTCGGAGGGAAACATTTACAATATTTCCCCCCTATTCTCTTACCCCTAACCCTCCCCCTGATAGTTTTCGATGCAAATCTTTACCGTTTGAGCGATTGGACTCGAAATTTGGAATCTTATTCTTTAGGACTCGGTGGGTAACATAGGCAAAATTTCCCCCCTATTCTCATACCCCTCCTCCTCCCTCTGACATATTTTCGAAGCAAATATGTATCGTTTGACCGATCGGACTCAAAATTTGGAAACTTATTTTTTAGGACTCTGCGGGTAACATTGGCATTTTTTCCCCCCTATTCTCTTACCCCTAACCCTCCTCCTGATAGTTTTCGATGCAAATCTTTACCGTTTGAGTGATTGGACTCAAAATTTGGAAACTTGTTCTTTAGGACTCGGTGGGTAACATAGGCAAAATTTCCCCCCTATTCTCATACCCCTCCTCCTCCCTCTGACATATTTTCGAAGCAAATTTGTACCGTTTGACCGATCGGACTCAAAATTTTAAAATTTATTATTAAGGACTTGGCGGGTAACATATGCGACATTTATTTCCTATTCTTTTACCCTTTCTCCTCCCCCTGACATATTTTCGATGCAAATCTGTACCATTTGACCGATCGGACTCAAAATTTAGAAACATATTAAGGACCCGGCGGGTAACAAAAGTGACATTTCCTCCCTCCCCTTATATCTTTTACCCTCCCCCTGATATATTTTAGATGCAAATCTGTACCGTTCGACCAATCGGACTCAAAATTTGCAAAATCATTATTTACAACTCGGCGGTTAACATTCGAGACATTTCTTCCTATTATTTCACCCTTTTCCCTCCTGATATATTTTTGATGCCAATCTATATCATTCGAATCGAATCTTTGTTTACCCTCACAAATTTATTTTTAAACTTAATCCTTAACCGGTTCAACGCCGGGTATGAATAGCTAGTATAAAATAAATAAATATTAAACTTAGTAGTTAATCGTATGAATCCGAGATTTCCAAAAATATTATATTATCTTAAAAATTTAATTTTCGTTTTTTTGAAAATTGTATAGGTGTGAAGCTTATAATTTGCAAAGAAGGCATGCATGAAAATATACTGAATGCAGTGAAAATCTTTAGTCGAAAGTGTGAGGAATGAGCAAATTATTAGTGAATGTAATTCTTCAAAAATAGCACAATGATTTTGTAGTGACCATTATTGATGAGAATTAAGAATTTCACTACAAAATAATTTATTATTAATATTAGTGACATTAAGAAATAATTCAATTCTTAATAAAATTATTAAAAATGTAATTCTAGCTGTAGCGTGGTAGGTAGATAGAATACAGAAAAGATCGCTGAGATAGTCTGGTCATGCCGAACGTATGAGCGAGGAAGCGATGGGTTAGAAAATATGAGGCGAGTGTTGAAGGCAGCGGAGAAAAAGGCGTCGGCAAAAGACTTGGCATGATCATGTACAACAAATATTGCAGGATGACTCCATTAAAGACTTCACCAACCTTAGAACATGCAAGAAAAGATGTATGTACCAAAGCAGAAGTATTGTGACAAGACATAAGAATGTGGCATTCTGTCCTCTCTGTTTATCCTTGCGAGCATACGCCGTGATGGTTGGTTAGTTTCATGTATTCATTCGGTACAAACTGACTATTTATATGTTCTCTAAAATGTGTGAACAAAATATACACGATCTGACATGAAGAAAAGTTAATTTTAAATTTGTTTAAAAGTGTAAAAGAATGAAATTCGTTTTTTCAAACCAAAATTATATTACATAACCACTATTGATATAATTTACTCAATAATTATTCTCACAAGATGATCTGTCACCCACAAGATAATAAAATAAAATAATATTTTCAGAATAAGCTTCGTTAAATGAAGCCACGCATAGGATGCAGGTAAATTAGAATTTAGATTAAATATTTTAATACCCATTCTTTCATTCTGTTTGATTGTTTTTTTTTCATAAAAATATTCAAATTATTCTCGATTGAAATTTCGCTGTAAAAAGAAACATGAGATGCTTTGTGAAATGGAATACAGAATTCTCATTTTACTTTATTGCTTTGTCGCCCATAGCCAGTTTTTGCAGGCACGACGATGAGGAAATTAAAAATATGACTTCACTAGCAATTGTTTTATTCTCTTGCCGTAATTATTTTGCAACCCAACTTGTACCTCAATTAAATTATGGTTTGGATGCATTATTTAAAATTTTAATTAATAATATGATAAAAGTACATGAGTTTTTCAACTAGAGATCAAGATACAGTATTTTTGTAATTATTTATCGCAAAGTGCTTATATTTGTATTTAAACGTAAAATAGACCCATTGGCATTGCAACGAAGTATGAAATAAAAAATCCTCTACGACATAACTTGCTTAGCCTTGAAATTTTCTATTACATTTTTACATAATTGTAGATCTTTATTTTAAATGACGTGTCGAATCTCCTGCAGCAATCCAGGAATTACTGGAATTACGTAGAATTATAATAAAATAAATTGCACGGTCAGATTGCACAATTTCCGAGGCAAATCTCGGTAGCCATTGCATTTGCAAAAAATCAATTATTTCGTGTGCATTGTGTTTTTTAAATCCATGTCGTTCAACTGAAAAAAATTCAATAAATTTCATCATCATCATTATCTTCAACCCCCTGTCCTGGTAAGGTCGGAGGCCCAAAAGACTCGATAAGGTGCTTTCATATTACCCTATCTGGCGCTATTTCTGCCACCAGTCTAGACCCATTCTGTTTTCATAAACATTTTTTGTTGCCTTTTCCAGCTTAATCTGGGGCGACCCACAGGCCGTCTTCTTCCGGGGTTGCCAAGAGGATTTTTTTTGGTATTCGTTCCTCCGGCATTCTTAGCACGTGTCCAAGACACCACATTTGGGTAGGAGTAGGGGCTCCGAGTGTGTGCCTTGTGTCAGAAGTTCTCATTCTGTCCATTGGTGTAAATTCCGCTACTCCCTTTAGAAAATTCATATTGGTAGCCTGGATCCTTGCTCTCACTTTTTACGTCTGCCTCCCGGTTAAACTCGTAACTTTACATGTGCCTATTTTCAGCATCTCTTTGGGCATGTTACACTGTGTCAATTTTTCAATAAATTATTTATTGAATTTGAAATTTTAATTTCATTAACATGAAACGATTATGCACGTCATTCACTATATTGCCAAGCACTTCACCAGTAATAAATCATCAAACTATGAATCGCACTGCTTGTGTTGTTTTTTTTTTTTAATTAAATATTAATTTGCAGGTTTCATGAGATATATTCAGCGCCACCAAAATGACATTTCAAAAATGACGTGTTCAAATATTATGCTCTTGTCGGGATACCCTGTTTACCGTATGTAATGTAGTAAATGAGGTAGTTTTCGCAGGTAAAAGACGCTTTGGCCAACAAGGACGAGGTGAGTTTATATTGTGAGAAAACTGGTGCAACAAAATTGCACTTTGCCAGCTGCAGCAAGGCACTCTTACCTGGTAACAGTCGGGAAGTCATAATGACTGCTTTCGTAAGTAAAACACGTACATAAATAAATGTCAACAAATTAATAATTTTTTTAATGAACAGATGTTGCAATTTTGATAATATTATAGTTATATGATATTTAATAAATTTACAGATTTTTTTTCTATGAAATAATTATTTCATTAAATTCGTGAACATTGAAAGTAAAAAAAAAATTACGCTACAGCAAACAAACGCAAAAGCAAAAAAGTATATTATTTCTTTTTACTTTTACTTTTTTTTTATTCCATAATATCGCCTTTTTTTTCTATCCATATTTTATATTTGTATCTATAATTGATTAATTGATTATATATAGTATTTTCTTCTCATTCTATTGTAAGCCGCTCATCTCGGCGCATGATCATCCCAGTGAGATATGTAGCTCTTTTTCTAACAAACGTGTATTAAGTTTAGGAAAAATAAATAAATATATAATTTTCGTAAATTGTGAACGTACAAAAGAAGTTAATGAAATTAGATATTTGATTTTCACCCTAGTTACATGTTTATGTTTACCCAAAATAGAAGTTAAGATACTTACATATTGCTCAGAAATCTTGATTTTGGGGAAAATCAAAGGATTACTACGATTCATGTAAATAAGTGTAAAAAAAAATGTTTTTGTAGCTCATAAAAATATATTCTTTTTAAATTTTCTTGTGTTACTTTGTGAAAGGACACTTTAAAAAATATATTGAAAAAAGATAACTTTGTTTACTTTCACGATTTATTTTCGAACGTTTTCGATGCTAATGCATCATCTTCAATAATATAACTGAATTACTGAACTTAAAACTAAAGGACGGAGTGGGGGAAGTCCGGTGGGTATACAAGCGTAGTCATGTGGTATTTGAATATTGATTACATTTTTGTTACTATTTATTTATATAGTTTTCCTAAATATCTAGTTAATTTTATTATCTCGTTATAAATAAATAGTGAAAGTGAACAAAATTATTATTTATTAACTTATATTTTACTCAAATAAATTACTGCAACAGCATTATACATACACAATGAAGAAAATATGCAACTGTATATCAATTATCTATCAAAATTATGTAAATAATTTATCTATCAGAAGTATTACTGTAAAATAAGGCCATGAAAATAATATCCAATATAAATGGGTACATGAAGAGGGCGCCTTTATGCTTCTGGCTAAAACTTTGGGGAGACTTCATCGCTCAATTTTGAATAGAAAATTTTCTTTGCATTTTGAGTGAAATGTCGACAGCTACGCAGATAAGGGACATCAAAGATTGCATTATTTTTTCAATATTTCTGGCTTATCGTATGATTATAATGCAAATAATTTATATCTAATATTAAAAATCATTTACCTTTATATAAGTCAAGGTTAAAAACTAGGCATTATATTAAATTTTGAATTTTATCAATAATACAATAATAAAATAATATAATATAAAATACAATAATAAAAAACCTTGCAGGAACTTTAAAAATATTTTTTATCATTTTATTTAACTTTAAAATCGAATTAATTTTTCATATTCCGTATAAGTTAATAAAGTAATAAGTACAACGTTTTACAGATAATACGTCAAAAATTAAAAAAAAACCACGAAAACATTGAAGTCGTTTATTTTACTGTTTACACGCTGTTACTGTCGACATTTCACCCAAACTGTAAAGAATATTTTCTATTCAAAATTCAACGAAGATTTCCCAAAAAAAATTTCAAGTGGCTACTAGACATTTTATGTTTAAAATATATTTTATTATATCCCTTTTACGAATTTCTTAATAACAATATAATCTAAGCGTTGCGTAAAATGAAAAGATTTCTCTCTTATTCCGCTTACTTCGGTTAACATTTAATGCAAAGCTCAGAAGAATGCAACGTAATTAAGTTTTGTCATTTTATTTTGCTCTGGATTTAAAACTACTAGTACGCTTGGAATTTAAAACATTTAAGTATCGTATTTAATTAATTTGTGCTTCTATAGAACACAAATTTACTCTCTTCATTTATATTTTTTCATCGTCATGCTATTTTCTACTAGTCAACGAAGACACAGCGCCGTACCATAATCTTTCTTAATTGAAAAAAGTTTTAAAAAATCTAATGATATTTATTAGATATCCTCAGAGACAATTTGATGGAGACAAGTTTCAATACCTGGTTGACTTGTATATTCCAGACTTTCACTTATGACCAATATCTCTATTTTTACTTCCTTTATATTAACTCGTGGGGTCTGCTTGCTTGCCGTCAATAAAATTTTTAGATCGATTTTTGACCCTTTTTCCGTGATCCAATCGAGCTGAAACTTGGCAAGCAGACTCGTGGCAACCATCAAGAAGATTTTAGTTAAAAAAAATAATAATTATAGTATAATTTCGGGTTTTTAGAAATTTTATTGGTTTTTTCAAATTGGAATCATTAGAAAAGTTTGATTAGCAACGACGCGGCGGCCCGATAACATCGCGAAATATTTTCTAAATTTGAATTACTCCGTCAGTATAATAGGTACATCACCACGAATTTCAAAAATTTACAAAACAATTGGTTCACAGATGACAGCAAAATTGGGTTTTTTGGGGAAAAATCAAATAATAATTTATTTCTTTTAGATTTCTGCTTAGTTTTGAATAATTCTACATTATTCAAATCTGATTCTGACTAAATCATTTGACGCTGGAAATTCATAAGGTAGGATATTGATGATAATTGAATCTATCAAAATCTTGACATCTCAAAACATCTGACATTTTAGAAATATATTAAATTTCTGTAAGATTTGTGTTGTTCTATGTTTTAATTCGTCTTTAATTATTTTTATATTTAACAAAGAAAGGGAGAATAGTAAAAACTTGTTTTTTATGGGTTACTTTTTTACTTCCCTTCTTTTAACTCGTGGCGTCTGCTTGCTTGCCGGCTTGCCGTCGAAAAAACTTTGGATAGATATACAACCCTTTTCCCATGATCCAATTGAGCTGAAACTTGGCAAGTAGACTCGTGGTGACGATCAAGAAGATCTATCAAATTTTCGTTAAATTTTTTTTAATAATTATATTATAATTTTGGATTTTTAGAAATTTTATTGGTTTTTTCAAATTGGAATCATTAGAAAAGTTTGATTACTAGCAACGGTGGCCCGATAACGTCGCGGAATATTTTATAAATTTGAATTACTCCATCGGTATACATAATTGGTACTTCACTACGAATGTCGAAAATCTAAATTGACTGACAAATGTTTTTAGAATTTAATCTTCAAAGCATGAAGTGTCTTATCAAAGCTCAAAACATCTGACATTTTAGAAATATATTAAATTACTGTAAGTTTAGTATTATGTTATATGTTTTTATTCGCCTTTAATTGTTGTTATATTTTACAAAGAAAGGAAGTATAATAAAAACTTGGTTTTTATGGGTTAGTTTTTTCCAAACTCACTCGAGTATATTTTGTTCCACATATGTCAAATTCAAAAAAAAAAAAAAAAAGGTTTGTGTACTTGTCTAAACGTGTTAGAAGTAATAATTCTTTGGCACACATAAAAACCACGTTTAAAATAAAATTAAAGCAAAAACAAAACAAATGTAAAAATATACATTACCACGACCGTAACCTGTATTTGAGGTTTTCCAATTGACGTCGTTATCTCCATTATTTAAAAACTAATGCTAAGAATCGCAAACTAATTAATTTAACCAGCGGACATTTCCAAACTGGTGACATTCAGTCAAACGCAGCTGAACGCAGTCAAACATCGACAATAACATAAATTACAAAAATCTGTACGAGAAGACCCTTTTTTACTTTTCGATTACACAGCTCAAATTGTATTTCAATAAAAAGTTCCAATTTTTAATTCAATAACCAATCATTCTTTAAATTATGAATTGAGCATTTTTATGATTGTTATTTCAATTATATTCAAAATGGTCGACAATAGATTAACTATATAACTGGAATACCAATTTCAAGTGAATACATTTTTAAGAGTTAACATAAACAACCATAAACAATATATGAAATATACACATTTTACTCTTATTCACGGCTGATTTCTGGTGCGCATGGATGCGTGCAGATTTCATGGTCTCGCATTTCTGTAACAAGCTGCGTGCGTAATCTTCGTTACAGTTCAAATTTTATTCTATTTGCACCAAAAGAAGTACCCTGTAACCTCCAAAAGTTACGTAAGTAAATCAAACTCAATTCATTTATTATGTTATGTTATTTAAGTAACAATATTTGTTTACGCATCACGTATCAACCAAATAGGTTGATAACATAACAATAATATGCATAAGATTGTTAATAAGGAGTATTTTATTTGTATTTATTACTAAAAAAAAAACTTATTTTACCTGTCCTAAGACGTGATGGTCCAAAAAGTTGTTGTATATTATTGGCTGTTGACCTCGATGCTATTACTGGTGTATCAAAGTCTGCGCATATCCCACACCGTCTTCAAAACCTCCGCTGGCTTAAATGCCCAGAGAGAATTGAATATAAGTTATGCCTCACAATATTCTAGACTATTCACATCATGGCCTCTCAAAACATTACCGACTTCTGCGTTCCATTTTCCGCAAATAACAGAAAACTAACTCTTCGCTCAGCATCAACATCTAATACCGATAGGTTAGTTGGAGTAAATCAGTAAGTAAGAAAGTAAGTAGGTAAGTGAAGTAAATCGCGTCCACAAAACCAATTTTGGTGACCGTGCTTTCGCGATGGCTGGACCGAATTTGTGGAATAAACTACCTAATAAACTGAGACAAACATACAGCTTACGACTGTTCAAAAAACAACTAATGACGCCCATATAAAAACTTATAGAATCAGACGAAATTACAACACTGCGTAAGGTTTACCACTCGTGGTATGCACTCCGTATTTATTTTATAAATTTAAATGTTAATTCAATTTTTGCATGTCATCTAGTGAATGGTAAATAAATGTTTTTAGCCAGTATGTAAGCTGTTATCTGTTAAGCACTCTTGAGGTCCATGATCCAATTATTATAATTATTATAACCATTATTATTATTATTATTATTATTATTATTATTATTATTAATATTAATATTTTATTAGTATTATTATTATTATTATTAATAATATTATTATTATTATTATTATTATTATTATTATCAGCCTGATAAAAAACCATGAAATGGGATCTGAAACGAAGACTGGAGAGGTTTAGTATACATGCCAAGGCAACACAATTATTGAAAGTTTTTATGAATATTTAACTCCATGTATTTATCAGAAAAATTCCCTTTCCAAAAGAATCTTTAATTAATTTTGTAGAAATCTAATAATATTTTGAGATTGTACCAATCTATGCAGAATAACATGACAAACACAGGCTTTTATTAAATTAAATAGCCTTACACCCATGCACAGTTGCGGAACATAATTGCAGCATGATTTTGAACCTAAAAATATTCGCTTTAATCTAAAAGAAAACATAATAAAATATTAATATAAATATATCAAAAACCGTCTTATTTGGTAGGAATCACCCTTGCTTATTACCTGAGCTTGCGTGTATTATTATTTCTCTTTTCCTTTCCTTTTTTCAAAATGATAAAAATATTTTATTAAAAAAGAAAGCGCCATAATTAAAATGATATCTAACTAGAGATTGAGTTTGTGAAAAAAATTATAAAATATAATAATATTAATTGAACAAAAATTAAGTATTGTCCTTATGGTGTCTGCAGATTAAAAAAAAATATATATCCAGAAATAATTTTACAAATTCGTGTAGTTTTACAAATATTGTGTAGGTTCTTCATAAAAATACCTATAAACTGTTGTGCCAAATAGGCGACGGCCTTGCCAAGTGGGAAAATGGAATCTTTCCAATAAGAAGTCGGGGAACTAAACCATTCAGGAAGATGGCAGAACCCTCATCAGGGGGGAGAGGCAGCGTATTCCTTACATATTTTAGTCGATCCCGTTTTTTCGAAATCACGTTGCTTGTGAGGTAGTTTTTTCAACTCTACATTTCGTGTCATAGAGTTTCATGTAAACTATATTTTTTTTAATATTATTTTGTGTTCATAAATTACTTGTTTTATTTTTATAAATAATGGCGTTGCTTGGGTTTAGGATTTAGTTCAAATAAAGTTTGTTGGGAGATACAAAGGTTCAATTGTTTTGCAAGGTCTCTAATTTAAACTTTAAAATGTTTTAAAAAAAACTTACCTGCTATTAAAAAAACAATGTTTCCACTTAATCTGTGTCTAGATAGGAAATGTGGTCTATACATTATGGTGCCGAGACCTAAAGAATATATATGAAAAATTTGAGTCAGATCTGTCAAATGATATACATTTGCACTTAAAGTATATCAGGGGAAGGTGGGGGGGTAAATAAGGAGGGAGAAATGTCGCCTATGTTTCCGGCCAGAACCTAAGGAATTAAAAATTAATATTATTGTTTAAATTAATGAGACTATTTTTAGCACATACCTCGGTCTAGGTCAGTGAAAATCTTTTGCTTTAAAATACTAAACACGATATTTTTAATTACAGAAAAATTAAAAAAAAATATAAAAATTGTAAAAAAAAATTCGCCTTAAAAATCATTTAATTAAAATGGATAACAAAATTATTTAAATATTGTTAATATTGAAAAATTGGCGATAAACCTTTTTTATAAGGTAGATAAATATCTATTTAATAAAAAATATAAATATGTTTTGATTTTTAAAGTTTATATAAATATTCTGTATTTTATTTCGTGTGCAATCAGAACAGTTGTTTAATTTTTAAATAAACATTGAATAGCCTATCTTATGTATCTGCTTTTCCTTATCGGTTCTTCAAAATATTTTTTGAATCGTGAGTATTTATCGAATTGTTATCGTTAAACCTGAGCTGTCAACAGATAATTCTCATAGTATATTTAGTAACGTTTGAACGTCTCACTCTACAGTGACATACTGAATTTGATACAAAATGGTTTCACATAGCCCCAAAGTTTGGACAAGATTCGAAAGATCTGTGAATGGAAGTTCTAGAAAGTTTAAAGTTCAGGAAGTGCCGGCTGAATTATATGAAAATGTAGTCAACTTTATGCTGGTGAATTTTTTACCGGAGGAACCGTTAAGTATAGCGACAGGTTCGTCATTTCTGTGAAACATTTTTTTTTATTTCTATAATTTACCACCATATTTATGTTATTACATAAAATTAATTTAAAAATGCTAGACTTTTGAAAAGTCAGTGCTATGTTGGCCTAACAATTCAATAGTTTACCTACCTACCTATAATTACCTCACTAAATGACCTTCAAATAGATGATGTGTTTCAATGTTTAAACATTTATTTTTAAAATCATTACATCAATCGAAAACATATCAATAATATATACTACATATATATGTATGTATGTGTACAGTGCAGATAAGATCTTTAATAAAATGCCAGAGAAAATAAGAAAAAAAACTGAAAGTGTATAATTTTTGAAAAATGCGGAGAAAATATGTGTGGATCATTTTAGATATGTTATGAATATTTTTTGTTTATATTAGAGTACGTATTGATAGAAATTGCATTGTTTAAATAATAGTAATAATTATTTTGTAACAAAATTTATAATATTTTATTTTTTGTATTTTTACAAAGCCTTAAATTTAACTGTATTTTAACAAGAAATTACTGCTTTGGTTACAAACTTCCTTAAAATAAAAATGTTAATTGAAAAATTGAAAAAATTGGTGAAATAGATAAAAAAGAATAGAATGGAATAAGTAATAGATAAAATAAAAAGAAAGACATGGAAGTACGATTGCAAAGAAAGCATGGATCAAACATGACCATCTGTATAAATAAAATGGACACACGATAATATAGTGCAAACGGGAGTAAGAATATAAAAATATATCTTTTAACTAAGGATACAAAATTTCAGAAAAAGATCTGTCTGATTCTGCTCTTCTACTACACTGTTGAAAAATCATTCCAAGTAATATCACTAAAATATTTGCTTCTTCGATATTAGCTAAATAACATTGTAGCAATAGTGTTTATAATTGAAAAAATCTTTGAAACTAACTAATTAGGATATTAGTGAAAACAAATTAAATAGGCAGGTATATATTTTCAAAAAAAGTATTTGGTTATTAATAATATGAATTACTGATTAGTTCAACGCCCATTTATTTATTTTTTTGATAATGTCTATAATTACAATTTTTGTAGTCATAAAAGCTAGTAGCCATTTCTTAACCCTGTAATGATTATTTTGTAACTACTTAATTTTTGTAACCACCCCATTTCTTATCCCCTTATTTAACTAATATGTCTGTAATTAAACATTAATTCTAATATAATAAATTCATTGTCCTGAATATGAGAGCATCGCTATCTAATGATGTTGAATTTTTACAACAAAACTTAAGTGTGGTTTAAAAAAAAGTGTTAATTATTTTATTTATAAAATGGTGCCACAAAGGAAATTTGAAAAAATTAATGGTGTTTTAATTTTATTAAAAAATATTAACCCATTATTTTTGGGAGCAGGACTCTATTTACCTACCTCAATAAAAACAAATGAATTATTTTGAGTAATATCCTAGTAATTCTTTTTGCGAAAAAATAAAATTATGATATAGTGACGAAATAATTGATTTTTGTTTATTTTTTAGGTGTTGCAAAAAATCCAGTGGATTTGGAATTAGTGAGAAAGTACTGGAGCGAGGTTGTTTTGCCAGATAAATTAAGTTTGATGTGTTTGGAGGACACGGAAGGTGCTGACGCTCAAAAAGAAATCGTCGGGGTGAACTTCTTGATACATAATACGAGAGAAAAACACGAAACGGTTAGTTTTAAATTAGATTATTTTACCACGGTAGTATGAAAGCAAAATATTTTCCAATTTTTTTGAAAAAGTGAAAATGAAAAGTTAATGTTTTGAATTTTGACCTATTAACCATTCAAACATGTATATCGTACGATACCTGCGTAGAATTTTTAGTTAACAGAATGTTAGTAAACTTAGTAAAAACCGCTACCAGATTGTTCAGTAGTTCAATTTCTCTAACAAGATTAACACGCATGTGAACAATAGTGGTGATAGTTTTACAATACTATGGTTGGGGTGAATAGTGTTGTGAATGTATTAGTGTAGTGTTGGTCCTGACGAAGAGACGGGTACGTCTCGAAACCGGTAGACCGTAAATCTGGTAGTGGTTTTTACTAAGTTTACTAACATTCTGTTATTATGTCTAACCACAAAGTTAATGCTTTAAATATTAATAATATTACTATTTTTTTAGTTATTCATAAAAATAATCACAAAATCAATTAAACAGAAAGAAATTAAAATCTTCCATATATACCATACTTGGATCACAGGCGTGATAGGGAGGCTTAGGGATACTTGTAAAATAAAGTTTTCAAATATCTTTAGCCTGTTATTAATATTAGTTCACTGAAAAGCTCACAAAGTGATTCTGCTTTTAAAAAATATTGTTACGAGATGGTAGGTACCGAAAATATTGCACAAAATCAAGGATTTTATAGTACTTTCTCTACAATATAATAACCAAAAATATTATGGAAACATCGACGACAAACGACATTGCTTAAAAAAACTACTACTACTACTACTACTGCGCTAAGTTTTAACGTTGTGGTGACAGAATGTGAATCATAGAAGCTAGCGCAAATACACAAATAAAATGACGTTTCCGTGTGACCAAGCGGCGATAAATTTAAAGAGCGATTTCAGTGTGGATTATGTATCTCTATCAGCAATTAAGTAACTACTGACTTATGAGAAGTTCCATAATTCGAATATCTAGATACGAGTTTAAGATTTACAAATGACTATTGCGTTATTTAGTGTGAATTAAGGGACGGTCTTCCGGTTAAATTAAATTCGGTTATCCAGTGATTAATTTACATTATTGGATAGCTAATTAATAAAGTGTTTCATTTGCCAACAATAGCCCCAATCCCGTGACAGTAAAATAATAAGGTGTATAAAGGTATTAAAGGTATATTAATGTCAAAAAATAGCATATAGTACTTATGTAACAATTTGAAATAACAATAAATAACATATATAAATTTGGATAAGATGGCAGAGCCCTGGTAACGGAATTGGCATAAGGCATTTCTAATTTTTTTTAAATCTTTTGTGGACCAAATTTGAAATTTTGCCGATTAAAGTGAAAAAAAACACGCGATTTAATAATATTAAATTAAAATAAAGAAATTGTAAATAAAAATATGATTTTTTTTTCAGAAAGACGATACAGAAAAGCCAAAGTTGTTTTGCGTACTGGCGGAAATATATTCAAAATTTAATATATTCGATGAATACGGCGTCGGTGAGTACCTAGACGCTGCTGGTTTGTGTGTAAACAAAAACTACAGGGGGATGAATATCGGGGGAGAAATATTAATGGCAAGGTAAGACAACACGTGTTTTCTTAACGTCGGCGTCGTAAGAATATCAGCCAGAAGTCAGCCGAACTAACCTACCGTGACACTTCTGTTGTGGAGTTGTCTTGGGTGTCACCTTTGTAGACAAGAAAATTATAATTCCAACTCGTAAGCGACAAATCTTATCAAAATAAATAACACACCTGTCATCTTATACATTAACGTCATTTGTTCTAATATCTTATACATTAATTTAATATTAATTAAATCTTATACATTAATTTAATATAAATAATAACAAACATAATAATTTCGTTGTCTGTCCATTTGTCCATCTGTCCAACCATTTGTCCATCTGTCTGTCTGTAATGTCCGTAATTTCGTTTGAATTCACGTCTAAAAAAAGAAATTAAACAGCCGGAGACGGAGCTTGAACCCCGGGCCGGCAAACCCGAACCGGTCGCAACTTAGCGATGTTGCTACCGCTGAGCCTGCCTGACCGGTAAAAAATACAATACACTTGGGACTTAGCAAAGACGCGAACCATTTCATGTTCTGCCCAGCACAATTGCCAGGGTTTATAATAGTACCATTAACTGCGGCATTATAATACAAGTCGTCATTATTATTTCATGCGTGTTGTTTATAAATAAGTAAAAACTTATTCTTTAGGAACCGGCATGTAAAAGTATCATCATTTTTAACGGGTTACAGGTAGTTGTATTATAAAAGAAATTCATGAATTTTTAAAACGTTTTTTACTTATTTTGACTACCGTCGTGACATTCTTGAATGTATTATGTCACGTTCAGTCGTAATGCAAAACAATTTGAAAATATTTGTATATACGTATGTAATTAAAAACAAAAATATTGTGTAATTTGGGATTTCGCAAGTAAAACAATTTGAATTTAACAATATTTTTTAGGTATATTAGATTTTGATTTATTATTTTTAAAATATAGAAGTATCATTTACAGTTGTGAAATTTATGTATACTATATAAAAAGAAAGACGTTAGATATGTCTAGTATAATCCATTCAAATAAATGAAAGAAACTGTTTTAGAACATTTGTGGAGTATAAAAGCAAAGGCAGCAATATCAAAAAAAAAACTAATGCAGTCATCGAAGATTACTAATGTATATCAAACCTACCGAATTAGAGATTATATAATTAAATTTATAGGAAACATGATTTTGGAAGGAATAAATACATTCAATCTAGAATTCAGTACATTTTAAATTACTAATGAGAGTAAACTTTTTTTAAATATTTCTGCCTTTGATTTTATACCCCACACATACACCACTTGTGTTATTGCGGTGGAATTTGTGAATATTGCATTGTGTAAAGTAAAACTTAAGCCAGCTCATTACAGGTCATTAGCCGTGGGCCATCCTTCAAAAACTTCCATACACATTTTCTATATAAATAGCTTATTTGCTGTGAGATTTCTACAATTTATCATAATTAATTTTAAATTAAGTTGAAAACAGATTCACATGGTTTAAGCCACTATATTTTTGGGAAAACCAACCAATTTCGGAACCACCATCCCTTCTCCAGGGTAAACTACAAACTAAACCTAAACTACTGCGACCTTCGCAGTGAAGTGGGTACTATACTGACTTCTCATACCTGAGATTCCAGGTTCGATTCACATTCCATCTTTGTGATTTTCTCAAGCCTGGGTATTTTTGTGAAGTGGTTCGATGCATTAATTGAACTTATTGGCATTCGATGCATTAATTTATTGAACTTATTGGCCTATTGCAGCGATAAAAAAAATTATATTAGAAAATACGGGCAGTCATATTTGTTTGGCTTGTTTCTGTGTGTACTTGCCTATGGCATTATTTTCAACGTTTAATGTTGTTTTACTGTTTGTTTCGAGTTTATAATAGAATTACATACATGCAACAACCGTAGAAGATGTATAAATGTGGCCAAAGCAAAAGTGGAGTGCCAGGATAGAAGAGTGTGGCGTTCATTCCTCTCTGCCTATCCCTGCGGGGAAACGGCGTGATGGTTAGTTAGTTGGGTAGTTTACATGCTGTGGACACTCTTAATTGGAGACAATACATAATCATTTTTTTTCTTGTATTAATTAAAAATAATATAAGTGTTTGGGCGACGGGGGGGGGGGGGGGTAGTAAATGGGGAAAAGAGAAATATAATGGTTTTATTAAACTCCGTGAATCTCTGTTTAATTTCATTTGCAATGAATAACCATAAAATCAAAGTCGATTAAAATATTATGTAACCATTTAAATTAAAATTGGAAAAATAAATGTTTGAATTGGTCATCTTTTTAAGTATAGCAGACAGAGGTGCGATGCTTCAAAAACAACCTACTAAAAGGAATAAAAAAAGGAAAAACACAAAAACTTCAAACCTCTTAACTAAGCGCTGGGTGTAGGCTTAACAACCTTCCCTCGTACAAATATTACAAAGAGTAGAGAAGCAATATGCGTCACACGTAAGAATTCGGGACATGGCTGGTCAAAGGGCTCGAATCCTTAATTCTAAGGACTGAACCGTATTTTGTATGTGTTTGTGTGTGTGTGTGTGTGTGTGTGTGTGTGGGTGTGTGTGTGTGTGTGTGTGTGAGTGTGTTTGTGTGTGTGAGTGTGTGAGTGTGTTTGTGTGTGTGTGTGTGTGTGTGTGTGTGTGTGCGTGCGTGTGTATGTGTGTGTTTGTGTGTAGTGTGTGTGTGTGTGTGTGTTTGAGCTTTAGTAACATAATGATTAAAATATATACTGTCACGGGATCGTGGGTGTGGAAGACAAAACATTTAGAAATTAATTAATTTTTACATTTTTTTTTAATTCACAATATTTTGCACTCAATTTCTTGTCTGTGGAATACTTTATATTTTTTTCCCCAGGATATTTGCACGTCTGTGGTCTTACTAATTACCAAATGCTTGTAGGATACTTATCTTGATTTAATATTGCTGTTCGTACTCGCTAGCTACACTGAATGGGATCGCCGAAATGTCACAATAAACAACTCAAATACTTAGTGCGCAGTGGTCAGGTTAATCTGCTCTTATAGTCAATATCGCTCACGATACTTAACCCTTAACCACCTACCATACGTCTCACAGACCCCGTCGAATTGATAATCGTGATTATTTTTATGCCCAAGTTTCGTACGAACTTGTAAGTTCCTGTACCTTTTCCCCGCGCCCCTAAGTGCCGCGCAAGCGCTCGTACGTGCGTGCGTTTGCTTCAGGTGAGTAAAAAACTATCGCAGGGGGTCTGAGAGACCTATGGTAGGTGGTTACGTAATTTTTTTTAATCGTGTTTTTTATGGTTTATGTTTAAAATGGCTCTTAGTTACAATAATATCGAGCGGTGTTTGGAACAAGATCTGTCAAGATCATGTTGGGCTAGATCATGTATTGGAAGAAAGTTGTGCATTTGATTGCGTATATGAAGAGCCAACTGTACTAGGTGTTAAAGAAAATTCTCCATCCCAACATCATTTGTCTTCAATTTTACGTGGAAACGAAGAGTTTTCATCTGAAGATGAGGATCTGAAATTCAGTGGAGACCGTGGAAGAAAAATGATTTTGAAAGGAATTACTTTCGTTGGTCATCTGCCTCACCGTTTTTACGATTGAGAACTTTGCAGCATAATGTAGTGCAGGGAAGAGAAGATAAAAAGCCAGCATATCAGAGTGAGCTTAATTCTTTGTCTTGTTCACTGGATATTTAGCAGCATTTTTTAATGACGAATGCAATGCGAAATTGCAACGTGTGAAATTCAACGTATCCTCCACAGAAATGTAACCACTTCATCAGCAGTTCCATGTAGCAGCAGTGCTGAAGAAAGGTTGGCGGTTCGTAAAAACTGTTCAACTTGCTAATACATAAAGAAACGCAATACACAATACCTGTGTTTCGAATGTAAAGCAGCAATTTGCCTTGAATGCTCAAACAAGCTGTGTTTTCGTTGACGTGAAAAACTATAAATTCAGAGCCTGCAATTTTATTTAATTTGAGATTTTATGGAGAATTTTAATTTTTTTCTACGTTTGTTAATTATTCAACACTAAAAAAAAAAGTTGTAAGAAGTTCTTATTCTACATGATAATTTTTGTGGATCTAATTTTCCAAATATATTAGTTTGTAAGCCTGAAATAAGAGGTATTGACTATTATTTATGATTAAAAGAAAAAAAAATGCTGATTTTCATGTGCCTTCTTTTCTTATTAAGAGTTTAATATATTCCTCAATAAAATTTTAATTAAAAACAAAACCATTCTTTACTAAATTTTACCATTGTGAATTATTTTATTCGGGAGTCCCACAGACGTATGACAGGTGGTTGTGTAACAAAAATATATGCTAGGTGGTTAAGGGTTAATAATAAGTCCGGTGGACTATCCCAAACCCTTCTTGCAATTTTAAATTCGCTGTAAATGACATAGAGTGCTGTAATATCCTCTATGATGTGCAATTTCTTCCTCTTGTATCATCTGGTGACAAAATTGTATTTATGTAGTTTAATTTGAAAACAGAAGCCCCTATATATACGATACAAAATTTTTGATTACCTCCTTTATACGTGAAATGGCGTATTACATTTCATTCATTAATCTCTAAAAAAACATGAAAAAATGCAATGCATAAATCATTTACCTTGCTCTAATGAACTCGTGCTCTAGAATATATATATGCAGTACAATGTCGTGCTTTATAATTAATGTTTTATTCAAAATTATACAACTTTCAATACAAAAACGCTCTTTCAATATTCAATAGAGCGCTAGTAAATTAATTTATAAGCATACTATGCCCGTTAGCTCACGACCGCCTCTGTGCCTCGTACGCGGTATATTTTCATAGACGTTATTTATGGAATTGAGATGGAAAAATAACGGAGAATGCCTACAGACTTACTAGCAAGTAATTATTTTACATGCAAATGGGTGCCTTGAAATACCGCAACGCGAGGGTTGGAAAAAAACCTTTTAAACATATCACGAAGCCATTCATGTGGCAGTTTTTGTTCTAACTTACAAAAAAAATAATTTGTGTAGCGACATATCACTACATTTTTTTAAAAACCTTCTGAATCACAGTTATGTTTTAAATTAAATTCGAAAAAAATAATGAAATTGCGCTTTGAACTTGGTGTTGTCTGTTATTGATGACGTTGTTATTAAATCCAGAAAATGGGATGCTTCCCAAATAAAAGAGTTGTATGCAAGATTTGGTCAACTCAAAGGTAGAGTGAGATGTTTTAGAGTGCCTTTACTTTCTCCAGAATTGTAGAAGGCTACAGAAAAACATTGAATGGAATTCAATATACGACTAATGCCTACGTTTATCGATAGGAAGAGAAGGATAATGGGGTATGCCTATGTCTATCTTTATTAATGAGAGGGTAGTGAATTTCTGTATTTTGCGTAGTCTTAAAGATAAACCATATCACATTTAGGTATTGAAATAAAACGGATATTTTATACGAATCTTATGGATGTGCAGAGATACGATTTTGGAAGTTTTGCTGGATTCATAACACACCATCTATAGTGTCCTCTGGCCGCGAGGATCAAGGACGTATGATGTATGTATGTTGATACCAGCAAAACTTTAAGAATCGTATATCTACACATCCATACGGTTCGTAAAAGTATCCATCTTATTTGAATCCGTTTATATGCCATACGATTGTAATATACCTAAACCTTAAATCTTTAATCAAGATAAATTATTGAATTCTTTTCAATATTCTTCTTAATCCATTTATTGTATTCTCAGAACATACTAATAAAAGTTTTATCAAAAATATATAAAAGGAGTTAATTGAAAATATTGATTTTCAGGCATATTTTAGTGTATAATTCGGAATAATATCATAAGTAGAAATTATAATCAAATATTTCATGAGAAGAACTACAGATCTCTCTAGTAATCCCTTTAAATATATTGAAGTTTTCATTTTGAAACATATATAACTTTCAAAATGTTGATATTCTTACGTTGGAATTGGTCAACGTTGCATTGTGTAGAGTGGTCACTTGAGCCAGCTCATACAGGTTGTAAGCGCTAGGTCATCATATTAGAGACTTTCGTAAACGTTTCTCATATAAATAAATTCAATAATTCTCTGTGAGACTTCTATAATTCATCCTAATCAAACAGTAATTGCGAAGTGGACAAATCCAGTAACTGTGTTCTAAAAACAAACATAGAAATACTGTAAAATCCTTAATTAACATCAAATTTGGTTTTGATTGGTCACAAACTATGTAATTATGAAGAGAACAGACAGATACAAAGGAATTTGATTTTACGTACAGACTAGATGCAACTCGTCAAAAATGACTTGAACGGTAAGAAAAAAAGGAAAAAAAAGAACAGATTACAGACGTTACAAGAAGTTACGACGGATGAACGGACAGACAGACAACGAAATTATTATCAAGGGCATGGTGACAGATTTTGAAATAACCTTTTGTAATATAGGTCTAGTCTACTTTTACGCTTTTAAGTTTTTACGCAAATTGTATTTACATCTACCTATTTTTAATTTCGCGCAATAACGCTAGCAGGTGACGTGGCGTCTACGTAACGTCAAGCCTAAGTAAACATTGCATTGTGTCTATGATGACAGTTCAAAGACACGGCGATGGCTACTTAGGAGTGACTTTATTCGCTGTGATCGGTGTTGGCCAACGCAGAATTTTTACTTTTATTTTATTGAAAATCATATTAATCTCAATGTGTATTTTAAAACTGGATCATTTTCGGAAATCCTTTCAAAATATTTTCTTCTCTTAAATCACTCGTTCTTTAATTCTTTTTAATACTATGCCTATTAGGATACAAAGATTGATGACGGTCTCACGGTTGCACTCTGAGAAAAATGAACACATAAAATTGCAATGTATGTACGAGTATATTTGGCTTCTTCCTTATATTATTAACCACTTCCCTTACGCTCGTCGGATTTTAAGGTTATTGATATTAATTACATTTCTGCTGAAATTGTAACATTTGGCTGTGCCAGTTTTGTGTAATTATCTAGGATTTATTAAACTGCTCTTCTCGACATATATTTTCCAAGCCATTTCACAATTTCCGTTTAATATTTGTAATATCCCATTTCCTTATAAGGTGTAGTCTTTTGAAATGTCAATATATATATATATATATATATATATTTATATATTTTGAGATAAATAGCTGTGACCCATCAAAAATGACTGTTTACATGCCAGTTCCTAAAGAATAAGTATTTGCTTATTTATAGCCGACACCCACGAAATAGTAGGTAAAAACGAATTTTATCAAAATATTTGAATTTTTTTTTATATTTCCCCTGCGGGCGATTAGACGGAACATTAAATATTCGGGAACATATAAAACTCGATTATTTTTCACGTCTTCGCTACCTACTATGTGTACTGTATTTTTAACGGGTAATGCATTAGTATTTTATATAGTATAGTATATAGTATAGTATATAGTATAGTATATAGTATAGTATATAGTATAGTATATAGTATAGCATTAGGTAAGGCTCAGCGATGGCATAATCGCTGTCGCTGACTTCAGGTATTCGGGTCTCGGGGTTAAGCCCCATCTCCGGCCGTTTGATTTGTTTTTTAAGCCGTGAATTTGAACGAAATTACGAACGTAGCACGAAGTTACGGGGACAGACAGACGGATGGACAGACAACAAAATTATTATGTTCGATTTCAGTGTAACTAATAATTAACGTACGTAAGTGATACATTTTTTTTAATTAAGAGTCTCAGCGTAAACTCTGATATGAACAGTTTTTCTATACTGCGCCAATGCACGAGTCAGCGAGTAGGATATACACGCATCATCGCAAATCCACCACTAGGACGCAAGTCATTTTCGGGACTGAGCACGCGATCAGCGATGTATTTGTATTATAACTTCATGTAACTTATAATAATGTAACGAGATGGTAAAAGAGACAACAAACAGAATCTTTCGTTATATTATGAGATCATAAACATTATAAAATAAAATAAACTATTCGAGAGAAAAGTTTATTTTATTTAATAAGAAATTTTCTTTTGCATACTTAAGCGGTACCGACAGCTGTGCAGATTGAGTGTATTTTGACATTTCGATCAGTGCGATATCAGACGCGGGACGACGGCCGGGTAGCCAGTCGTGAGGTAATCGCAGCGAAAGATATTAAAGCGAAATAATCGGGCGAAGTACTTACCTGGCGAAATAAATAAGTGCAACTTAGTGCGATAATTAAATGAAATGTCATAAGTGATAAATAAAGAGTTAGTTATGCAGTGAAAATCACGTGACAGTGTGAATTTAAGAAAAGTGTATTAATTAGTGTTGTGACTTTGTCAATTTATTAAAATTATTAATTACTAATTAATAAATTGCTTAATAATTTCCATTGTTTTTATTTGTAATCTTAATGTTTTTTAGTGAACTCTTTAGTGCGACTTAAATAAATCTGCATATACTGAGACCGTAGATATCAGTAATTTCAAATATGCCCTGTACTTCCAATTGAACTTGAGTTTGAAATAAGCAGCTCATATAACATTTAGTAAACATATAACATTCAGTATAACACAGTAAAATTGACTGATTGTCAAAAATAACCACTCGCTTGCCGCGAATTTCAGCAGCCTGGATTGCCCATAATAAATGACCGGCCGCACGACGCGCTCATGCGTCACGCGTTCACGCGGTCAACTAATTACATTATTTTACCGTAATTACATTATTTTCTTTGTAAGTGTACAAAAATAATAATTGTTTGTCATAGGGAATAAACAAATTATAGAAAAAAATATTTGTATTTTTATCGTGATCAGTTTCCGTTTTAAATACAAAATAAATATTAAGATAATCTTAGAACGGAGCAAGAGAGTTGATGAATCTCTTAAGTTATTCGATACGATTTTATTTCCACTAAGTCAATATATCCTTCATATTAATTTCTAAGAACCATCGTATTTAAATTATTGTACTATGTGTTTAGATTTTCATCAGTTATATTATTATACATCAAGCCTGAATCTTCGCCATAACTGTTATAGCGATTAAATATTCAATATTAAGAGTTTATACAGGATTTTGTCACAGGGACATCATTAATCGAGATATAGGTATATGCAACTTCCAAAAAAATTTATAGATGTGGTATTCTATCATGGGTGGAAAAGTGAACGTTACATTGTATAAAGTGATCACTTAAGCCAGCCGTACGATAGGTCGTGAACCCTATGAATACATAAAGACTTCCATAACTACTTTCCAATAAAAAAAATTATATACCTATATATATCGAGTTTGCGACATGTTTTCTTCCTCTTATTACCTGTTATGTAATTATTTTATGAACGTTATAAAGATAAGATTTAATTTTTAATTTCAGGACTCCCCTAGCAGAGGAAAAAGGATTAACAGTGACGGAAACAATATTCACATCAGTAGCGTCACAAATATTGGCGAAAAAATCTGGATTTACCACGTTAATTGAAATAGAATTTGTAGATCTTGAAAAAATATTTAATATCAAATTCCCAAGCCAATTCAAAACATTGAAAGTTATGACGAAGAAATTTTAATATGCATTAACCAATTACATCGATATGATTCAGAGCGGTTTACAGTTCTTAAAATGTTTCGAGATTCTGTATAGAATTGTATGCACTTTCGTGTGCTTCCGACATCTTTTTCAAACTTTTCACATCCAAACTTAGGCAAGAGAGGTCAGAAACACATGGCCGAGAAGAAAACCAGAAAACTCTGCACAGAAAATTAACTGATTAGATTTAATTTGGCATTTCCACTTTGGTGACAAGTTACATTTTATTTAATATATTTTATTAGACAATGTAAAATACAGCGCTAATAACAATATAATCAAACAAATCTGCTTCATACTACTACATTTAAATCATTTACATTTATTAAATCCTAAAATGCAATACCAAAAAATATCAACAAAATTTCATATACCTCCCCACTCAGGCATAATTTCTTTTTTTCAATCGAAATAAAAAATATACAAAATACAAAACAATTGAAAAACAAATTAAGAGAACATCTCAATAAATACAACAAGACACCATTTCTCTCTAAATCAAAAACATTTTACTCCACTACTTCATCCCGAATATATAATATAATGCAAAATAACTATATATACAATATATAATTTGAAATAATTATATGTAACAATGCAAAGTACCTATTCCGAACACAAGAGTAACGCTATTTAATCGAGAGGTACTATGTATAACACAATTGTAAAATAAGTTGTAAATAAAATTTGTAAATAAAATTGTAAAAAAAATTATTTATATATACTTTTTATTATTAATTTATTTAAATTTTAATTTATTAAATTTTAAAATAATATACTACGATAGAGTATTTTAATGCCAGATAATAAATGGTTTCAGAATATTTTGAGTTTGTCCAAATTTTTCAAAACACAGTACTGGATTTTGTCTCGGGGACATCATTAATCAAAATGATAAATTCCATTCATCTGGGGTATTATGCCGTGTTCATACAACCTTTCTGGCCGAAGTTTCGGATCCCATTTCAGAGTCCATCATCAGGGCTGATGTTGTACCCTGCAATGGGATCCGTAACGTTGGCCAGAAAGATCGTATTAACATGGCATAATATCCCTTAAGACTCAAACCAGAAAATTCTGAGTGGCCATGAAAATCTAAGAACATTCTTAATAAATTTCAATCAAAAAAAGACATTAATAACATCTGTGACATAAGTGACAATTAAGGAGAACGAAAATGCTTTGGATGCCGATCGCGCTAATGATTATTAGAACATATAGCGGGTTGTAAAACTTAAATATATAAAACTTTCAAAAATTTGATAGATGTGGTATTCTATCATGGGTGGAAATGTGAACGTTACGTTGTGTAAAGTGATAACTGAGACCAGCCGTACAATATATCGTAAGCCCTATAAACACCCAAGGACTTCCATACCCACTTTCCCATAAAAAATATAATTTCTTCTCTATGAGACGTGTATAATATATATCTTGAAAAATGGTTTTAATTAAAAAATTGATATTTACTTATTTGTGTGGTGTAATTGTACGATTTTGTATTATTTAAACTGGTGATAAATTTGCCGTCTCAACATAAAACTTGCGCATCATCCTTAAATTTTTTCAGTATTTTTATTTTATTCTTTAAAATATTCTCGTAGTAGGCAAATATTTTACTCATATTTTTAGCGGATTGATAATAATAAGTATTTGCATTGTTCTCAATATTATTGATTCATCTTTTCGAGGTTCTTTCGCTTGTCGTGTCCCAAAGTAGCGGATACAACGCCATATGCGAATGCCTTGATGGAGACATTCTTTGGGCATTTCGGCCCAGCGAAGCCGAGTGATCTTAAGGGTAGATATGATATCTGGTTCGTCATTCAAAACTTGAAGCTTATGGTTCCACTTGATACTCAATTACCCATTATGGCACTTTTTTGTAAAGCTCGAAATTTTTTACGCATTACCTATCTCTCCAAGATATTAAGCATAATTTATTTTGCTAGGGTTTAGGCTTAAGTGGCAGTGGGTGGGACACGTAGCAAGATAGAACAGTGGCAAATGGTCACCGAAAATCCTAAAATGGAGACCCCGGAACAATAAAAAAACAGTAGGGAGACCACAAAAAATGTGGACGGATAACCTTATCCAGCTTGTGGGTCGAAGATGGCAACACATAGCCAAAAATAGAAAACATTGGAAGGTTTTAGAAGAGGCCTTTGCCCAGCAGCGGAACAATCATCGTAGAGGAGAGGGTTTTGTTTTATAGAACCAGTCTGAAAATAGGACAGAGGGCGACCACGGAAGACGTGGCATGACCAGATTAACCAGATACTGGAAGATGGTCTTGTTAGAAGCCTCAACAACCATCGATGCGAAGATGTATGAATGTAGATGAGGCGAATGTTGTATATCATGACAGAAGAGTATGGCGCTCTTTCCTCTCTGCCTACCCCCACGGGGAAACGGCGTGACGGTAAGTTAGTTAGTTAGGTTCACATTTTTATAAACAATTTTTTATTCTTCACTTTAAAAATTGGATTGGTAATTATATTTATGTGAGAAAAATTTTGATGGTAGGGTTAAGGAGTAATTCCGAATTTTTTAATCATCATTTAAAAACTGATCATTCTTTTAATATTGATAAAGTTTTTCAAATTTTATATACCTACAGTTGATATTATATTACAAATTATATTATACATAAATTATATAAGTTGGATAAATTAAGTCAGAAATTTTGCGAATAAAAAAAAATATTTTTGCTTAATTGAATATTATAAAGAACCAGGTCTTTTATAAAATAGTTTTAAATTTGTATTTATATCAGTACCTTATTATTTATTTATCTCACATATATATTTTTTTTATTAATTTCCATTTTTATTATTTTGATATTTGGTATTTGGCACGTTGGTTTTTTTAACAAAAAATTTAATTCATATTATATTAATCAATTTTATTATTAACTGTTTATTTAACCACTTGAATTAATGTATTCATCCAACCGGTTTCGAAAAAAATATTTTTCGGACTGATAAAAACTAATCAAAAAACTGTTTTTGGAACATATTATTGTGTAAAAATAATTCTAGTCGCTGATTTTGTACTTACTAAATCATTGTGTGAAAAAAAGATATGCAAAATCGGCATTTAATATGGGAATAAAAATAAAAGAAAATTAATTAGTGATGTTTTGATTACTTTTACATAATTTATTCAATTATAACAATTCCAAATAATGTTTATGACAAAAATATCTGTGCAATCACACAACAAAAAAACATGAAAGAGACATTTGAATGGTAAAAATTTCAGCAAAAAATTACTCTCCTTTTTTATTATTCTCACAACTCATTAATTTAAACGACGTGTTGTTCCTGTGTCAAAACAGCCCCTTTCATAAATAGGGGAGGTGAGGGCTTAAATATGTCATAAACGAAACCAGTTTCCGTTTTCGCGCTGTAATCATGTAAACGGAAATGCTCATTCTCTCCCTGCCTGACCTGGTTGCGAGCCTCGCTACATGCACTGGAGCTGCGGGAGGATCATTCTGAAATTCGTAAAAGCGGAAGTTACGCAACCATAATGAATTCATCTCGCGGTACTGGTTTATAATTAACACCGCTCGGCGCGGCGCGTTCTGTATGGGGCCACCGAAAACCTTTTCCAAGTATGCAAATTACTTTTTTTATTGTTAATAACTTTAGGGATACCAAAAAAATGTTTTGTGAGAATAAAATGTTTTTATAAATAAAACAATTAATATTGCTGGCGATATTCGCAGGTTTATAAAATGAGTAATAAAATTGGAATAAAAATTCAGGCATATTCTAGGGTATATGTTAAATAATTCGGACGAATACCTTAAAAATAATATTGCTTTAGTCTCCAGTAAAAAAACATTCAAGTCTCATTTATCAGCGGCGACATTCACATTCTGTTTCATGGGGTTGACAAGTTTTCAATTAAAGATGGCGATAGCGTCGTTGTATCAAAAATGTGAATGCATTGTGCAATGCGTCTATATTATAATATTATATAACTAATATAATCTCTATATATATATTAGATAATATATATATTGCCAACGGCACTGGCGGATAGTGCGCCAGTCCACCCATACTTGCCATGCATTCACCAGCTAACTCGGACGGTCACGAGACTTCTCAGGCATGGTGCGTGCTTCTCATGGAGTTCCAGGCGCTGGTCATTGCTGGAGGGTGTGTCGGTGTGTGTGTGTGTGTGTGTGTGTGTGTGTGTGTGTGTGTGTAGTGTAAGTGTAGATACCTGACCACTCCGGAAGAATTACACAAATCAAAGACGGTCAACTATGAAAGAGCAGCATTATAATTTATGACCTTGACTTAATAAAAGTATAAACTATTACAAAATTTAATATAAAACAAGAGAGGCGCGTGCCCCTAGGCATCGCGGCCGACGGGCCGTGTTAGAATTGAATTAATAAATATAAACTTATGAAATCATTTCATACAAGGGAAAAAACATAAAATGGCTTAAGAAAGAAAATAACTAGCTCTGGCGAACGGCCCTGGTAACGCCGGCGCCAGGCGGCATCATAAAATACAATATAATCTTGGCCTGAAAGGCGAACCACAATTTATAAACAGACACAGATTCTATTCTAGGTTATTATCATTAAAGTTCGACAGGGATGAGGCACAGCATGAAAACATATGGCGCAGGTCACGACACGCGATTAATTATATACCCCCTTTTTGCGATGTGGTAGTCAACAGGATGGGGACCGGCGGCGATGGCGACCCCATCTGCCTGGATCCTCTCCCTCGGTGATGCTCAAACGTGGCTAACGGGACCCAATGGTGGTCTCAACGGTGTTGGACCGGCAGCATCCCGGCAATCCTGTGGTCCGCCGACGCGCCCCAAGGCGCCGCTTCATCTCAGGCATCGATACCAGCACGCGTACGGCCTGCCAAGCCGTCACGCGGGCAGAACAAGGACGCTTCTACGGGTCCTAAAAAGATTTTATTAGACAACCGAACAAAATACAAAGACCACGGACGATTATTGCTGTATCGCATCAACTTGAATCTCGATAAAAACTTACCAAGGTCGCCATTTCGCGAACCCTTTGGGCCCGTATCTGGAGCGGTGACCTCGCGGGCTGTCACCTCTAGATTTTCTATCCCAATTGTAATGCTTCCTTTTAGACAGAAAGGAAGTATTACTATTCTGTCATAACAAAATAAATATAAATAAGTAAATATTACATATTCCGTCATAACCATAATAATACACGAAATCGCACACGCCGAGCGAGGCGGCCGGAGCCAGGGCGCGAAGGTTATACACACAGGCTTACGAGTCACACACACTATGATAGTATCCCTCTCAACCGCCCTCGCGGGGCCTCCGAGCAGGAGACGGAGGGCGTGCCGTGACGGACCGCGCTGCCATACTCTTGGAGCGACTGTACCGGCGCGCGACCCCCCCCGCACCCTCTTCCGCTAGCCTTCCGCGCTAATATAGGATAGCCCCGCGCCCGGCAGGCCAGTCTTCACCAGTCATCATCCGGAAACCGAGCTCCGAGGTGCGTCAGCTACGCCGCCCGCCCTAAGCAAATTACGGCCGCTATTTGCATAAAAGTTACGCTGTCGGAATTGTTCGTTGTTAATTTTCAAATGTGAGCCAATAACATACCTCTCGCCGTGTTACAAAGCTAAACAGTGTGTTCAAACGATTTAAACGCAAATAATATACTTCCCGCCGTGTTATAAAGTTAAACAGTGTGTTCAACTAGTTTAAACGCGTATAGTAACGAGTTCGTCGTGTGAGACAATGTCGTTCTCGCAATAAATACATTATAATAATCGTTCTCTATGTTTTATAAACGACTAAGGGTTAAGTAGACCAAAGTTAAAAAAGTTCATCGCAAGCGCCTTGAGCGCCCTTTTCTAAAAATATAATACATTACTATTGGCGTCATGAACATTCCCCGCCAACAAGGGGTATAATAAAAACAATCGTTTTCGTGCCCTATTAAACAACGCCTGTTCTTTTAACTTTTAATAAAAATACCGTGCTCTTGGACTTCATAAGATTCAGCCGTCATTGGCGTCTTCTTCATTAAAATCGTCATAAACTTCGGCCGCTCCGCTCGGGCATTCCGACCGATCAGCTGACGGAAGACAACCGTCCGCCGCCTCCTACAGCTGGTCAGGGCTGCCACCCTTACTAAAGGTGGTCGATCCACTCCATACTCCGAAGAAAAATTACAGGTTTCGAGTGTTTGTTTATATCTATACATAATTTACAGGAGCCAATTATGGCTAATCTCTAACATTCGCAAACTATTTACAAAAAGTTATCAAAAGGATAACCAAGTGACATTAATCGAACTCAAGTGATGTAACTTTTAAAATAGGAAACATAAAGTCTGTTCCAATCCCTGTTCATACTTACCCTTATATCCCATGAGCCTCTACTGGGCCGACCTCTGGAAGCTTAACTATATGTAAATTAATATTCTGTAGTGGACCCGACTGAGATTAAATTTCGTTAGAAGAGGTTCAGGAGTTTGTTAGTGTTTATACTTAATCTCCTTATGAGAGCTCCCACTCAACCTCCATTTGGTAATAAACAAATATTTTTTATTTATATATTAAAATTATAAAGGAGCATCAATTTTGACTTTAGTAGCCACCAGGGTTATACTGGAAAATTCGGCGCTGTGTTTTCTTAAACCTTTTACTATTGTATTTCATTGTCCCGTATGAAACCACGTTTATAAATTATATAACATACTGTAGAATTTGTGCCTTATGAACTATTCTCTGTGTACTGAATTGACTGGATACCATCTCATTGTAATAAACCTAATGTAAACCATACTGGCCCTGTTTTTTTTATTTTACTTTCTCCATACTATTCCCCAACCAATCTGATAAAAAGTAAAGGGAATGGACCACAACCACTGAGGCTTAGAATCCTGGTAAGATAACCCTGAACGTGGTTGATCAGTTAGATCGTGTAGAAGCAATTCTGCATATGAGAGAGTAAGTACGTTCTCGGCAACCGCGTTCAGGGGTTTGTTGGTAAATTCGACATTTCACATGGCGCCCAACTCATGGGCCACCCCTTACAGATTTCAGATTGGTCAAAAAATGGTTACACATTGTATGGATAAAGTAAAATATAATGTCAATCAGTACACACTCTTTTATGTAATCTTGTAGAACTCTAGCATTTGTTGTAAAAAACTGTTCCACTTTCCTCCCACAACCTAAGACTGTCGTACCGCGTAAAAATATTCGCCATTAATTACCGAAATAATTCGCGCCAATCCCCGTTTACAAAAAACACCCACTGTACGACTCATAAGTTTTGGACCACATCGAGTACACTCGGGCTCAAAAGTTTTGAAACGCCTAGCTATCATCGTAATTCAAATTTCATTTTCTAAATCAATAACTCGGCTGCTTGCAATTACAAATAGTACTCAAGTTCACCACTAACCTTACCATGGAAACCCTTTCTAGCATTTCTAATTACCAAACTGCTCGTTTACACACGTTAAGAAAGGCTCTTCGCGAGCAAGGAATAACCCCATTATCTGGCTTGGCCGCATTGCGCGAGCAAGCCAGACTACACAACGAATCCTGCACGCAACCACATGTGGCTCCAATCGCCCATGCCCATGCGTACGAGGACCTGTCTATGGCGCCTGAACTAACAACGGATACACCTTTGACAGTAACCGAATCTACTACAACCGCTACCCAGGCACCCTCATTATTACAACCAGAAGCGCGATTAAGAATTCCAAATGTCAACTTTGGCTCCTGGCCAGTCACTCCTTATTTTGGCACCGGCGACGCGCGCGAATTTTTAATTCGCCTAGAGGAAATAGCGCGCGCGCGCTGCTATCCCGTCCAACAGCTGACTCATGTCCTTCCAGAATTTTTAAAGGATAGGGCGTTAATTTTCTATAGGGCTACTATTCGAGCAGACCTATCTTGGAACCAGTTCAAATCATCTCTCCTCCATACATTCGAGCGGCCGGATTATTCGGTCGACAAGAAACTCGAAATATGGACATCGAAACAATCCGATTCCGAAACAGCCGCGGATTATGTGACTAGAATCTTAACACAAAACCACATCGTCGACACTCCTCTGTCAGAGGAAGAACTCCTTCAGGTCTTCGGCCGTGGACTGCTCCCGAGGTTCGCAGCAGTCCTAGTCAGTTCACGACCCACGTCGGTGGCCGCCCTAGAGTCACTATGTTCCGCGTTCGAACGACTAGACTCTCCTTCGTTAAAAGGCCCTCTCGGACAGCCTCCGCGCAAGGCCCCTAACCCAAGAGCAATTGCGTCGGCCCCTACTAAATCGAGATCTCCGCGCTGCTTTAATTGCAACGAGCGAAACCATTTTTCTAGAGAGTGTCCCCGGCGACGAAGGGCAGCCGGTCAGGCACCGCCGCCAAGACGGTCGCCGCGCTTACAAATAAAAAGTGAAGGCATACAGCCCAGTAAACGCCCGAATTCGGTGGTTCCCTTCCCCGATGTATCGAGACCACCACCTAACTTTCCATACAACTCAAAAAACTAATGTCCAGCCAATCTCCATACCGCTCGAAGGAATGGTTTGATTGGCTGGCCTCAATCAGACTGTTCAAGACCACCTACCATTTAAATACAGCCCCGATGTCCAACGAACTGGACAACAGGCCGTTTCTTTCTTTTAAAATACATCAAATCTCGTTCAGAGCCCTACTCGACTCTGGTGCCGGTGCGAATATCCTGGGTGGTACGTTATATGAATCATTCGTCGACCTCGGCTATAGGATCCGACCCACTGGCATTTCGGTGCGAACGCTGGACGACTTTCCGCTATTTTCCAGCGGCACTATCACCCTGCCCGTGCGTTTTGACCAACGGCTCGTTCAGGTTAACTTCGTCGTGGTACCTTCACTCTCCGACTGCATCATTCTGG
Source organism: Agrypnia vestita (assembly GCA_016648135.1). NCBI lineage: Eukaryota > Metazoa > Arthropoda > Insecta > Trichoptera > Phryganeidae > Agrypnia > Agrypnia vestita. Next base: position 64,118 of record JADDOH010001470.1, read on the forward strand.
GAGCCCCGTTCTTGCGAATCTCCGGCCTAGCCCCCAGCCTATTTCCTAACGGAAAGGCCCGTATCGCCCTAGCGGCTACGGAACCTACCACCGTTAGCGACCGCACCACACCTCCCGCCTGCCTGATATCTTTCGACGAACTCACCTCTGAGCAAAGAATTCGGCTAGATTCAGTCAAGAGCGACTTCACAAATATCTCCTTTGAAAAAGTAGGCCTCGGGAGAACCCGTTTGGTCTCACATGTGATCGACACCGGAGACCACCCTCCGGTTAAACAAAGAACCTATCCCGTATCACACGTCAGGCGTCAACAGTTGATCCAGGAATTGGATACTATGATGGCCCTAGACGTAATAGAACCAGCCCGGAGCGGGTGGCTCAACAACGTATTTATCGTACCAAAAAAGGACGGGTCAGCACGCTTTGTCCAGACCCAAGGAAATTGAACGACGTCACCAAGTCAGACTCATACCGGCTGCCCAATATCAATCGAACTCTTGAAAACTTAAGAAACACCAAGTATCTCACCACCCTAGACCTAAGCTCCGGATTCGGGCAAATTCCTCTAGCCGCCGGAAGTCGCGAAAAGACCGCTTTCTTCGTAGAGGGTCGCGGTCAATTCCAGTTCAAGGTATGCCCGTTTGGATTGAAAAACATACCAGCCAAGCTACAGAGACTGATGGATTCTTGTTTCTCCGACTTGGGCCCAAATGTATCCACATATATGGACGACATACTGGTGTGTAGCGAGGATTTTGATTCGCACGTCTCCTTACTACGAAAAGTAGCTTCTCGACTGAAAGAGGCTGGGCTAACTATAAAACTGAGCAAATGCAACTTCTGCAAGGACTCTCTTAAGTATCTGGGACTTTTTATAGACAGAGAGGGGATACGTACCGATCCTGACAAAATCTCGGCGATGGTCAACTATCCAAGGCCGACGACGGTAAAGCAAACTAGGGCCTTCATCGCCACATTGTCATATTACCGAAGATTCATACAGAACTTCTCAAAAATTGCCAGCCCCTTATGTCGGCTGACCAGCTCCAAGTTTCTCGGAAAGAGGTTTGTTTGGAGCGAAGAGGCCGAGGAGGCATTCGTCGCCCTTAAAAGAGCTATGGTGATGGCGCCCATATTGAAGCCTCCGTCCCATGATCACGAGTATATCCTAACATGCGATGCTAGTGCAATAAGCATAGGGAGCTTCCTCTCACAAAAAATGCCTGACAAATCGGAACATATTATAGCATACTATTCTCGAAAGCTCACCCAGCCTGAAAGATCGTACAGCGTCACCGAAAGAGAGCTGTTGGCACTCGTGGACTCGGTCCATCACTTCCGCAGTTATGTGGAGGGGACACACTTTACACTGATTAGCGATCACAGATGTCTCAAATACCTATCAACATTATCGTCTCCAGGCGGACGCCTGAGCCGCTGGGCCTGTCGGCTAAGCCAATATGACTTCACCTTTAAATATAAAAAGGGGTGCGAAAACCACCTAGCTGACGGACTCAGCCGTATCGAGATAGGCAGCCTGGAGATAGCCTCCTCCTACGATGATACTACCGACGCAGCCTACCTACGGCTGCGCCGACAATGCGACGAACGGCCCGATTCCGTCCCAAACTTCATGCTGGGCGAACACCATCTTTATCGATATAGCAAGGCGCCGACCGACGGGAGAAACGGGCCCGGTAGGTCCCCGTGGAAGATAGTCGTACCTTCAGACAAAAATACAGAACTGATACGTGAGTGTCACTACCATAATTGTCACCCGGGATTGTTAAAGACGTACGAATACCTCTCCCGCACATTTTACTGGAAGGGAATGTATGCCTCCGTAAAGGGATTCGTGGACGGTTGTGAGACATGCAAGGCATATAAGAGGAGCAACCGGGGGCCTCAGGGGCTCATGGAGACCCCCAAGAGACTGATCCGACCTATGAAATCGCTGTCCTGCGATCTTGTCGGCCCCCAGCCACTTTCCAAGCGAGGAAATATGCACATCTTGACCGTAGTAGATAATTTTACAAAATTCGTATGGGCGATTCCCCTACGACACGCTACATCAAAAACAGTAATCGACGTTCTGAGGAAACAGGTGTTCCTCCCTTACTCGGTACCACAGACACTGATAACCGATAACGGAAAGCAATTTATTTCACGAGAATTTAGGAACTTCGCGACCTCTATGGGGATATCCGATCTGTTCACCAATGCTTACTATTTTCCGCAAAATAATCCTAGTGAAAGGCAGAATGCCAATATATTAACTGCGCTGTCGATTCTTGTACAAAGCAACCAAAGGGACTGGTGCGCTAAGCTACCAGAGATCTGTTCGAGCTTAAACAACTGCATGAGTATTGCTACCGGACATTCCCCATTTTCTCTCATGCACGGGTTCGAATCTATTCCCCACGGAAGTTTCCACCAGCCGATGTCCAACAGAGGAGTAGAATCCGACGAGGAAGCCCTAAGGCAACGGCTGGAACATCTAAGCGGTATGGAAAAAAAATATGACCAGGTCTCCTTGGCTCTACTGAAAGCTTTTCAACGGAATGCTGCGCGATATAATCTGCGAAGGAAACACCAAACCTTTGTGGTGGGACAGACGGTGTGGAGAAGATCTTTCATGCAATCCAATGCTGGGAAATATTTCACGACCAAGCTAGCCCCGAAATTTATTAAGTGTGAAGTGACAAAAAAACTGTCTCCATGCATATATGAGCTGACGGATTATAATGGTAAATTTTCCGGCAAATTGCACTCGCGAGATTTAGTCAAATTCTAGATAATAGCTTCGTCTTTTCCTTTACGTTGATTCCGTCCGGCAGACATAAAAGAACCGGAAAACGGAACTTGATCGCGTTTCCTTTTGGCGCATCTCCAAAGAGCGATCATTGAACATCATGTAACTTCGTCTTTTCTTTTACTCCAGACCTGTTCGGCAGACGTTAAATAACCGAAAGCAGGATTTGGTCAATAAGGGCCCTTTGTGCTCCAGTTCACCCTTATTGATCAGATGATGGTGCGCGGTTTGCCAGGACCTATGTTAATTGTCATGACACTCCAGTCTTGTCCAGTTTAAGTCTGCGTATATATCAAATCATAATGATCCAGGAACAGGCACCATTGCCGGGAGATGCCTTCCTTTTAGAAATTTTT
>JADDOH010001471.1:0-17107 GCA_016648135.1 Agrypnia vestita
AGACAAACAATAGCTAAGCGGCTGCCCCGATATACCTGAGACGCTCTGCCCTGCCGAGTCTAATGAGAGGAATTTCCAAAGGCTCTCTCTCCTAGGGTTTTACTCCGATTGACTTGAAACTTTGAGAAAATTTTCTTAACACTTAATAAAAAATATTTAATACTATAAAATAAAAAATAAAATTAAATTGATTTTTTGAAACAATCAAATCCATTTTTTGATTGAAATTTCCAAAACTAACTCTAAAATTATCTACAAAGACATAAGTATTCAGTGTAATTTTGTATTCTCGATATACACGTGCAACATATCTATTTAATTTAAAACTGAGCTGCCTTCACAGAGTCCTGCGCCAACTCAAAAGCACTGCTTTCTGAGTTTAGTTACTCTCGATATCAATCCCACGGTATTTTATTCCTTTTATTCCCGTCTGATAGACGCCGACGCCGCTCGGAGGCACTAGAGTAGCACTCTGAGTACATACCAGTGCAAATAAATTAAATCACTTTTAAAATATGTTCAGCTCAATAAAACGCGCAAATATAAAATATTTTTTTATACATCGTTTATCATGTTTCTTTTGTTGTTTTATGACGTTAATTGCAGTACTTAATTATTTCGTTTAGTTAAAGATTTATTTATTTTTTGTGGTATGTGATAATGTAAGCTAATGCTATAAATGTGCCGGAAATATCGCTGGCGAAGTACTAAGGTATCATAAATCCAAGCAAGGAATTTTTATTGTTGACCTTCTTAAAAGTGTTTTTTGAGACAGCCTTACCTTCAGTAATATTTTCTAAAATGTCAAACATTTCTTACATTTCAAAAATGTCAGAGATATATAATTTTCTTAAGCTAAATATATTTTTTTTATGAAAAACCGTCAAACAACGTACGTATGCGGGTTGAGTAGGGAAAAGGTTAAAAAGCCTTTTTCTTACATCAAAAGCTTTTTTTTGGGTTAAATATTTGTGTTCACAAAGATAAATCTCAACATAATTTTTGCAGAAATTTTAATGTCTCAACACACAGATGTTTAATGTTAACTTTTTTTATTTTTATATATTTTTGTATTCGCGGACTTACCACCGACCATCGACATGAAATTAATAATGATTGAATAAAATTAAAACCTATTGTTAAGGATGTAGTGAATGATATTTTTATTACATTACATTTATTATTATACACGATACAATTTCATTTGTTAGCGTGTTAAAACTTGCTAAGTATTATCATTAGTGGATGTTTTTTTTAATAATACCAAAAACCGTAGAGCATGCACGAGAAAATGTACGAGTGCAGCCGAAGCAAAAGTGGTGCGCCATGATAGAAAAATATTCCGTTCTATCATCTGCCTACCTCTGCGGAGAAACAGCGTGGTGGTTGGTTAGTTAGTTATTTAAGATTTCTTAGTGGGTACCTTGTTATTGCTAAATTCACTAATAAGCCCTTTATCTACCTCTTCTTCCTGGCACTGTCCCAACTCACTGCTTGGGTAGGCTGTTGGGGTCGGCTGTTTTCGTTCTCAGGCTTTATTTTCTTCATTTCGGAGTGTTGTTTTCATCCAGGCCGTTTCTCTATAGGAAGTATTGAGTCATTCAGGAGTTCTTTGGTCTTCCTCTGGATGACTATCAATGAAGCTTCATAGAAATTGCTCGCTTTACCGTATGGTCTGGTAGTTTCCCTCTTAAGTGTTCGGACCATCTCAGGTTTCGTTTTTCCCATACTCATCTACCTTTATAAACCTTCCGGAATGTAAAAAACTAATAATATATTTAATTTGTTGATAAGCTTGGTAATGAATGTGCTTAGCTGTCAGATATACTTTCAGATGTTCATTCAAATATCTTTGAATTGAAATTTTCTTCCAGCAATTTAATATGGCTTTCTTTGTGTCTTGTGTTCTAATAACGATGTTAGAAATATGAGTTTTTTTACCATGATTGATGGAACGGTGCATACTTTGAACTTTATTTCAAAGTCAATAATTATTTTAATTCCGAACATAATTTATAATAACTCAAAGGACTTTTGTTCTTCGATTTGTCTTTTTCTTTATTTTAGTTTCTCAATGGTCAACAGTTAATTGATTATTAGGAATCACTATTAATTTTGTTTGTACTGTAAACATAATTTTTATAAAAAAAATTATGTTTTTGTATGTGATGATTTATATAGCGACGTTTTTGCATGAAAGACGCTTCAAAGGCGCTTTTATGTACTTATTCTAATTTTCTATTTACTTATGCTTTTATACAATATCTTTTTTTGGATATTCAGTAAACAAATGTTTCTTTCTTTTTACTTTACTTTTATTTGTATTAACTAACTAACCATAGTACCGTTTTCCACACGAAGGGGGAGAGAGAATATAGCGCTGTACTCTTCTGTCCTGGCACACCAGCACTGTAGCACTTCAATCAATAAATAAATATTAATTTTTAAGTTTTCTAACACATATGACTTATTTTTTGTACCCATGAAAGTTTTTAGAGTGATATAAGTGTGCCGTCACATCGCGGGTATTCCATAATTGACCACTTTGTTGCGCATGTTGATCATCAACCCACATCCTCTCAAAATTTACTTATACGTCAATCCTTGACTGTAATCAACTCATAAGTGTTGCTACCATGCAGTTTTCTTATTTATTTTACAATTCGTGTTCGTATTCCTTAGTCTTACTAGAACGGGTTATAAATATTACATTTTTTCTTGAAAATAGTAACAATATTAATTTCATGTTCTATCCCGTCTTTCCGTAAAATACATATACTTTTTTAAATTGCTTCTAAATGGTCGGAGTTTGCAAAGTGTACCCTTATATTTGCCCTGCTGTGTGCTCACTGTGCTTCAGGCGTCGGATATAATGATAAGGCGCCGCGTCTCGGCAGTACCAAGAGCGCGCCAGTGTAGCGCACGGTGGTGTAGATTCTTCCGTCGAGTCTTCAAAATTGTACCTTACTAAGAATTTGCTGGTTATTTTAATCTGTTCATTTATTTTTTATTTATAATATCTTATAGTTCCAGGAATTCACGAAGAATTCAGATTCCCTAATTTACCTCTATTCCGCATATATTCCGCAGCCGCTCTCTTTCTGACCCGTCAACGCTTGCATCATATATTCTTTTTTGATTCTTTCATTCTTCACTGTATTGTGAATGGATTTGTCTCACATATGCCTAAGTGATCGCATTTCCACTTCATTCTATTTATTTACGTTCTTTTTTTTATTATTTTGTTTGTTGCCATTTTATTTTTACATCTTGCAAAACTGTATTTACAGTTTAAACGCAAGGATTTTATTACAATGTATGTACTTAATTTTCCTTAATTTATCTCTTCTACTCTGAGCTTCATTTCATACACCAGTGTTGGTAGCAAAATATCGTGTGTCGCTTTTTTTGCCTCGGTCGACATGTTCCTATTATAAATTATTGCATTCAAAGCTCCGTTCCCCTGATTTCTACAGGCACCCGTCATTGATATCTTTCGCAGCCTTCTATTACTCTACCAAATGTGCTTCCCAAATACATCTTCCTGTTGCAAACATTCATTACCCATTATTTCATATTTCAGTATTTCACACTTGCTTCTTTCTTTTCAAATACCACAACTTGTTAACATTCATAATAAGGTCACTTTCCTTGCATACATCATTCACTTTACTTACTAGACTCTGTAAGCCTCGTTCGATATTTTCCATTAATACTGCATTTTCTACATATAATCAGTAAAACAGCATATACACCATGCACACCAATAGAACATACACATCTTAGTACATGTTAAACAGCCATGTAACCACGCATGCGTATATATGACACTTTTTGTAATATCAATCCGTGTTGTAAATGATTAATTGATTCTTACACAAGCAGTACTTCCATTGTATAAGTACGTAATTCCGTTTATAAGTTTACCGATAACCAGAGAGCACCTTCCATAACCTTCCTCTTATAACTGTATTCTAAGTTTTTTGCAGATCTACAAATGGTTTTAGATTTTTCGCTAAAAACTTTTCCATCGACACCCGTATGGAGAAGTTCATCTTCACGTAACTTCTCCCACCCATCAAAGCTCGTTGCTCGTCCCACACCTTTTTTTCGTAATTTATGAGCTAATAATAAAACCGTCAAATTTTTTAAAGAATTTTCTCAGCTTTCTTTATTCATGTTCTTCTGTGCGACGCCAAGGGCCGATTTGCTTTTCTATGAACTATGTATTAATTTAAATACGATACGACCACCTGGCTTCTTGATTTAATACCGAGACTTTAAATAAAGGTAAAACAAAGAGGTCGCATTGAAGCAATCTTTTTCCATTAACTTAGTAAAGTAATACAATTTATTTTATAAATGCAGAAATTTTTTTTCATTCATATAATTAAAATTCGACAATTATCGCAAAACAAGATAGCCAAGGAATTTCGCTTTATTAAGTAAGTTAGATTTATTCATGCTTCTCTTACCATATTAAAGTATTTTTCGTTTGTTTATCATAAAATAAATTTTCTTCCTCGTAATTTTTCGCTTTAATTTAAGAAAACAATATTTACTTCTCCCAAAAGTTTATTCAAAAAGTTTTAATTTCTTACTTTTCTTTATTATTATCAAGAAAATAACATCTACCGTGGAAATGTCAGAACTTATTCAAAAATATATTTTTCATGTTCATTTGTGCTTGGATTATTTTTGTCGTTTATAATAATTCTTCTGTGAAATCCAAGAGGAAAACATACGAGAGATAGATAAACACAGAATCATAAGTCTCGATTAATATTTATATCGCTCTTCAAAAGTTACTAACAATGAACAATTGCGTAGAATATTACATGTACCTATTACCTATACAAGCTTTCGGATAAAAAAATATCAAATTATATGAGACCCACACTATGCATAATAACTTACGTAAATTTTTAATGAACTTTAAAGACTCAGGATTCTGATTCAACCATTTTGGCGTACATAAACTTACATGCAGGCTGTTTCGTATTTTATATTGATAAGATAATATAGAGTTTCAACATTAGAAGAGAATATTTTAGACGCATCAGCAATAACAATTTTCTGAATTTGTTAATCAGCTTATAGAGACCGGCCATGCTTTCGATAATTAAAATGGGCTGGAATTTTTATATGTAATCAATAAACTCCGCACATTAGATTTTTTAATGACCAAACTCTTTATACTTAATGGAATATAATTTAATTAATAATCATTTAAATATAACGAATAAGCCGTTATTATTCACTTTTATATATTTCACTTTTCATTATCTTCTCCCAGATTGCGGTCAAATTTTATTTTATAAACCAGTAAGTATCCATCCTGATGATACAGTATTATCGAAATCATTTGATGTCAAATTAATCGATGTAGTTTATATAACATTTGTTTATTATTTTAATTAATTGGAGGACATAAAAGCAAAGGTAATAAATAATATCCAAAAAAAAGTATTTTTAATGCAGTCACCGAAGATTACTCATTTAACTAACTAACTTACCATCACGCCGTTTCCCCGTGGCGGTAGGCAGAGAGGATAGAGCGCCACACTCTTCTGTCCTGACATACAACTCTCGCCTCATCCACATTCATACATCTTCGCATGCAAGATCGCCGGGTGTTGAGGCTTCTAACGGGACCACTCTAACGGGATTACTCATTTCAAATGTACTCAATTCTAGATTTTATGTGTGTATCCAAAATCATGTTTCCTGTGAATTTATAGGCTATGATTCCTATAAAATCTGGAATTCAGTACATTTTTAATTTGTATCCCTCAATGATTGCATTTTTTTTTACCCCAATTGTAATTCAATTTATTCTAAACGTTGACTGGGTACACCTATACGAGTGTAAAATAATTAGAGTCAATTCTTCATATCTTTTTTGTATAATTCATTCATTTTGTTATTCTTCAAAACATGGCAATTTTTAGTTTTAAAGAGAATCTTTTTCAACATTCTGTAAGTTGTATTTACATACCTCTTTAATGGAGTTTTTCGTTTTACTTTTGTTTGTGAATATTTGATGACAACCCCGTCAAGTTAAGTTCTTAGGTACGACGCCTTACTCATGCCTGAGCGACTCGTGCTTCTAAGTTACGCTGTCGGAATATATTTAATGTTTTCGCAACTCAAATCAATAAAGACGGTTAATAAAGGACTTTGGGAACAATTGAGGAGTGAATTCTTAAGAACTTCCAAGTTAAAAAGTTTCGTTTGAGATATTAAATATTATTGAACTACTTATTTTTTCTACATTCAAATGAGCTTTTATTTACGTAAAGCAATCAGTTATTTAATGTAATTTATAAAAATATATGATACTTTGTTTTCACCAATTATTTATTGAAAATAAAACATGTTACGGGGCCAGTGATCCTTTCGTCAGGATGCAATGTATACCTACTAACAGATTAAAATTAAATTAATAATTAAAGTATGTTTTTCTTAATTATATTAATAATGTCACTACAAAATCGTTTTGATATTTTTGAAAAGTTATTTATTGTGTTGAAATAACACTTAAATATTATTTACATTACATTACTTACTTGAATGCACTAGAATACGATCATTATTTTATAATTTGAATCATCTAAATAATTACTTTATTAATCTAATTATAATTATGGTATCCCAATATCCTTTAGTGTCTACATGTAATGAAATTTAATTTAGTTAGAGTAAAGTATACATAAAATAAGTAAGTTTCATAAAATACTTGAATCAAATATTAAAATTCCTATTTTTTTTTACAAAAAAAAAGGTAATTTTTTTGTATTCTTCGTGACAGTCTTAGTATGACTTACTGAACAATAACTAGTAGGACACTATGTTTTTGTTTTACTCTTATATTATTTTTGTTCATTTTATTTTATAAGCTTGATTTTTTTGATTAAAAATTCATCCGGAATTCATAAGAACTTGTTAATCGAAGCAATACTAGCGGTAAACAATGTAATTCTGGTACCAGAAATTATATATGGAGGTGAAAAAAAATCGAAACTCAACCGAATGCAGTGGAAGTCAGATCACCTAAACGTCTTTGTGGCAAATCCATTTAAAATTGCGCAAATAATGAACAAATTAGTAAAGTACGTAAAGCGATATAGAAAAGTAGGTAAAGTATATAGTATTAGCATAGTGAATAAATTTTAAAAAGTGTCGCTCTTGCAGTATGGGCATATTGAGCAAATAAATGATGAAAGAATGGCGCAAAGGATATATGCCACAAGTAATATATGGAACGTCAAAATTCTAGCACATAACATCCCTTCTGCGAGAATTGCACTGGCTTCGTTTTCCTGAGAGTAGAGTACAAACTGTGTTGGTTGATGTTCAAGGCAACGCATAACATGGCGCCTCTGTATCTTCAGGAGCTCTGTATTCCAGACAACATTAATGGAAAGCGTCAAACTCTCAGGTCAGCGTCTACTTCAGCGGTAGGAAGGGTTGTGGAACCGGCAAGTCAGTTCCAGAAAACTAGGTTCAGCGAACGGGCATTTGCGATGGCGGACCCCAAAGCGCGGAACTCTTTGCCCTCCCTTATAACGAACACGGATTCAGAGACTTTATTTAAGAAAAGACTTAAAACGCACCTGTTTACAAAATCTTTTCCAGAACATTTTTAATATTCCTTGTTTTCTTTTACTATTGTATGTTTTGAGCTGTTCTTTCTCTCGTCTTTTCCATTTTATTTTTAATTTTGTTTTCTATGCTTTTAGTTTAATAATAATAATAATCATAGTTTTTTATTCATATCTTATTTTTTTGTATTTTGTTACATTTCGACTGCCTAACTAGGAATTACCTGTTTGAAGGCAGTCGACTATTTACATAGCAAAAAGAGTTAAAAAATATAATTTAGGATACATTACAATAATTTTTTAAATGAACAAATATATAATATATTTATGTTTGATAAAATAATTAGGAACAGAAATAAAGAATTATCAGTAAGCAGAAAGAGAAATCGAAATAAAATATAAGTTACAAAATATATAATAAATTTTTTAAATAAGCGTGTAAGTGTATTTTGTGTGTAAAACGCCCTTGAGGTAAAATTTTCACCAAAATGTCGCTATATAAATAATCCAATATTATCATTATTAAGTATTGATAGCGCCAGGAAAAAGAGAGGGCGGCCGCGAAAAGGAAAAATGTAAAAATTCATCACAAAAATTGATATTTTATTGGGGATTGTTGGTAAAAGAAATTGAAGTTCTTTATTTTTTATAGTCTTTAAAAACTATCCCTATCATTTTAATTCAACATCAATCCGGAAAAACTAATAGAATTGAAATTTTTATTTTGCATAAAGAAATATGAATTCACAAATGTTATTTTTTTCCAGTGTCGCATACTTTGGTAAGCAGCTTTTGTGATCACAGTCGTATTTGAATAAATAAACAAGTTTATCATAAATTAACCCTTCAAGGTCTTGATTTAGTGCGGCGGTTTTTGTTTTGCTCGACAGAGCAAGGAACACAGGAGTACGAGGAAGTACGTTCATACAAAACCCTCGTAAATAAGCACCGGGCATGTTCCTCACACGGCATGATCTGCTGATTTATTTACTGCCTCAAAATCATGACAGCTTCCTTAAGACCTGAGATCACTCCACCCCTTTCATTGTCCTGCACACCTGGGTGTCTCAAAGCCAGCAGCAATAACTTCGGAGGAGTCTTCTTCACAATTTTGAATAGAAAGTCTTTACATTTTAAGTAAAATGGCGACAGTTCGGAGACAAATGATATCTGAGTTTACATTTTTTATTTTTTTTATTGAAATTTCTGATTTGTTTTCTGTAAAACGTTAGATTTTCACTAAAGTCACTCATATGGAATTTTAAAAATTCATTTGCTTTAAGACAACTCAAATAAAATTACAAAAAATATTTTATATGTTCTTAAAAAAATAATTATTTTGCAAGGTTTAATGAACGAGACACCCTGTTATATTTGGATTTTTTCCAATTATTTTATCAAATCACGTCCACATCCTTCGTTACTTTCAAATCTTAAGGCAATCTTCTAGAAAAATGAGCCAAATTCACAATCATTCTGCTCTTGCATTTTATATCACATTTTTATATGGAAAGAAATCATATTAAAAAATTATCACATTGTCAACTTTGTAAATTTAGTTTAATTTATTTCCAAAGAAATGTTTCCGAATATTTCACATACTTATTTTTTAATTGTTCCTTAATTTCCACTAATTAACGCTGTTTCTATTGCTTAGATCCTTTCTTGTAAATTCCGTTCGATGTTCGCTGTAGAAACTACAGCGAACATCGAACGGAATTCTCACTCGCTCAGATTTATTCTTTCCTTCACTTGCGCTTGTTTCACTGGTAGTCACAGTGGTTTTTAGTAACTAGTTAATATCGCGTGTTGTAATATCACGAATCACGAACACTGTTTTACGCTAAGAATGTCGCACTGCTGTCACAAACTGGATTGCCTGAGCCTGCATCGTGAGAATAATTTATAGTTCAATTCCCTCGAAAGGTTTATTGTAGAGTTAAAGAGAAGCCTGTGGAACGTTCTAGACGATTCTACGTCTTTTACTATGAGATGGAATGTTGTAGAATTCTCTAGAGAAATAAGGGCGGTCACGGATAAGTAACCGTAGATTGCGTGCGTAACCACCGTTATTTGCATTCAGTAGGTGTACTACAAAAAATAAAACAGAGCAGAAAACTTTGGCCTAAAAAGCGATTAACCTGCCTTTTCACTTAACCTTGCTCCTATTTCTGACTATTTACAAAATTAAATCTGTCCTGAAAGAACGATAATATTCTTATATAACTGTGAGACTCGTATAATTTATATTAATTAGATATTATATAACCTTAATTCAAACTATTACTTCAAAGTAATCAGAGATGTAAATGAATATGAAAACAATTTTTTATATTTTTTTCTGGTTTTAATTAAGCTTCAAGGAATATTAATTTTCAGAGGAAAATGTGTACATCTCTGCATAACCTTTACAAAATTAAACGCCTTTTATGGAAGCCTCGGATGAAAATTAAGCATATTTTCCCGGAACATTTGCATGGGTCTCTTTTCCTTTTGTCACTTTAAGATGTTCTTCTAATTATTTTAATTCTAATTAAGCTTTTTTTTTCACTTTGAGCGTCAGCATATTTCCTGTAGTAAATTAATTTCAACTAATTGAACTAAATTACTATTAGGATCATCGCTTAACTAATTGGAAATATATTTTTTCATTTTTCGTCCCATTTATTTTACAATTTAGCGAAAATATCGCTTTAGCAGTTAATTCTTTAAAATTAATTGTACGAGTAATTAACTAAATTATTAAAGTTTTCAAATTGTGTATTTTTTGTTAGTTCATTTAATTTAATGTTAACTTTTTAAAGCTCATTTATTTAATTACATTGTACACAGCGGTGTTAATTACGTATCATATATTTAAATAACAGAATGAGAATATTAACGCTTACCTGCCTTTAATAGAGAATTTAATTCTCGTGTTTAAAAGTGGGGGGGTATTGTCATTTATATTGTTTATGTAATCATTAGTAGCATTAGATTAGAATAGTGAAAATAGATAAAGTATAAGACAAATAGAATGTATCTAGAAACATTAGATTAAGTTATAAAAATAAAAATTAAGAAGGTATTGTAATGATTGTTTTTGATAAGATTTTTTTTCATAGTTTGATTTTTGTAGTAAATTTTTCAATTTAGTTTTGAAATTTCTATAATTTTTTCTATCTTCATTACATTGGGAAAAGCATGAAAAAAGGTAGTCCTTCATAGGTGAAATGATTTTGGGCTATACTAGTATTACATTTAGGTAACAAAATATTTCCATATATTTTTATTTGAATTGTGTTTATAGAACCATTTATTTACTAACAATTTACTCATAAATCAATCTAAAACATTTGTATAACTTTAAGTTTTTATTCACTAAGCAATTCCCTTACCCTGAGAGCCTGAAATTAAGTAGAATTTGGGTGATTTTTTACACGGAGAGTCACTTATTAATTATAATTTTATTAAAAAAATCACATCATATACATTCCCGTGAAGCTCCTCCGCCATGACTGACATCCAACATCCCCGGCACACTATGTCTGATTCAGAACAGAAAGTCAGGGTTATCGGGTGGCCCGCCTTCTTCTCATTATCAACAACGTATCAGCCCTGATGATGGACCCTGCAATGGGATCCGAAACGTCTGCCCGAAAGGTCGTAATAACACGTCATAATACCCCAGTAAACACAAACTTGAAGATTATTAGTTATTAGTATTAGATTAGTTCCATCACATATGAATAAAAATATGAAATATAATTTTGAGGTATCCTACGAGTCAGTCGGTGAGATTCGCAAACTATTAAAATGATGTATTGATGGTTGGTGCACTCCCTCTTATAGTATGGAATTGGGTGGGTAGGGCTTATAAGTCCAGCCTTTATAATAATCATACAAAAAATAATTATTATTACGATTCTCAAAAAACCTTATGACTATCGTACTGTAAATATATTTCAAGAATTTAATGTACCTACTATCATTCACAAAAATATACAAAAGTAACTCCTTATCCAAATCTATAAAGATTACTTTATAAACAAATCCCACCCCTTAGACTGTATACGTAATAGATATAGAACAAAGAGGCAAATAAAGATACCAACTTTTAGAACCACCATGGCACAACATCACTATACATACTTGGAAGTTAAATGGTACAACATATTGTTGTCGCGAAACAAATTTCAAGAAAGAAACATTCCAAAATACGAACAGTTTAAGGTCCACTGAGTTAATACTTAGATGATTCGAAAAAGTGTTATTTTTTACTGAAAATTATGATAAATAGATTTAATTTTCTATAATAAAACATCATTATGTATCTTCTCTATAAATACATAAATAAAATAAAAAATACTGGCAGTAACTCAAAATAATTAACATGTATTAGGTAAAAAGGTTTCAAAATTTTCAATGAACTGTCTGTAAATGTGAAGGAAGTATCTAGTCTCACTACTTTTATTACTTTTAGTAGGTTAGGTGCATAATGTGCAATGTACAATTTTATCATCTGATCGTATTTTGTTATTGTTTTATGTTTAAAAAAATTACCATTGATATTTCTTAAAGAACAATAATCTACGTATCCACTTTGTTTGCATAATATTTTACCGTCTTCTGATTTCTGTTCTTTTGATCTCTAAATGTCACAAAAGTTCTTGTTCATTCTCTCATATCCTTTTATCTTTCTCTTCGCAATCTTTTTGTGTATCGTATAAAGCTCGGCACAAAGCCGACCCCTGTGAAGCGGGCCCCGGACCTTGCCCTTGCCTTGGCCGAATCATCCCTCTCGGTGAATTGAACCGGAACGGGCCCATTGTACAATAATTTAATATCCGGTTAGTAAATTTATTTTTGTTTTTCGAATACATTCAGGTCAACGTAGTTAGTTGGCTGAAAAAATACAAATTTATATTTATTTTCATGTTTTTGCAATTATATCACCGGACATCATTCAACATAATGTTTACTTAGTCTAATACAATCATTTTGAGATTTTTTTCTGGCCAGGTATGTGCGATATTCAAACACTATAAGTGGGCAAAGATGTCAGAAAATCGGTTTAGTTTACATGTATTTCACGAGGAAAATATGAAAATGCATTTTTTATATTTTTGTTCATTACTTAATTAAGTTCTTCGATCCTGGCTTTAAAATATTCATAAATACTATCAAAATAAATTTAATTGAATGTTTGTTGTGGGCTGTGTTACAAAATCATTTTTTAATTTTCTATTTTCTTCAGCTACGATACAGCTACGACAGCTAAATTTAAATTAAATCTCCATATTTTGAAAAATGTACCAAAACCTATCCCTCGTTTATGTGAAATCTGAATTATTTATGAATTATAGCCCACTATTGATGTTACCCACTCAGTTGTAACAGCTGAAACATCTGGCTGGAAAGCCTTTGTCAGCCACTAGACACGTATTAATTCTGAGCGCTGTTCTTAAATTCACACTAAATTTCGTAATTCGCACTAATTGTCACTCCCGAATAATTTGTCTCTCATGTACTGATGCACGATGCTTAAGTCTCTCAGGTTCGCATTAGAAAACTTCTCGCTTGCGGGTAGGTAGGTACTTTCTTGACATATGCGCTGGCCACACTGCTAGCCACTGCAGGTTTCTTTATGGATCGTTCAAACGTCAAAATCCTCGTCTTTTATACAAAACATGTTGATTCCTCGATGCCTCGAGAACGTTCCACACATTAGAGTAATTTCTCCATATTTCCAGCAGCCTCTCCATACGTCCAGCGATTACGAGAATAACTCAGTCGATTCTATACTTGCGCGAATCGTTCGTGAGATTTCGATAGTGCGTAATTCTTCTGATTCTATCTTGCGTCCTTAAAAAAATACGTAATCAATGTTTCGTTCAAAAAGAAAGAATGCGGAAAATTGCGGAAAACGATCATTAATATTCCATTAAAACATTAACTTATTTTTAATGACGCGCGTATTTTCTAATTACAAGGATCCGCCCGGAGGACGATTCTTAATCAAAAATAATAAATTTAGGTGAGCTCCTTTAACCGAGGATCGGCCCATTTCTAATCCATTTACATCATCTTTCGGTTGGCGCTTTTTCTTTTTTTGCCCGCTGCTAGCGGCAAGTCGCCATATTTTTATGATGGCGTCTTAATTGCCTTTTAAATCTACCAGAAGGATTCCGCGTAATTTTGGATTGAAATATTATGATCTTTCCTCTAAATTTGTTTCATTTTAGCCGACGCCGGGGGCTTCGGCCCTTTTACTAGCGCCCACCCGAGGTCCCTTGCGGATTATATTACTCTGAGCTCCATTACATTTAAATCCTCATTTCAGCCAAACAGAATGGAACTCCTTTACTTTCATTGCCTTTCTAAAACATTTCATTCAAAGAGAATTTGCTTTTCAAAGTTATTTTTTTACAAAATGACTGATCTTTTCATTTTGTCTTTCTAGGCGTATTTCGCGGTTGACGTCAATTTGTGTGGATGGTTTCAGTTCTTTCAGGGATTAGTTTACCTTCAAAAACAAATTCGGTTTAATACCTTTACATGTGGAGCATAAAAATAAAAAACATATTAATTCTACCTTAACATAATTATAGGAGGTTCAAAAAATATAAAGGACGATTAGTTTTGACGCCTACATTTTACTTGTATCTAGAAAATAATGATACTTATTGATTGATTTGGCGTTTAGGTATACTGAGAGATTATCCATAATTCATATCCATTAAAGTGAATGAAAAACATACGTCGTTATGTCTATTTCATTTAAACATTATTATCTCTAATACTGGTTTAATTATACTATACTATCAACTTTACCAATCTTGTTTCGAAAGTATCATAATTATCATTACTGGTTGAACTCAAATAGACATACAGACAGAATATTTTGAGTTTATTTAATTATCTAATAACACAATACTAGATTTTACCCCCATAGCAATAATCACTACATATATGTATTATTTCTCTTAGAGAATAAGCTATATTGTAATATTTAAAAAAATGAGGGCAAGCAACACTGTTTTATTCCAGTTTATTTATTTTGAATTATTAGAACGTTTTAGGGATTTCTCCCATTGTCAATAACAACACGTTTACAACTAAATTAAAAATAATTTAAGACAGTATTTATAGGGATTGAGTGGGTGTAATGGTTGTTGCAATTCAAAATAAATATAGTGGAATAAAACAGTGTTGTTTACCCTCATTTTTTAAAATATTAAAAATGAATTTCTACAATGTTACAAACAAAAAACTTGAACATTTTTTTTATATGGGAAAGTAGGTATAAGTATTTTTGGGCGTTCGTAGAGCTTGTGAACTACCGTCCTCAAAATATTCTGTATATATAAAAACTGCTAGAAAAAAAAGTTAGAAAAAGCTGAGAAATGAGATTAAAATGAAAATATGTTCAGACGTACTCTAGTGTAATAATAATAATAATTTGGAAGAACGTCATATGCTTACATATAAAAGGATATTGCTTTAAAAACCTTCAAATCAAAAAAATATAGATACCTCATACCAATGGCGACATCTGGACTAGTTGATGAGAGTGAAAAATTTGCAAACCACAGAGGGCGGTAATAAAAATACGACTCGCATACGGAACAAGATGTGCAATGTTATGATATATACAACTTCCAAAAATTTTATAGATGTCTATGTATCGTGGGTTGAATTGTTGAAAGTTACATTGTGTAAAGTGATCACTTAAGCCAGCCGTACGATAGGACGATAAGCCCTGTGAATACCCAAAAAGACTTCCATACCCACTTTGCCATGTAAAAAAATAGCTTCGTTTCGTTAAGACATATATTATGCAGAAATATCTGGAAAACATTAATAACTTTGCAGGACTATGTTTCTGCCCTGATTATGAGTCAAAAATGTTCAAACAGCCATGACCTACTATTAATAGTCATGGAGTTATGCAATATCAAAGTTTGCATTCGTTTCAATATAAGTTAAATAAAATTATTATTAATAAAATAAATAAATAAAAATTCCGATTGGAAGGTTTCTTTTATTTTATTTGACTTATACTAAAGGGAACGAATATTTCGTATTCGATATAAGTTACTGTTATCATAGTCCAACCTTTTTCAAAAAATTAAGCCAGAAATATTGAAAAAAATGCAAACTTTAATGTCGCATATCTACAAAACTATTGATGTTAAGTCACGGTTGCTTGAACATTTTCAACTCTTAATTAAAGCAGGAATGCATTCCTACGATGTTAATTGGAGAATAGGAGGGGGAGGGGGGTAGGCGGGGGCAGGGGAGGGGCTTGAGATTGGGGCAGGGGTGTACGGCGGGTGGGGTTGGGGGGGTTGGGTGGGGGGTGAGGGGTGGGCAGGGATAGGGTGGAGTGGAGGGGGGGTCTCGGCAGGGGGGGCTAGGGGAGGGGTGGGGTGTGGAGGGGGTGGGGTTTATAGAAGGGTTTAGCGTAGGGGGGTTGTGGAGGGGGGGGGGTGAGGTTGTGGGTTTGAGTGGGGGGAGGGGAGGGGGGGGGGTGGTGTCGAGTTTTGTGGGGAGGCATGGTGGGTGAGGTGGGGGGGGGGGACGGAGGACGGTGGCGGGGCGTGGTGTGGAGGAAGGGAGTGGGGGGCTGTGGGGGTGGGTGGGGGGGGGGGGGGGGGTTGCGGGGGGGGTGTGTGTTTTCTAAATAACCCTGCTTCACTATACACTAGATTGAGACAACAGAGTTTAGGTTTGCCATTCATTTTTAAATAATAAAGATACTGTATATATCGGTATATATACATGCATGGAAAACAATACCGAAATTGATAAAAAAAAAGCCTTAGGTCGTCCGTTAAAATTAATGAATTAATTAATGAAATATTTTGTGTAAAACCGTACAATTCACGTTCAGATTTCCACTTGTAGTACATTGTTTTTTTAGTTTTCGTTGGCAAGAATGTATTCCAAGATGGAACTGTCCCATATATATATATTTCTGCTTTGTCGTCTACGCGACGCGTAATCAAAGCTTTTTCTACACTTCCTTACAAACTTTGGAATTTCCGCGTCAAACTTGTGGAATCTTATCAAGTGTTTTTTGGAAGAATAAAGTTGTATATAATGGACATAAAATGGAGCATTCCGGATCTTACTTTTCCGCATCCTCCTTCGTCTTTCAGTTTAAAATTGCTATTTCTATGCATTTTTTCCACTTAAAATGAAGAAACATTAATTTTTATCTCTTTGATATATTAGGTCCTTACATATGAAATTGACGTTTTGCCGTACTGGCAAATTTGATCTCAAATATCTTCTCTTTGGTTAGGAATTCCAAATCCAAATTTATACAGCTATTTACTCATGTATTTGTGTTTTGAAAATTATAATTCATTTGTTTTTTCCTCAATTGTTTTTTTCTTTGCGTCACTCAGTTTACAAAATGAAAAACTTGAAATATCGCGTTATTTACGAATACGAGTTCCACCGTGGCACCAGTGCTGCAAAAACGGCTCGAAGGATTAATGGTGTGTATGGCGACG
>JADDOH010001472.1:0-157288 GCA_016648135.1 Agrypnia vestita
TCATTAGCAGCGTCCCAGTTGTATGTAGTCAGGAGGCGTTTCGATAGTATCATCATCAACATCATCGTTAGCAGCGTCCCAGTTGTATATAGTCAGGAGGCGTCGCGATAGTATCTTCATCAACATCATCGTTAGCAGTGTCCCAGTTACATATAGTCAGGAGGTGTTTCAATAGTATCATCATCATCATCACCACGAGCAGTGTCCCAGTTATATATAGTCAGCGGGCGTTTCGATAGCATCATCATCATCATCATCATCATTAGCGGTGTTTCAGCTATATATCGTCAGGAGTCGTTACGATAATATCATCACCATCATTAGCGGTGTTTCGGCTATATATAGTCAGGAGACGTTACGATAGTATCATCGTCATCATCATCATCACTAGCGGTGGTTCAGCTATATATCGTCAGGGGGCGTTTCGATAGCATCATCAACGTCATCATTAGCGGGGTCCCAGTTGTATATCGTCAGGAAACGTTACGATAGTATCATCATCATCATCATCATCATTAGCGGCGGTTCAGCTAAATGTCATCAGGTGACGTTTCGATAGTGACATCATCATCTTCATCAGTGATGGCAGGGTTCCAGTTACACATCAGTCGGAGATAATTAGGCAGATCACATCATCATCGATGGCAGGATCCTAGCTGTACACCATTTGGAGAAAATACACCGACATCCCTGGCCAGGGGCTAGGCATATCCCTACTGTCCAGATCCACCTTTCCATCTACTAATACGAGGGGTCATGGCCTCGTGAAACCACATGGCAACCAACCATTACAAGTATTTAGTTATGTATTGTATATGTAAGTATATGTATGTATATTATATTTTATTAGTATGTATCTATTCGTACGTAGTGTATGAGGGGGCTCTTCACGGGGGGCACAACACCCGTGCGGATGTCTTCCCTCGTCTGGAATGGATTGAACGTATTGATGCATACCAGATTATAATAAGTACTACCTGGGAGGGTGATTGCAGTCACTGTAGTGTCGCGAATGGCCAATGGGCTGTAGTTGCTCACAGGCGAGGGTTGGGGAGCCTAGGAAACTCCCCCTCCCCACTCGCATATTTTTGACTTGACAGGTGGCCCGGGACCATCTTTACAGTAGCTTCAGTATATATACCGTAGTTTAACTTAGTTTAACCTGGAGGAGTTGGAATTCGGGGGCAAACTGGCTCTGAGCCCGGACGCCAGACACTGACGCGAGGGATGGTGCGGTACTTTGCACAGAAGAGGCCCAACATGAAAAGGCGCATCCAGGCTCAGGTCAACGTATCCGGAACTCGTGTCGGGAGAAGGAAGATGGGATCAGTCACCGATGAGCCTTTGGGTATGGAGGGGCCGAATTTAAAGCAACCACATTTTCCGCGTACACATACATTTACACATACCTTCTACAAACCCCTTATCCATTAGAACCCAACGTACCACTAGAATGAGACATAGGGCCAGATACAGGTAACGGAACTTAGGCCGGCTAGTAAATAAACGTAACAATGTAATAGATATAAAGATAATGCAGAGTAAATATAAAAGATCGTAAGGAATAAGCACAGCGAGATAACGGCGAGAGATAAAGTTATTAATCAGCGAGGGCGTCGAAGACGGAATCATCCACAGGAACGGCTACGAAGGACTCGAGGGCTTTCAGGGGATCTATGTACTCTATATGTGCATGCGCATGTGATAACGGCACGTCACTAACCTTTCCAGTGGATGGCGGTCGATCCCATACAGGTAGGACAATGGGGGATCGAGCGGAGAGGGCGTGGGAGCAGAGGGTCGCGCACTCTGGAAGCGCAGCTACACCAGATGCAGTGGTTTCAGTCCGTAGGAATGATAGGTAAATAATATAGGGCCACGGAACATAGTATGTTTAGCAATTGCACCGTAGGGCTTAATTGACGTGCTAGGTAGTTTTGTTTGCGTTTTCCATGAACATTCACGAACTTCATACCCCAGTATTTAATTTAAAAAAAGCTTGCGTTAGGGTTACCACTAAACCAATTCATCCCCTATAGTTCGAAACAAAAAATTACACAACGTGAACTGGGGAGGTCTTGAATAAAGCGAGGGTGTTTGGAAATACTACGTTAAAAGCCGTAGAGCCTTCACCCGACGTAGATAGATAGCTTGTTTGCCTCTAACAAGGCGTAAACTCAGTTAGGAGTAGGATCGAGCTGAAAGGCGAAGAAGAGGAGACATCACAAACATTATTCCAGACTTGTCGACCCCATCTTGGTAAGCTTTTTATATGTGCATTAAACGGAAGATTTTTTAATAAAACTGAAAACTGCAACATCACCTGAAATCAAAATAATTAAAATATTGTAACATTATATAGAAAGTCTTCAGTTTTCCATTAAATGAATAAAATAAATCAAAAGTTACCATTAGTTGTGCTGCCATTGCAACATTTCACATATGCATATATTGTGTAGAACTACACATGAGTATACAATTTGTCCAGCAACGGTCCGACTGTAATGCAGAATAGAATGCACCGAAATGTTGACTGAAAAAGTTCAATACATAGCTTCACAACATTTCTGATTTTGTTGTGTGCTTTTGCATACCTAGATTCGGTATATTCTTTCCTGGATTTTATGAAAGCATAAGAAGCCAGGACTCTGATGGATACCCACAATCACCTGAAAATTCAACAATATTTTATGTTATAAATTGCATAAGGCTATTGGAAAACTATGAAAAATCAAACATTTATAAGCATTAATAAAATAATGTAGGTATGCTTAACCAAATAATTTTCAATGTGGCAATTGATCCGCATATATTATAATGAATATGTTAGTAAGATATGAGAAACACAAATTTGCTACGCACTTTTATGAACGGAGATTATTTTGACACTTCTTAATTACGCATTGCAGTACTTTCAGAGAGTATTTCTCAACTCACGTGTGATTCGAAGCAAGTTTTGCAACTCATCCAAATGTTTGTTTTACTATTAACGCAATGGAGTGGGATTTTTTACTCAATGTTCGATCGATTTTTAGATACTCCACTATATGAAAATCTAACCTCATTTTTTCAAAATTCGTCCAGAGCGGATTTTGTAATTATACGGCTCAAATACACTGTATTAAAAGATGATATAAGAAAGATTGTTTCTTACAAACGTATTAATTTCTTCATCCACAGCGTCCAGATGAAAAATCATGGCTAAACTTGTCCGCGTTACGGCGTATTCAAATCTTCCAATCTTGACATTTGACAGATAACAATTTACATCTTTCTCCCTCCCTCTATATCTATCTCATGTAGAAACTTACAGAAACAAACACCGACGTAAAGCTATGTCTCGTTTATTTTTAATTTTTATTATCGTCTATTAAGTGTTGGGATAAAGATCTTAAAGATCTAGACATTGCTATTTTCAGAATACGGATGAATATGAACTCTCTTCCGAACAAATACTGATAAAATTTCTTTACCCCATAAATAATAGCTGTGGCTTCCAGCTAAGATGCTGTAATTCTTCTCAGCTGATGTTACCGTCCTACTCGCAAATGCGATGGGCCTCTCTGTATTATTTCCGTATCTGTGTAATAAAGTCGCCCCAATGCCCGACAAACTTGCGTCGGTAACTAATTTGACAGTTACATCCGGATCAAAATGAGCCAATACTCGATTTGAAACTAACGCCTTTTTGATGTTATTAAAAACTTCTTCATGTTCTTTTTCTCAACTAAACGTAACCCCTTCCTTTAATAATGAATATAAAGGCTGTAATACACCGGACATATTTAGTAAAAATGATCTGTAAAAATTAACCATTCCCAAAAAACTACGTAATTGTCTCGCGTCCTTTGGAGGCGGTGCCTTCGTAATATATCCATGTTTTGTGTGCACAGCTTGATCCCATCTGCGTTAATAATATAACCTAAAAAGTTAATTTCCCTTACGTTAATCTCGCATTTTTCTAGATTGACCGTTAAGTTACATTCTTTTAGCCTCCGTAAAACTGCTCGTAAATTTTGCTTTAAATCTGTTTTATCCGTTCCCGCTACGATTACGTCATCTAAATAATATGCCGTATATTTTAGTCCGCCTAAGACACTACTGATAACCTTTGCAAAAATTGCTGGAGCTGGAGCCAGCCCAAAAACTAATCGTTTAAATCTATATAATCCCATATGTGTATTTATAGTCGTGAAATCTCTTGACGTTTCCCCCAACACAATTTGATTATACGCTTGCTTTAAATCTAACTTAGCGAAAATCTTACCCTTGGTTAATTTTGATAAAACTTCTTCTATTCGTGGCAATGGATAGGTATCCACCAATAGCTGTGGATTTAGAGTCGCCTTATAATCCTCGCATAACCTAATAGACCCGTCTTTTTTTATCACTGGAACGATTGCACTTGCAAATTCGCTACAGGAAACCGGTTGTAGAATGTCCTCCCTCACTAACCTGTTTATTTCCGCTTCGATCTTATCTTTTAACGCGAACGGAACTGCTCTACTGTTTCTAAATTTCGGGATTGCATCTTGTTTTACCGTAAATGTACCGCATATTTATTGAATTTACCTAACGCTCCACTAAAAACTTCCGGAAACTCCTTCTGCAATGATTCCTTAATTTCCGGATCTGCGATCCGGCAAATTCTCGAAAAACCGATCTTAAATTTTTGCATAAAATCTCGCCCCAAAACGCTAATCGATGCATTCTTAACTATTAAAAATTCAATAAATTGACTGTCTTCATTCCATATAACCTCAAGGTTTAAAACGCCTCTTACATCTAACGTCCTATTATCGAAAGCCTTAACAATACCCGAATGTTGTTCCAAATTGATATGATTAAAATTACTTAAATAAACTTCTTCCGTTAATACGGAACATGACGCTCCCGAATCGACTAATAAACTCGTAACAACATTATTAACTTTAACCGACAACATTAAATTATCAATGGTACCTACATGATGTTGCAATTTTTCTGACTGACTACTTGTAGGTATATCTTGCAAGACATTTACTCTTTTTTTGTTACCTGCTCCTTTACACATCTTCAGAATATGCCCCTTCAATCGACAAATCTTACATATATTATTCTTAAATTTACAAAATTTTATTAAATGGTTTTCTCCACACGCAAAACATTCCAACTTAAACAGTATCGCAACTTGATTCGTCTTTACCATATTCCGTGACGCACATGCGTTACCTCCATACCTATTATTAATATTTGAAAACGCGCGGACTTCAAAATTCTTATTACCAAAACATAATTTTTCATTCTGCAATTGATCCATACATTCAGCGATTTTTACTGCATTCTCAAAATTTAATTTCTCCCCTTCTAGAAATAATTATTCTTTTTTATTCATTTTATCCGCTCGTATTCCCAATACAAAAAAATCTCTTAAAATAAAATTTAAACTGTTACCGAAATTACAATTTGTAGCAAGTTTTTTTACCCGTATCGCAAAATCTTTAACTGTCTCGCCTTCTTTCTGCTTGACATTATAAAATGACGCTCGTTCTGAAAAAAATGATTTTACGGAAATGCAATAATCCTCTAATTTTTTTAATAAATCCTTTAATTTAACATCTGTGACTTTGGATGGCATGCACAGGTTTACCAATACTTCAAAAACATCTTCTTTAAGAGCATTAAATAATACTGCTTTCTGTTTTTCATCTGACGAAAATTTGTCATCATGTAATAGTACGTATTGCTGGAATTTTATGGCAAAGATCTCCCAGTTGTCCCCAAGACCAAAAGGATAATTCCTTTATTCCTTTGGACTAATGTCCCCCTGATTCCATCTCACCCTGAAGGAGTAAGAAAAGCAAACAGAGAAAAAAATATATCTCGAGAGTGCCAAGAGAAGTGAGAAAAGGTACTTAGCTCTGTCCCGCTGAAGAATCCCTCTCCGCTCCCTCCGAACTGCTGCTCTCGCCCTGGTCCCGATTGTCCAGCACACCTGTCTGGTCCACGTCCCGATGCTCCATCTCAGACGATGGTCCCCCTCAGCACCCTGGTCCGCGTCCAGATGTCCTCTGCTCCACTCGGCTGCTTGTACCGCACCCGGCTCCACTCCGCTGCTTCTCTACGCCTCCAATCCTCTTCTTCGATCGGCCGCTCCGCCTGGCTCAGACCGTCTTCTTGTGGCTTGGATCTGTTCCAATCCAACCTTCTCTTCATGCAGTCCCAGTACCTCGGGAACTCCGACTCGAACTCTTCCTTCCGACCCGCAACAATATTTTTTTCTCGAAGATTCCTTTATCCGGAATCTTTTGGAACCAAAAAAATCTTATTCTCGTCGAGAACGCGATTCGTATCGCCGGCTGCGCCAGTTGTTAAGTTGGGTTTTCAAGGAAGAGGGCAGGCGTCAATATAAATACGCGTAGGTAACTTTTAAGCGATGTATATTCTCTTACTAGACTGTACCTAAGGCCTGCCGAATTTCAAGTGCCGTCGCGGCCGTCCGCTGCCGGTGACGCACCGGTCCCGCGCGTCCCCTCCACGCCTGCCGCTGCGCGCGCATCTCCCGTGCGCGCGCGGGAGATTTACCTTCTTACAATAACAAGATATTTTGTGCAATCAACATAGCATTTATTCAATAAATTACTAACAATTATCTGTGCCATGAAAGGGCGACAATAGACAAATTCAAAGATATCGCTAAATTTGGTTCATAAAAATCATATTTTCAAATTTAAAATAAAATGACCTCTCCGCGACATCGTTGCTGACGGCCGCGATACAAGGCAGGTTAAACTATATTTTTAAGACTCTATAGGCGGTGGCGCCAGCGCAAATGTCGAGGAACGGGAAATCATCAGGTTAGAATTTACATTCAAATTGGATGAGACACAATTAACACGTACAACAACGCATCCACATGATGCTTAAAATGTTCTTATGAATAGATCACAGATGCTGCATATTTCTTTCAAACCTCCGTGCTTCATAAAACTTTACGTCGCCGTGACGCTGAACGGTATGATAGGTACTTGAAATATAGTATGAGATCAGATAATACCAGGTCTTTCGGCGTAAGAATGGAACTCTTCCGACAATGCTTTTCTCCTGCATCACGCCAAGGTGTACTATATCAGTCTATGGATGCTGACTCCTACGCTGCTAGGTGGTCCCCTGCCCTTGTGCTGGACCTCGAGCTCTCAGCAGGCCGCACGCTCGACATCCGAAAACGGCTTCACATTGTGATCCCGTCGTAGGAACCCTCTCAACAGGGTGCGTAGTTTTCACATCTTGTGCGGCAGAGTGTCAAAACCCGAATGACGCCATGTTGTTCCGTATTGACCAATAATGCCGCTAAAAGTTCGCAAATGTACGCGGCACCGATTACCTACGCGTATTAACATTGTTTAATCGGTGCAATATTATGCGCGGTGATTTAAATATTTCTTTTTGTTTTACTGTTCCGCGAAGGAGTGTGACGAACATGATTTATTACGTCACAATATTTTTTACACATTTACTTTTAAAAAAACTACACATTCACCTTAATGTGTTTTTAATGGTCACAGGTGGGCCAAGACTTAATTACCAGGCTGAATGAACTGGAATGATATTTTCATGAAACGATTGTATTGTTGGCTATTTCTAGAGAAACTGATGAAGTAAGAAACGTAATTAACGAGGGTCGTTCCACCAATTCTTTCGGTCGGCGCGAGTTTGCCCAATCAGTTAATTTCTGATTTCCGTCGAGAGCCGTCGCTTCTACTTTACTCCGTTTTTCTAATGTTTTTTTAAAATTATTTGTGTTCATTCGGTTTTTCTCTAATTATTTTCATGTGACGTGCAGAGGAATGTGATATGGAAAAGTTAACATAGTGAAACTGTTTGTGGAATTGAAAGTACCGCTGGAGATTTTAACTCTGTGATTGTGACACAAGATACGTCTTACTAAGATTTGGATATCTGACAACAGCCGATATTGAAGGATGCATGAACTGACCATTTTAAATGTAAGTTTTAATGCTATAGTAATATCATGATTGTTTATACTCTGAATAATGTCCAATATATATATATATATATATGATTGATGTTGGCTTGTTTTTGTCTGTTTTTTTGGTATTGTTGCGTATTTTCCAATTGCCGAATATTTTTATTCGAATACTGTTGTACGTGTGTAACACTTATGGACAGATGCGTCTTGTAAACGTTCCACAAAATGTTTTCATGTTGTTTCTGTGAAAATTAGAAAAAAAAAAATTTATCATGTAAACGTGTGCGCTTCTTGTCTTCAGTTATATTATACAGACGTATATTCAGATTGCGGTTAGTCGAAAAGTGTCGCGTTTTTTGATGGAAGCGAATTTAATTAGTGCATTTGTGTCGCGTTCATACTGCTTGCGGTTCTCCTGAAACTCTTTATCACATGAAAGGTAAGGTCGTGTCAATATTATTATATCTTACAACAGCCGATATTGAAGGATGCATGAATTGTCCATTTTAAAAGTAAGTTTTAAAGCTATAGTAATATCAAGATTGTTTATACTCTGAATAATGTCCAATATATATACATGATTTCTTTATGATTGATGTTGGCTTATTTTTGTCTGTTTTTTTGGTATTGTTGCGTATTTTCCAATTGCCGTTATTCGAATATTGTTGTAATATAATACTTGTGTAACACTTATGGACAGATGCGTCTTGTAAACGTTCCACAAAATGTTTTCATGTTGTTTCTGTGAAAATTTGAAATAATTTTTATTTTTTTATCATGTAAACGTGTGCGCTTCTTGTCTTCAGTTATTTTATACAGACGTATATTCAGATTGCGGTTATTCGAAAAGTGTCGCGTTTTTTGATGGAAGCGAATTTAATAAGTGCATTTGTGTCGCGTTCATACTGCTTGCGGTTCTCCTGAAACTCTTTATCACATGAAAGGTAAGGTCGTGTCAATATTATTTTATGTAAGAATATTTTTTCTTATAGATTATATTTTTTTCATATATGTTGCTAATCTTTTCTTTGCGCCGTATTTAAGTAATATATTCATTTTGTCCTTCATTATTTTAGAAATATTTCAACCATTTTGGTAAAAAAAATTACCTTAATGTGTTTTCAATGGTCACAGGTGGGCCAAGACGTAATTACCAGTCTGTATGACATGGAGTGAAATTTTTGTGGCTATTTCTGCAGAAACTGATGAGGTTAGAAAGGTAATTAACCAGGATCGTTCGGTCGGCGTGAGTTTGCTCAATCAGTTCATTTCTGATTTCCGTCGAGAGTGGTCGCTTCTACCTACTCCGTTTTTCATATGTAAATAATTATTTGTGTTCATTCGGTTTTTCTCTAATTATTTTCATGTGACGTGCAGAGGAATGTGATATGGAATAGTAAACATAGTGAAACTGTTTGTGGAATTGAAACTACCGCTGGAGATTTTAACTCTGTGATTGTGACACAAGATACGTCTAACTAATATTTGGATATCTGACAACAGCCGATATTGAAGGATGCATGAATTGTCCATTTTAAAAGTAAGTTTTTTTAATGCTATAGTAATATCATGATTGTTTATACTCTGAATAATGTCCAATATATATACATGATTTCTTTATGATTGATGTTTTTTTGGTATTGTTATTTTCCAATTGCCGTTATTCGAATATTGTTGCACGTGTGTAACACTTATGTATATATATATATATGCAATCAAGTCACAAATGTTTTTTGATTGCTCATTTTTGGCGCCTTGGAGGTTGGCCACTCCAAGGGGTCACCGCTGATAAGCGGCAAATCTCGAGCACTCGACTGGCGCGCGGTCATCCGAGGCTCTTCCTGGTTCTGGTGAGAATGCGGACTTTCCGTCTCACGAGACGACCAGATATCATCCGATATCATGGTCATTCTGGCCATTGGATCAGACTGCTACTGCACCCAATCCCTGGTGAAAGCCGCCCCAGTATTCCTCTCCAGAGAGATATGTGTCTGATTTGCTTTCATCTTCTTGGTGTTGTGGCTGCCTGTCAAGGGGTGCTCTTCTCAGTGTGATATTGATCATGGCTGTCAAGGCTGATGAAGCTGGCTCGCACCCGTCAGTAGCAGCAGCAATTCCTTCATCAGATCTTGGTTTGCTCCATCCATGGCCCTTTTTAGGGCCGCTGAAAACGGCGACTTCAGCGGCTGTGGCGGCGAATCCTGGATTCTCAACCACGACTCCAGTTGCAGTCGCCGTTGGCGCCTGACCTGCGTGTGCACTTGGGAGAACGCCTCCAAATGATCCTTCTGGAGATCCGTCCGCCTCTCGGGTTCCCTTGGCCTGCGAACTGCTTCCATACTCGGATTGAACTTCTGAGTCTGATTCCTACATCCTGACTTCTTCCTCACGTTCGTCCTGTGCGGTTGGCCCCGATCATAACCTTGATGGAGACATGCTGCTTTAGAGTAAAATCTGACAGTACGTCTAGAAGGACCACTTTGTCACGTACAGGACAAAGACTGTAATAGCAGGAGGTGATTCGCCAAATTTCACTTGGCTGGCTTTGATACCAGGAGCAGGTTGGTGAGAAGGTTGAAAATAAAAACTGTTTAACTTGATGCTGGACCGAAGAGTAAAGTAGAAGAAACACGAAGAGATTCTTTTTGCTCTTCGAATCCAGCCTTTTTAATCGATTTAATAAGCTAGACCCAGCGTGCGTCAGCCAATCAGCGCGTTGCTCATTTCTGCAGCGCCCCGCGCTCGTTCGAACGTGATACACGCTGGATCAGATTTACATAATATTTTTACAGAAAAAAAGCCCTTATGAGGGCCCTCAAATATATTTATTTTTATTCTAACACAGAAAAACTCAGGAAACAAATTTGAATTAAAATAAATACTGGCCACAGCTTTACATATACGGAGGGCGTTCTCGAATCATTCCTGTTTGAAACAAGATGATATGTATAGTAGGTAGAATTTGAAGTCATTTTAGTGAAACTTCCAGGTCTGTCTATGTATACCCTTAACAGTAGTCACATCAACATTGTCCCGCGCGGTGGAATCCTGAGACTGGCGCTTGGTACAGATGAACGTGGTCTCTAAACCGCACGGTACATCATTGTACTTCCCCGTTTTGGTCATGGTCACACAATTCTCATTTCCTCCTGCGTTGTTTGGTTCACCTGCGGTCCAATCTGTGTATATGTCCTCAGCATTCGTCCCTAGAAGAATATACATGATTTTGACCAAGCGCGGATCCAGGGGGGGTCATGGGGGTCATGACCCCCCCCTGGGCTGTGTCCAGGACCTAGGTGGACCACTAATTAAAATACTCATACTCACATTCAGTCACTTACTAACTTTTTTATTTTTCAGATACTACTGTATCTTTAAGCAGAATACTGCAATCGAACTCGATTGATTTAAAAAAAGCTGCGGACGCTATTAATGATACTATAAGTGTTCTACAAAATAAAAGAGAAAATGCGGACGTAATTTACCGACAGCTTTTTGAAGAGGCTAAAGAAGTAGCTGAGCAGCTAGATGTAGAAATTAAATGTCCCAGAATAGTGTCAAGACAAATACATAGGGCCAATAACCAACCTGCTCAATCTGCTGAAGAATATTTCCGCAGAGCCATATACATTAGGCTGTCCCGATAAATTTTTTTTTGGCTTATCTTAACACAAGACCTCTCAAAACTTTCGTAATTAAGCGTAGATTACCAAAATAATTTTAAAAATAAAATAAAACTATATCTTTAGGGTTCTACCTATCTACAAAGTTTTGAAAAATTGTCATTTTTATGGTGATATTTCGCTATCCTCAATTTTGGCTCCTGAACTAAATACAAAAAGATATTTACTTTTTATTCTATTTAGGTATAAATTATACATGACGTTTCGATCTGCATGCAACAACACGTTACCAGCAACTTCGAATTTGTTGGGTTTCAACCTGCAAATACCCTCAAGTTTGAACTTGTTTTGAGGACTTTCTTGAATTGACTCGCGAGTGTTTTCTTCGTAGCCAAAATAATTTTTATGCCATAAAAGTACCATGGCGATTGTTACAGTAGTAAAAGCGGATTTTGTGATTTTTAAATAAGAAGCTCGAGGCGTAGTCAGACTACTTTTGCTATGTTCGGACCATACAAAAAACTTGACAATCAGCAGCTACCAACTATAAGGGGCGTCATTTAATTTATTTTATTTGTCAAGAACGACCTGAAATTCACGTATAATTGAAAATATCCATCCAAATCAGATATATATGTGATTGTATCCGAAGATATCAACAATATTTGGACCAAAACAACGATTCCAGTTGCAACTAAGGAACGAGTTATTTAATTAGTGAAATCCAATTTCGAAAAGTATCTCAATTTGAAAAGATACCCCAAAAACAAACGAAATGATAGTTTTGAAAATAAATTGAAATGTTTTTTAGTCATCTGAGAAACTTTTTGACGTTTCCGCTTGTAAATGCACTTCATTTGAATCTTGTTCATGTCTAAAACCTAAGAAAAAATGAGAGAAGTTTTTGTTGGATCAAATAAATGATAGGAAAATGGTCCATCCAAAATGATCCAAAATAAGCGGTTTTGATAAGAAAAAAACGGCTAGATTAATTAAACGACAGCAGAGATAAATTTTAGAGTCAAGTTGTTTTAGAGACAGTTGCTAAAATCTGTGATAGATACGGTTTATCTACGCAATCTGCTGCTGCTGTTGCTTCTGCGGTTTTGACTGACGTTGGCTTGGTTTCTACCGAAGATTTAACTCTGGTTATTGATAAAAATAAGATCTACAGAGATGTATCTAAAGCCCGGAAGCTTCAAAAGATATTGGAGGTATTGTTATAAAAAGCATTTACTTTGATGGACGAAAAGACCATCGCAAAGAAGTTTTAGAAGACCATATCTCAATTTTAGCACAGCCTGGATAAATTTATTTGGGATACACAATACCGAAAGACGTGGCACTGCAAAGGGAATTCTTACTTCGATCACAACTTTAGTAGAGAGGGTCGAGGTTGGAATTAAGATGACGTGATTTGCGTTGAATGTGACGGAACTGCAACTAACACCGATTGGAAGGGTGGCGTGATTCAATATTTAGAGGAGTATTTGCAGAGACCGTTACAATGGTGTGTTTGTATGCTTCATGTCAATGAGTTACCCCTTCTTCATTTATTCTTGACCTTAGATGGTTGCACTTCGGGTCCTAGAGAATATAACAGACGCCTTACAAAGTATAACTGACGTTACTTCTAGAGATGGCTTTATTAGAACCAGGATGCAATCTCGAACAGAAATGCAAAATTTTGGACACAAAAATAAGTTTATTTTTAGTTTTTGTCATTGATTATAATCTATATTTTGTTTATTTTATTTTCTTGTGCTTTGTTTCATTAATTTCAATACTAAAATACCTTTTAAGTATGATTTTTTTATTATTTTAGGCAAACGGTTTAACTCTGTAAAAAAGGT
This sequence comes from Agrypnia vestita, assembly GCA_016648135.1. Taxonomy (NCBI): domain Eukaryota; kingdom Metazoa; phylum Arthropoda; class Insecta; order Trichoptera; family Phryganeidae; genus Agrypnia; species Agrypnia vestita. Next base: position 13,446 of record JADDOH010001472.1, read on the forward strand.
AAAATTTACAAAACTTCAAAGCTCGGTAGAGCTCTCAAGATGACAAACAATTTTATTTTTTGTTACCTTTTACGCAATACGTGTAAAATTGCGCAAATTTTGATACCTCTTGTGATTGTGTAGCTCAAAAATTTTTTTTCTCATACATGGACGGGACTCCCTAATATACATCCCTCTTCTGGATTCAATAATAAGTGACCTACAGAACCGTCTGTCTCTTGAAATACTTAATTTGTTTCAACTAAGCGTTTTCATACCAAAAAGCGAATACAGTAATCAAGACAATGAAACTGTGAAACAACTAGCAACCGATTATACATTGTTACTAGATAATACTCCAGTTTCTTTGATTGTAAAAGAATATCGGCTGTGGATGGTGAAGTGGCAGCGGAGTCAGGACATACCGCAGTCGATTTCCGACCTTATTTAAATTGCGATATTGAGATGTATCCTAATATAAGAATTTTTTTATGTATTATGGCTACACTACCTGTCAGTGTAGCGACAGCGGAAAGATCTTTCTCTACATTGCGAAGAATCAAATCGTGGCTAAGAGCTTCAATGGTTGAAGAACGTCTAACCGGACTGCCACTTCTCCACGTCCATAAAAACGTACCCATTGGAGTAGATGAAGTGATTACGCGTTTCGGGAGAAGACGTAAAAGAAAAATTGATTTTGTTATTTAAATATAGGTAGGTATTTTTAAGTACAGTAAGTACTTACATTTAATAATAAAATACCTACGTTTTACTTGTAAGTATCTATTATTATCAATGTTAAATTATAACTTCTTGTGACTTGACCACGACTATGTGACCCCCCCCTGGCTCCAAAACTGGATCCGCCCTTGATTTTGACTTAGTAAGACTATTTAAAGTATAATAATATTTTAAGAATTAACACATTAATGTTTTATTTTTCAACTTTTTTGATCATTTAATTTTACACAATTCATTCCTAATTTTAGGCAGCGTTTTCCATGCGCTTTAGCGGAAAATTTTCTCCCGACTTGATTCACTAACACCGTAATAGTTAGCTTCTATGTGCTAGGGTAATAACCGATATAAGTTACTGTTAATATTTCGAAATGTTCGTGATTAACTTTGTGGAAGTTCATTGTAATTAACTATGAATAAAAGACAACGTTGTGTACTTCACACAATGACAATTTTAATTAAAAAAATAAAACGTTTTCGATGCTTACTTCATCATCTTCATTAATATACTAACTGTTAAGACAAGAAGACATTCGATCTACTACATAGGGAGTGGTGATCGGGAGCGCGGGAGGGGCAAGGGTAGGCGAAAATTGAAAGTGATTGCTGGGCGGAGCTAGTATGGATAAGAGGGGAGATGTTATAGGTGGTGTTTGTTGTTGACTGATCATTTTATTAAAATTGTCATTGTGTGAAGTAAACGACGTTGTGTTTTATTCATAGCACAGTTACTATAATGATAGTTCAACTTTTTGCAACAAATAAGTCAAAACATGTAGACTTTGATATTGCATAACACCATAACTATTGATAATTTGGTCATGGTTGCTTGAATATTTTTGACTCATAATCAAGGCAAGTATTCATCTGTTAAATATTGTGGACTAGCTCTGTTACATCCTGTATAGTCTGTAACCTGTTTCCTTTAGCCTTCCTGCCTAAATTGCAAGTCGAATATATTCTAACATCAGTGTTTTAATAGCAATGTTTGCATTTTTCTATTTTATATATCTAACCTATCGTATGTAAAAGATTTGGTTTCCAATAATGCAACTTACTTAACAAGTGAAATAAAATGGTTAAAGCTTGGCAGAAATTCGAACCAGAATTTTCTCGATGTCGCTCGCCTGCATAATTGTTGACATTGCGACATTGCACAATTGGAATATTTTCGACTCTTAATTAAGGAAGAAGTCTGCCTATTGTGGATTGCCTCTGCTACAAGCTTTAATAGTTAATATAAATCAATATAATTCAATATAATAATTACAACAATAATGTGAATTGTGAATCAAAGTCAGCCAACACGACGCGATCTGGTCACGTCTCTCGCCCGGCGGGCCTAATACCTGAATAATATAATAATATCAAACCTGAAATATTTTCTGTACATATACACTTTACTGCTTAAGTAAGAAGGTTTGGATATAATATATACTTTTGAATAAGGGGGTATTGGCAAATAACAGGTAGGTAATACAGATACAAAAAATGTGTAAAATATTAAAATATAAGGTATCGGGTAATTTTGTTTAACAGTGGTCCTAAAAAAATATATGAAATTCAGATTCATTACTATGATGTAAATGACATGATTATTTATAGAGCTCCAAAGCGTTCTACGGAAGAAATGACCCGCGAAAAGCTTCTGACAATGATTAATACATGCGCATAAAGTACTATGGCGTTAAACATGTTAAAAAACAAAATTTGTTATATTTACGTTTCATTTACACAATTTTTGTACCTGTATTACCTGTTATCCGCCAATATGCCCCCAACTCAAATGTCATAATATCCAAAGCTTTTTACCTACTATAGTGTACATGCACAGAATATATTTCGGGTTTGATGCTATAAGAATGGCGGTCGCTGGCTCTTCGTCTATAACCTACCGGTGTCGCTGGTATCGGCTGGACATTCACTGCAAAGGTTTTCGGCGTTTTTTTTCCAAAATGTGGGTTTTTATTATTCATTTAAATCAAAATGTAGGTACTAAAGTTTTTTCAGATTGATTTTAAAACTGCCTCATTTGTTGAAATATTTCATTCTTTGGAATTTTTACTTTTAAATTGAAATTAATGTGTTTTTAATAAACTAACTAACTTTAAAATAGTGGCCGGAGGCTGAAAGTACGGGATTAACTACTATATATTGTTGAAAATCATATCTTTGTATGAATAAAAAGCGTTTTTAAATCACCAAAAAACGTAAAAATTTCTTGAAAGTTTAAAAATTTATAAGCGTAGGTATTAACATTCAACATTTTCTTAATTTTCTGAGTACATTTTTATCATCATAATGCTAGCTTTATACTCGTAAGAAAACATATTCTGGGTACAGATGAATATTCAGTAACTATTGATGATTTCTAAGACTATGAAAATGAATTATTTGGCCGCGGCTTATCACTTATTGCATATATTTTCTTAATAATGTTCAGTTTATTACTTTTATGTAAGGACAAAGGTTTTATAAAAGTTACCTTTCTAAAAAAATTGTAGTCTACCAGAATGTACATTCTGATATAAATGAATAATAAAATCCCACATTTTTGAAAAAAACGCCGAAATATACATTTGAACTGAATTAAATACAGCCGTGGCATGTTTTCAAAATAACCGTAAATTTCAACACACTCACCATTCAAGGTGATAAACTTTCCTTCTTCGAGTATGTCGTCTATGCCGAGCCAAGTGTAATAAGAGTTCGCAGTGAAATACTTCCGGACTACATCTGCTTCAATTTTAGTGAGCGGTATAGCCAGCTGCGTTCCTTCCCTTTTGCACGTAGCTATAGCTCCAGAAAAGTCCCTGTCGGTGATGTGCTCCTTGTAGTAAGTCTCCGTTTCTGGCTCGTATGTGTAGTCTTCCCTGAAACCTAAATCGAACGCCGTATCTAATATTTCCCGGCAGTCAATTTTGTATATGAATTATCGTGAACATTAAGTAATTTGCTCTATGTCAGTTACTCACGATAATGAATACAATGAATGTCTGCAATAATGAACAGTGAGAATGAAATGAATGCTTACTATGTACATCTGGTATACTTGTTGTTTTATCCGATCTTTTATCAATTATATCTTGTGTTTTTGTCGTATCGTAAAGTGCTGAAAAAATAATAAATAATGTGACTTTTGCAGAAGAATAAGATATAATAGATTATTCGAGTAACACTAAGATACAATAGGTGTATTTGGAGGACGGAAAAACAGTGTAATTTAGAAATTCCTTAATCAATGTATCCCTTGCTCCTCTTATGAAGCGATTAACAGCTATTCCTTATCTGTAATTAATGTACAGCATACCCCTGACATAAATTACGTTAACTTTAAAGAAATCATACATCATATTTATGTGAAGTTATGCTTTTTAAAAGCATGATTAAGCTTAATAAACAAAACAAATTACAGTAATCACTTGGAAAGATCTATCGACAATAAAAATAACTAGTAGTTCTGACACCACCTTGCAGATTTTTGAAAAACTTTTTGATTAAAAAGATAGACGCTTCCAGCGGGAAAATATGCGTTTCACTGATAATTTAAGGTAAAAACATGAATTAAAGATCTCAATTAAGGTGGTTTGAAAAAAAAATGACGATAATATGTATAGTAGAATTTAAAGTCATTTTACTGAAACTTCCAGGTCTGTTCATGTATATACCTTTAATAGTAGTCACATCAACATTGTCCCGCGTGGTGGGATCCTGAGATTGGCGCTTGGTACAGATGAACGTGGTCTCTAAAGCGCACGGTACATCATTGTACTTCCCCGCTTTGGTCATGGTCACACAATTCTCATTTCCTCCTGCGTTGTTTGGTTCACCTGCGGTCCAATCTGTGTATATGTCCTCAGCATTCGTCCCTAGAAGAATATACATGATTTTGACTCAGTAAGACTATTATAGTAATATTTCGAAATTTTCGTGATTAACTTTGTGGAAGTTCATTGTAAATAACTATGAATAGAACACAACGTTGTTTACTTCACACAATGACAGTTTAATTAAACAAATTAATTAAAACGTTTTCGATGCTCACTGCATCATCTTCAGTAATATACTAACTTAAGACTAGAAGACATTTTATCTACTACATAGGGGCGGGAGTTGTCGGGAGCGGGGGAGGGGCAAGCGGAAAGTGAAAGTGGTTGCTGGGAGGGGCTAGTATGGTAAGAAGGGGGGATGTAATAGGTGGTGTTTGTATGTTTAAGGCCTTATCATTATTAGAGATGAATTTCTATATTTTCCAAGATGTCCAATTTCTTTCCTTTTTTGCAACCATGCAACACTTCCACGTCATCATACTTGAAGTGATGTCCCTCTGATCTCACATGATCTGCCATCTCTGAATTATGTGAATTATGTGAATGTCGTGTAATTGAATTCTACGTTTATTTGTAGCAACAGAGACACCATCGGAAAATTTGACGATTTTTGCTACATTTGTTGTAAAAGTGTACGCACCATAAACCATCATGCAAAGATAGCATGCGGCATATTTTTAACATAATTATGGCCTCCAGCTATCTACCAGAAGATCTAAAAAAGGTTACCTATCAATCCTGTCGCCCAACGCCATATCTATTTTGCACATCCCGAGAGTATCTTTCTTGCAATGATAATTAATGACACATTCGATAACTGTTATATATTATTAATGGCATATTAAAGGCACGCAATATGCCTCAAACAACACCGAGGTAGTTTGAAGTGCTGTCAGTAAATTTCAATACTTCAACATATATTGGTTTAATAAATTATCAGGAAATATTAACTGAATCACCGATTATGAAACGCTTGTCTGACCAAGAAAATCAGTATATCATTGAATCAGGTGGTGAGGGTGAACTGTTATTTTAAAGGTTTCCGTGCCGTACTCAAGCTATTGAACGGGCTGTAAAAATAATAACAGAAGCTGCCACTTCTCATTGCAGAAAAAACTCACGATTAGGTGCAATAAAAGCCAAACTGGAGTCACGAAACGGAATGCCTAATTTGAGTAAAAAAGAGATTGTCGATTGTTTGTTTTTATAATATTATTATTTTTATTTGTTAATATTTTTGATTATAGTGTAATAATAAATGTCGATAATATATATTAGTATTATTAAATACTCATTTACTATTATATTAAGCTCAATATTTAGCCATTACTACACTAAACTTTTTTCATTCAATTTAAATTTTTGAGGTCAGTGCGGATGCAAAAGACGTTCACCAAATCAATTGAAAAATTATATATATTTTTATTTTAATATAAGGTACCAATTCCCCCTATTATAACTTTAAATTACAAAAAAAAAAATTCATACATCCGTGCTCCACCCTAATTAATATACAGCCGTGGCATGTTTTTAAAATTACCGTAAATTTCAACACACTTACCATTCAAGGTGATAAACTTTCCTTCTTCGAGTATGTCGTCTATGCCGAGCCAAGTGTAATAAGAGTTCGCAGTGAAATACTTCCGGACTACATCTGCTTCAATTTTAGTGAGCGGTATAGCCAGCTGCGTTCCTTCCCTTTTGCACGTAGCTTTAGCTCCAGAAAAGTCCTTGTCGGTGATGTGCTCCTTGTAGTAAGTCTCCGTTTCTGGCTCGTATGTGTAGTCTTCTCTGAAACCTAAATCGAACGACGTATCAAATATTATCCTGCAGTCAATTTTGTGTATCAATTATCGTGAACATTAATTTGCCATACGTTATTTACTCACGATAATGAATACAATGAATGTCTGCAATAATGAACAGTGAGAATGAAATGAATGCTTACTATGTACATCTGGTATACTTGTTGTTTTATCCGATCTTTTATCAATTATATCTTGTGTTTTTGTCGTATCGTAAAGTGCTGAAAAAATAATAAATAATGTGACTTTTGCAGAAGAATAAGATATAATAGATTATTCGAGTAACACTAAGATACAATAGGTGTATTAAGAGGACGGCGAAATAGTGTAAATTAGAAATTGTATTGGCAATCTGATGATGTTGAGAAAATAATAGTGCTCCTCTTGTGAAGGTATTATCAGCTATTCCTTATATATAATTAATACAGCATTACCCTGACATAAATTACGTTAACTTTAATGAAATCATACATAATATTTATGTGAAGTTATGCTTTTTAAGAGCATGATTCCTTTATAAACAAAACAAATTACAGTAATCACTTGGAAAGGAAAATACTTAACGATAATAAAACGGACTAGTAGTTCTGACAACACCTAGCAGGTTTTTGAAAAACTTATTGATTAAAAAGATGGTCGCTTCCAGCCGGAAAATATATGCGTTTCACTGATAATGTAAGGTAAAAATATGAAGTAAAGATCTCAATTAAGGTGGTTTGGAAACGAATGCCAAAAGAACGACTATTACGCAACTTCTGGGCAACAAACAAAAGCAATAAATAAAAAAATATGTATGAAGCCAGATCGGACCTTGATTTTGATTCCTGACCATCCTAGGTTAAGAAAACAAAGACGATGATATAGGTAGATATTTGAAGTCATTTTACTAAAACCTTCAGGTCTGTTCATGTATACCTTTAACAGTAGTCACATCAACATTTTGCATGATGGGATCCTGATATTGGCGCTTGGTACAAATGAACGTGGTCTCTAAACCGCACGGTACATCATTGTACTTCCCCGCTTTGGTCATTGTCACACAATTCTCATTTCCTCCTGCGTTGTTTGGTTCACCTGCGGTCCAATCTGTGTATATGTCCTTAGCATTCGTCCCTAGAAGAATATACATGATATTGACTCATTAAGACTATAGTATATTTAAAAAATTATTACATTAATGTCTTATTTTTCAACTGTGAACCGGTCCAGCTTCGCACGGTACAGTTTTATCCTTAAAAGATAGATATACGCTACCACTGAATTTTTTTGATCATTTAATTTTATACAATTCATTCCTAATTCCAGGCAGCGTTTTCCATGCGCTTTAGCGGCAAATTTTCTCCCGACTTGATTCACTAATATCGTAATCGTCAGCTCCTATACGTACTAGGGTAATAACCGATATAAATTACTGTTAATATTTCGAAATTTTCGTGATTAACTTTGTGGGAGTTCATTGTAATTAACTATGAATAAAACACAAAGTTAATTACTTCACACAATGACAAAAAGAATTAATAAATTAAAACGCTTTCGATGCTTACTGCATTATCTTCAGTAAAATACTAACTGTTAAAACTAGAAGACATTTGATCTACTACATGGGGTGGAGTGATCAGGAGCGCGGGAGGGGGAGAGGTAGGCGAAAATTGAAAGTGGTTGCTGGGCGGAGCTAGTATGGATAGGAGGGGGGGATGTTATAGGTGGTGTTTGCATATCTCCATAACTATTGATATTAGGTCATGGTTGCTTGAACATTTTACACTCATAACATAGGCAGGAATCTACCGGCCAAGTTTCTGCTGCTACCTCTGGTACACCCCGTATATCTAACCTACCTTCTGTAAGAGATTGGGTTTTCAATAAAGTCACTTATATGGAATATTATAAATTATTTTGCTTTATAATACAAGTGAAATAAAATGATTAAAGCCTTTCAGAAATTCGAACCAGAATTTTTTCGATGTCGCTCGCCTGCATAATTGTTGATATTGCGACATTGCACAGTTGGAATATTTTCGACTCTTAATTAAGGAAGAAGTCTGCCTATTGTGGATTGACTCTGCTACAAGCTTTAATAGTTAATATAAATCAATATAATTCAATATAATAATTACAACAATAATGTGAATTGTGAATCAAAGTCAGCCAACACGACGCGTCGTGTTGGCTGGCTTGGATTCACAATTCACATTACAGTTGTAATTATTATATTGAATTATATTGATTTATATCAAGTATTAAAGCTTGTAGCAGAGGCAGTCCATAATAGGTAGACTTCTTCCTCAATCAAGAGTCGAAAATATTCCAAGTGTGTAATGTCGCATTGTCAACAGTTATGCAGGCGAGCGACATCGAGAAAATTCTGGTTCGAATTTCTGAAAGGCTTTAATCATTTTATTTCACTTGTTAAGTAAGTTGCATTATTGGAAACCAAATCTTTTACAGACGATAGGTTAGATATTATGACGTGAGGTTCTGATGCTTCCATCAGAACTCCTGGTCATCACCAGTTTTGCTCAGTCGGAGAAGAATGGGACTCACCTTACGTCTACATTTCAAACTCAGGGTATTTCTGGTGTCGTGTGCACTGCACTTCAGATGTCTCTCATTTTAACATATTTTAAGTTGCAACAGTTCAATGACAAGGGTTATACAACGAAACATTCTTTAGTTAACATGTGAATTTATTCAAATAAATTTAATCAAAAATTAATGGTGCCACAGAAGGTGACAATTTTCCATAAAATATTTTGTGAATTTTGCACATCGAAATTTTTTTTTTTACAATAAATAGAGTTGAATAATTTAATTTACCGCGCCTCGACATCATCGCTAGCGGCCGCATTAAACAAGGATGGAAAAAACAATCGAAACTAAATTCTTTTATACTACTAGCGGTGACGGCAGCGCTGGTGTCGGTACGCCGGCAATCACATTCTGTAGATTCAATTAACATCAGGTCAAAATTTCTAAATCAGATTCAAAAAACAATGAAGCTACAATAGGCTGTGCGAATACATTCGCTTGGTGACATTGATTCCAGATAACATGTCACAATTTCTGGCACAAAACACCGCTTCCGCATGTAGTTAGCAATGTTCTTTTAAAAACGGCACGACCACTGATGCACTCGTTCTATTCAATTTTCGGAGCCAGATAAACTTCCAGCTCGCTCCAGGCGTGACGTAAAGTTGATGATTAAAAAAATTGGAATACCAGGCATGTCGTGGTCTTCATTTTACTGGCCTTGCATCTGAAGCAGGATTGCTCCCTTATGGGTCCAGAGAACAACCCCGCCCCGAGGCTTTGGGGTGCCGATGCAGATGACTTCCGGAACATCATCTCTGCAGCTGCCCCTCAGGCGTTGCAAGGGATGCATCTTTCACTCAACGACGCGTCATCTTGCCATGGCGCGAAACGCTGGCGTGGAAGGACCCTATGTACGAAAGACATTATTAAACAAACAATCATGTAATTTCACAAGTTATCTTTATGCCACTTCAAATTGCGTCTCTCGGAATGAGCTTACCTCTTAACACGAGGGTTCACAGAAAGGCTCACATCTTGCGTGCGGAAGTGTCAGATTTCGAATGCGCCATTTTGAAATACCGTCCCCGACGTTCGCGACTGCCGTGAAATTATCTGCAGTAGACCAAAAACATTTATCTTTTCCCATAGAGTATTCGCGGTACCTACGCGGATTAAAATCAATTTTGGTGCAGATATTTGGTGCGGGGATCGATAAATTCATTACTTTTAGATATTTTGCGAAGAAGTGTGACGAACAGAGGTTGCTACGTCACAATATATAAAATAGAAAAATGCAAACATTGATATTAAAACACTGATGTGAGAATATATTCGACTTGCAATTTAGGCAGGAAGGCTAAAGGAAACAGGTTACAGATTATACAGTATGTAACAGAGCTAGTCCACAATACTTAACATATGAATACTTGCCTTGATTATGAGTCAAAAATATTCAAGCAACCAAGACCAAATAATCAATAGTAATGGTGTTATGCAATATCAAAGTCTACATGTTTTGACTTATTTGTTGCAAATAGTTGAACTATCATTATAGTAACTGTGCTATGAATAAAACGCAACGTTGTTTACTTCACAATTTTAATAAAATGATCAGTCAACAACAAACACCACCTATAACATCCCCCCTCTTATCCATACTAGCTCCGCTGGGCAATCACATTCAATTTTGGCCTACCCCTCCCCCTCTCGCGCTCCGATCGCTCCACCTCATGTAGTAAATCAAATGTCTTCTGTCTTAACAATAAGTAATTAACTGAATACGATGAAGTAAGCATCGAAAACGTTTTAATTTTTTAATTACAATTGTCATTGTGTGATGTAAACAACGTTGTCTTTTATTCATAGTTAATTACAATAAACTTCCACAAAGTTAATTACGAACATTTCGAAATATTAACAGTAACTTATATCGGTTATTACCCTAGCACATATAGGAGCTGATGTTAGTGAATCAAGTCGGGAGAAAATTTTCCGCTAAAGCGCATGAAAAACGCTGCCTGAAATTAGGAATGAATTGTGTAAAATTAAGTGATCAAAAAAGTTGAAAAATAAAATATTAATGAGTTAATTTTTAAAATATTATTATACTATAAATAGTCTTACTGAGTCAAAATCATGTATATTCTTCTAGGGACGAATGCTGAGGACATATACACAGATTGGACTGCAGGTGAACCAAACAACGCAGGAGGAAATGAGAATTGTGTGACCATGACCAAAGCGGGGAAGTACAATGATGTACCGTGCGCTTTAGAGACCACGTTCATCTGTACCAAGCGCCAATCTCAGGATCCCACCACGCGGGACAATGTTGATGTGACTACTATTAAAGGTATATACATGAACAGACCTGGAAGTTTCAGTAAAATGACTTTAAATTCTACTATACATATTATCGTCATTTTTTTTCCAAACCACCTTAATTGAGATCTTTAATTCATGTTTTTACCTTAAATTATCAGTGAAACGCATATTTTCCCGCTGGAAGCGTCTATCTTTTTAATCAAAAAGTTTTTCAAAAACCTGCAAGGTGGTGTCAGAACTACTAGTCATTTTTATTGTCGATAGATCTTTCCAAGTGATTACTGTAATTCGTGTTGTTTATTAAGGAATCATGCTTTTATATAAATATGATGTATGATTTCTTTAAAGTTAACGTAATTTATGTCAGGGGTATGCTGTACATTAATTACAAATAAGGAATAGCTGTTAAGCTTCGTCGCTTCATAAGAGGAGCAAGGGATACATTGATTAAGGAATGTCTAAATTACACTGTTTTGCCGTCCTCTAAATACACCTCTTGTATCTTAGTTTATAGAATAATATATTATATCTTATTCTTCTGCAAAGGTTACATTATTTCTTACTTTTTCAGCACTTTACGATACGACAAAAACACAAGAAATAATTGATAAAAAATTTGAAAAAACAACACATATACCACATGTTCATAGTAAGTACCTATTCAATTATTTCTCACTGTTCATTATTGCAGACTGTTATATATCGTGAGTAAATGACATATGGCAAATTACTTAATGTTCACGATAATTCATATACAAAATTGACTGCCGGGAAATATTAGATACGTCGTTCAATTTAGGTTTCAGGGAAGACTACACATACGAGCCAGAAACGGAGACTTACTACAAGGAGCACATCACCGACAGGGACTTTTCTGGAGCTAAAGCTACGTGCAAAAAGGAAGGAACGCAGCTGGCTATACCGCTAACTAAAATTGAAGCAGGTGTGGTCCGGAAGTATTTCACCGCGAACTCTTATTACACTTGGCTCGGCATAGACGACATACTCGAAGAAGGAAAGTTTATCACCTTGAATGGTGAGTGTGTTGAAATTTGCGGTTATTTTGAAAACATTCCACGGCTGTATATATTAATTCAGTTCAAATGTATATTTCTGGTAGACTACAATTTTTTAGAAAGATAATTTGTATGAAATCTTTGTTTATTACTTTTATGTAATAGTAATAAACTGAACATAATTAAGAAAATATATGCATTAAGCCAAATAATTCATTTTCCGAGTCTTAGAAATCATCAATAGTTACTGAATATTCATCTGTACGCAGAATATGTTTTCTTACGAGTATAAAGCTAGCATTATGATGATAAAACTGTACATTGATAATTAAGAAAATGTTGAACGCTTTAAATAAATAAATAAAAATAAATTTTTAAACTTCAATAAATTTTTACATTTTTTGGTGATTTTAAAACGCTTTTTGTTCGTACAAAGAGATGATTTTAAATAATTTAATGTATGTACTCCCACACTATTTTAAAGTTAGTTAGTTTATTAAAAAAACGTTAATTACTAAGTACTTAAAAATTCCAAAGAATGAAATATTTCAACAAATGAGGCAGTTTTAAAATCAATCTGAAAAAATTTTAGTACCTACATATTGATATAAATGAATAATAATAATCCACATTTTGGAAAAAAAAAGCCGAAAACATTTGCAGTGAATGTCCAGCCGTTACCAGCGACACCGGTAGGTTATAGACGAAGAGCCAGCGACCGCCATTCTTATAGCATCAAACCCGAAATATATTCTGTGCATGTACACTATAGTAGGTAAAAAGCTTTGGATATTATGACATTTGAGTTGGGGGCATATTGGCGGATAACAGGTAATACAGGTACAAAAATTGTGTAAATGAAACGTAAAAATAACAAACTTGGTTTTTTAACATGTTTAACGGCATAGTACTCTATGCGCATGTATTAATCATTGTCAGAAGCTTTTCGCGGGTCATTTCTTCCGTAAAACGCTTTGTAGCTCTATAAATGATCATGTCATTTACGTTATGGTAATGAATCTGAATTTCATATGTTTTATTAGGACCACTGTTAAACAACATTATCCGATACCTTATATTTTAATATTTTACACATTTTTTTTGTATCTGTATTACAAACGTTTTTACCTAAGTAGTACAGTGTACATGAACAGAAAGTATTTCAGGTTTGATATATTCAGGTATTAGGACCGCCGGGCGAGAGACGTGACCAGATTACCTGAATAATATAATAATATCGAACCTGAAATATTTTCTGTACATATACACTGTACTGCTTAAGTAAGAAGGTTTGGATATAATATATAATTTGAAATATATAAATTTGAATAAGGGGGTATTGGCATATAACAGGTAGGTAATACAGATACAAAAAAATGTGTAAAATATTAAAATATAAGGTATGGGGTAATATTGTTTAACAGTGGTCCTAATAAAATATATGAAATTCAGATTCATTACTATAACGTAAATGACATGATTATTTATAGAGCTACAACGCGTTTTACGGAAGAAATGACCCGCGAAAAGTTTCTGACAATGATTAATACCTGCGCATAGAGAACTATGCCGTTAAACATGTTAAAAAACCAAATTTGTTATTTTTACGTTTCATTTACACATTTTTTGTACCTGTATTACCTGTTATCTGGCAATATGCCCCCAACTCAAATGTCATAATATCCAAACCTTTTTACCTACTACAGTGTACATGTACAGAATATATTTCGGGTTTGATGCTATAAGAATGGCGGTCGCTGGCTCTTCGTCTATAAACTACCGGTGTCGCTGGTAACGGCTGGACATTCACTGCAAATGTTTTCGGCGTTTTTTTTTCGAAAATGTGGGTTATTATAATTCATTTATATCAAAAGGTAGGTACTAAAATTTTTTCAGATTGTTTTTATAACTGCGTTATTTGTTGAAATATTTCATTCTTTGGAATTTTTACTTTTAAATAGAAATTAATGTATTTTTAATAAACTAACTAACTTTAAAATAGTGGCCGGAGGCTCAAAGTACGGGATTAACTACTATATATTGTTGAAAATCATAACTCTGTATGAATTAAAAGCGTTTTTAAATCACCAAAAAACCTAAAAATTTCTTGAAAGTTTAAAAATTTATAAGCGTAGGTTCAACATTTTCAACATTTTCTTAATTTTCTGAGTACATTTTTATCATCATAATGCTAGCTTTATACTCGTAAGAAAACATATTCTGGGTACAGATGAATATTCAGTAACTATTGATGATTTCTAAGACTATGAAAATGAATTATTTGGCCGCGGCTTATCACTTATTGCATATATTTTCTAATTTCTTAATTAATTAATTAATTAATTTCTAATTTCTAATAATGTTCAGTTTATTAATTTTATGTAAGGACAAAGGTTTTATAAAAGTTATCTTTCTAAGAAATTGTAGTCTACCAGAATGTATATTCTGATATAAATGAATAAAAAAACCCCACATTTTTGAAAAAAACGCCGAAATATACATTTGAACTGAATTAAATACAGCCGTGGCATGTTTTCAAAATAACCGTCAATTTCAACACACTCACCATTCAAGGTGATAAACTTTCCTTCTTCGAGTATGTCGTCTATGCCGAGCCAAGTGTAATAAGAGTTCGCAGTGAAATACTTCCGGACTGCATCTGCTTCAATTTTAGTGAGCGGTATAGCCAGCTGCGTTCCTTCCCTTTTGCACGTAGCTTTAGCTCCAGAGAAGTCCTTGTCGGTGATGTGCTCCTTGTAGTAAGTCTCCGTTTCTGGCTCGTATGTGTAGTCTTCCCTGAAACCTAAATCGAACGACATATCTAATATTTCCCGGCAGTCAATTTTGTATATGAATTATCGTGAACATTAAGTAATTTGCCATATGTCATTTACTCACGATATATAACAGTCTGCAATAATGAACAGTGAGAAATAAATTAATAGGTACTTACTATGAACATGTGGTATATTTGTTGTTTTTTCAAATTTTTTATCAATTATTTCTTGTGTTTTTGTCGTATCGTAAAGTGCTGAAATAGTAATAAATAATGTAACCTTTGCAGAAGAATAAGATATAATATATTATTCTATAAACTACGATTTGTATTTAGAGGACGGCAAAACAGTGTAATTTAGACATTCCTTAATCAATGTATCCCTTGCTCCTCTTGTGAAGCGATTAACAGCTATTTTTATCTGTAATTAATGTACAGCATATCCCTGACATAAATTACGTTAACTTTAAAGAAATCATACATCATATTTATGTGAAATTATGCTTCTTAAAAACATGATTCCTTAATAAACAAAACGAATTACAGTAATCACCTGGAAAGATCTATCGACAATAAAAATGACTAGTAGTTCTGACACCACCTTGCAGGATTTTGAAAAACTTTTTGATTAAAAAGATAGACGCTTCCAGCGGGAAAATATATGCGTTTCACTGATAATGTAAGGTAAAAACATGAATTAAAGATCTCAATTAAGGTGGTTTGGAAAAAAAATGACGATAATATGTATAGTAGAATTTGAAGTCATTTTACTGAAACTTCCAGGTCTGTTCATGTATACCTTTAATAGTAGTCACATCAACATTGTCCCGCGTGGTGGAATCCTGAGACTGGCGCTTGGTACAGATGAACGTGGTCTCTAAAGCGCACGGTACATCATTGTACTTCCCCGCTTTGGTCATGGTCACACAATTCTCATTTCCTCCTGCGTTGTTTGGTTCACCTGCGGTCCAATCTGTGTATATGTCCTCAGCATTCGTCCCTAGAAGAATATAAATGATTTTGACTCAGTAAAGTGACTCCACGTCATCATACTTGAAGTGATGTCCCTCTGATCTCACATGGTCTGACATTCACATAATTCACATAATTCAGAGATGGCAGACGATGTGAGATCAGAGGGACATCACTTCAAGTATGATGACGTGGAGGTGTTGCATGTATGCAAAAAAGGAAAGAAATTGGACATCTTGGAAAATATAGAAATTCATCTAAATAATGATAAGGCCTTAAACATACAAACACCACCTATTACATCCCCCCTTCTTACCATACTAGCCCCTCCCAGCAACCACTTTCACTTTCCGCCTGCCCCTCCCCCGCTCCCGATAACTCCCGCCCCTGTGTAGTAGGTAAAATGTCTTCTAGTCTTAAGTTAGTATATTTCTGAAGATGATGCAGTGAGCATCGAAAACGTTTTATTTAATTTATTTAATTAAACTGTCATTGTGTGAAGTAAACAACGTTGTGTTCTATTCATAGTTATTTACTATTATAGTATAATAATATTTTAAAAATTAACACATTATTGTTTTATTTTTCAACTTTTTGATCATTTAATTTTACACAATTCATTCCTAATTTTAGGCAGCATTTTCCATGCGCTTTAGCGGAAAATTTTCTCCCGACTTGATTCAATAATACCGTAATCATCAGCTCCTGTATGTGCTAGGGTAATAACCGATATAAGTTACTGTTAATATTTCGAAATGTTCGTGATTAACTTTGTGGAAATTCATTGTAATTAACTATGAATAAAAGACAACGTTGTGTACTTCACACAATGACAATTTTAATTTTAAAAATAAAACGTTTTCGATGCTTACTTCATCATCTTCATTAATATACTAACTGTTAAGACAAGAAGACATTTGATCTACTACATGGGAAGTGGTGTTGGGGAGCGCGGGAGGGGGAGGGGTAGGCGAAAATTGAAAGTGATTGCTGGGCGGAGCTAGTATGGATAAGAGGGGGGATGTTATAGGTGGTGTTTGTATGTTGACTGAACATTTTATTAAAATTGTCATTGTGTGAAGTAAACAACGTGGTGTTCATAGCATTCATAGCACAGTTACTATAATGAAAATATTTCCGGTTTGATACTATAAGAATGGCGGTTGCTGGCTCTTCGTCTATAACCTGTCGGTGTCGCCGGCGGTGCACTGCAAATGTTTTCGGCTTTTTTTTTCCAAAATGTGGGTTTTTATTATTCATTTATATCAAAATGTAGGTACTAAAAAATTTTCAGATTGATTTTAAAACTGCGTCATTTGTTGAAATATTTCATCCTTTGGAATTTTTACTTTTAAATAGAAATAATGGGTTTTTAATAAACTTACTAACTTTAAAATAGTGGCTGTAGACTCAAAGTGCAGGAGTACATACATTATATTGTTTAAAATCATCTCTTTGTATGAATAAAAAGCCTTTTAAAATCACCAAAAAACTTTAAAATTTCTAAAGTTTAAAAATATAAATTTTTATACTTATAAAAGCTTTTTTTCGCTTATAAAAGCGTATTAATATTTAACATTTCCTTAATTATTTTCGTACAGTTTTATCATCATAATGCTAGCTTTATACTCGTAAGTAAACATATACTGTGTACAGATAAATATTCAGTACCTAACTATTGATGATTTCTTAGAATCTGAAAACGAATGATTTGGTCGCGGCCTATCACTTGATGCATATATTTTCTTAATAATTTTCAGTTAATTACTTTTATGTAAGGACAAAGGTTTTATACAAGTTATCTTTCTAAAAAACTGTAGTCTACCAGAATGTATATTCTGATATAAATGAATAATAAAAGCCCGTATTTTTGAAAAAAAACGCCGAAAAGTATATTTGAATTGAATTAAGATATACAGTAGGTTGGGGCGATTTTTTTTTCTCGTTTGATAGTGATCTAATAGTGAAAAGTTGGTGCCTTTTAGACTTAAATTAAGCCATGGAAAATATAATTTAATTTGGTTTACAATAATAGCCTCCGCAACGTCATTAAATTATTGAATAAATTTGGTTTTTAGACTCTATTTTGACGCCATGTAAATGTATGAAATTTTTATAAACGGATCAAATTCACTTCACTTCATTATTTCAACTATAGTTTATTTAAAAAAAATGAAAAGAATGCATGATCTTATTATGATAACTTATAATAAGTGATGTGAGGGAGCGCGAGAGGGGACAGCTAGCAACACTCTTGTCGCGTCGTCAGTCATCAGTGCGCTATTGTTTTTCACTTGCATTACACGCTCGTTCACCTATTTAATAAATAATTGTGAGAGAAAAGAGAACAAAGTAATTATGAAGATGTCATGAAATACTATGAATGGATGAGACATCAACTTAAGTTACTATTGGAGAGAGCCCAACATTTTCAGAAATAACAAATATAGTGTCATCAAGAATTGAAAATATATTGCGAACTGCATCTATTCCGATAGAAACATGAACAAGGGTCGTACAGATGTTAAAAACATATAATTTAAAATGCAAAAAAAACCTACTCAAATCTATCAAGAGACTCATTCCGGAAAAGTTAGAAAGTTTTCGGCAAGGTAGTAAGTTACTTTTTGATATTGCAGCATGCAAGGGTAAATAATTCGCTCCATTAGATACATTTATTTATCTATTTTAATGATAAAAAGGTTCCTAAACAACAATAAACTTTTTTAGTTAATCAAAAAACCTATTGGGGTATGAAAATAGGCAGAATCGATGTAACCGCTACGACAAAGTTTCAGAAGACCCTAAAGAGGAAACCGGAACGAGAGAACCGCCCAACTACAGCCTTAAATACTTAGTCACCTGTTTTAGATGTACTTCTTCGGTATCTTCAACGTCCGAAAGGCTTTGAAGTTCAATTAATTTCATAAACACCATAAGCGAAGTATGGCGGTGTTATAAGACTGCTTGAAAAAAGGCTACAAAAACCGCTCAAGTGGATAATTTGTTTACTGCACATGAAACGAACTTCCTTTGAAACATTTGTTTCTTCATATTGATGGGTATACTTCGGAGGCAAAGTCTTACATTGGGCCATTGGGGAAAGCATTTGAGCCCTGTGAACAATCGCCTGTTAAAAATTTCAGCGCATTGAAGGATTGATTCCAAAAATGGCCCAAGATTTGAGTATAGATCAACAGTACTTGCACAAGATTGTCTCAGCGGTCCTCTCATGTGATTTCCCAGAAAATCTGTCACATAAACCTCCAGGAAAAATATCACATGCGGTCACACGTGTAATTGAATGCTACGTTTATTTGTAGCAACAGAGACACCATCGGAAAATTGGACGATTTTTGCTACATTTGTTGTAAAAGTGTACGCACCATAAACCATCATGCAAAGATGGCATGCGGCATATTTTTAACATAATTATTGCCTCCAGCTACATCTACCAGAAGATCTAAAAAAGGTTACCTATCAATCCTGTCGCCCAACGCCATATCTATTTTGCACATCCCGAGAGCATCTTTCTTGCAATGATAATTAATGACACATTCGAGAACTGTTATATATTATTAATAGCATATTAAAGGCACGCAATATGCCTCAAACAACACCGAGGTAGTTTGAAGTGCCGTCAGTAAATTTCAATACTTCAACATATATGGTTTAATAAATTATCAGGAAATATTAACTGAATCACCGATTATAAAACGCTTGTCTGACCAAGAAATTCAGTATATCATTGAATCAGGTGGTGAGGGTGAACTGTTACAGGTTTCCGTGCCGTACTCAAGCTATTGAACGGGCTGTAAAAATAATAACAGAAGCTGCCACTTCTCATTGCAGAAAAAACTCACGATTAGGTGCAATAAAAGCCAAACTGGAGTCACGAAACGTAATGCCTAATTTGAGTAAAAAAGAGATTTTCGAGTTTGTTTTAATAATATTATTATTTTTATTAATTAATATTTTTCATTATAGAGTAATAATAAATGTCGATAATATATATTTAGTATTATTAAATACTCATTTACTATTATATTAAGCTCAATATTTAGCCATAACAACACTAAACTTTTTTCATTCAATTTAAATTTTTGAGGTCAGTGCGGATGCAAAAGACGTTCACCAAATCAATTGAAAAATTATATGTATTTTTATTTTAATATAAGGCACCAATTCCCCCTATTATAACTTTAAATTTAAAAAAAAAAATTCATACATCCGTGCTCCACCCTAATTAATATACAGCCGTGGCATGTTTTTAAAATTACCGTAAATTTCCACACACTTACCATTTAAGGTGATAAACTTTCCTTCTTCGAGTATGTCGTCTATGCCGAGCCAAGTGTAATAAGAGTTCGCAGTGAAATACTTCCGGACTACATCTGCTTCAATTTTAGTGAGCGGTATAGCCAGCTGCGTTCCTTCCCTTTTGCACGTAGCTTTAGCTCCAGAAAAGTCCTTGTCGGTGATGTGCTCCTTGTAGTAAGTCTCCGTTTCTGGCTCGTATATGTAGTCTTCCCTGAAACCTAAATCAGTCAATTTTGTATATCGATTATCGTGAACATTAATTTGCCATATGATATTTACCTACGGTATATAGGTAATTGTCTGTAATAATGAACAGTGAGAAACAAATTAATAGGTAGGTACTGAATGTATGCAAGAAAGAAAGACAAAATCAATAAAGAAAGAACATGTTCGCTGCATTTTATATGTGATGACTTTAGACCTTCATTATTACGGGTGCCTACACGGAATAAAACTCGATTTCATAATTAATAAAGATTGTATTTATTGATAAAAAATAATATGAAAGCAATATATACATAAATTTGATATTGAAAATAAGTGAAAACTACGTGCTTGCATCTCCTTGGAAAGTTTGAGTATGTCAGGTATATATGATGTTGTTTTTAATTTTAGGCACGATTCCAGGTTCTCATCAACATGACGACTTCTCAGTTTACTCTTGATAAAATTCATGCTTGAAAAAGATTGTTCACATAAATATGTAGAACCGAAAAGGGAAAGAACAGCAAAACCGAGGTTTTCAGCGGATCATAAGAGTCAGGAAGTATTTATCTCGTTTAGCGTATGTGATTCTAGGCGTCGAACATGATTCTTCCTTCTCCAGGTCTTTCAAAGCAGACCACTATGTTCACATTTGTTCTTCTCCAGTATTTCTAAATCAACACAAAGGCGTTCAAATTTAGAGCTCCATATTTCCTTGTTCTTTAAATCCCGCAATCGAATTTCAAAGTTACCAATGTCAATTTCAAAAGGAGAAAAATTTAAATCTGACGAAAGCTAAGGTCGCTTTGCTGTTTTTATATTCCTGAAATCTGCTGAAAAATACTTCCCTCATATTTAAAATGGTTGTAGTGTTTGTAGTAAAAAATAAGTAAAATAAAGTAGTGTTTGTCGATAGAGGCATTATTTTCTGGTGATGCTTCAGCAGGAAAGTGAAACAGTGTCTCTCTTTCAAAATCTTAAGCAAAAAAGGATTATTTATTTTCGAATGCAATGATGTCTTCTAACATCGAAAAAACCGCGTTTCCTTTGCTTTGTAGTTTATGATTAAGCTGGTTTGAAGAGACGTAACGTCTACCATGAAATAAAAGTTTTGTATCCACTAATCGTCTGTTAGTTCTGGACAGTGAACACCCTTCTCTAGAAAAAATTTGTTGATTTCTGGTAATACCTAGTGATGCGAAACGTTTTAAAACGTTCCCTCTTGATAACCAACGTACCTTGTTATAAAGCAGACGATCAGCGTACTCACTCTCAATTTCAACTAAAAATTAATTGAATTAACGATGATTAATAGCTTTAGCCAAAATGGAGTTGATTATAATAATCACCGATTCCATAACTTAACAAATTTATTCTGTAAATGTCCGCGAACAAAGCGCTTCTTGACGAATGATGCAATGGTCAGCAAGTATCTCGTGATTAATTATTTCTTTCAAAATTGTTAGGGACAGGATTATACGCGGCCATTATACGGCCAGGGTACGGATGTTGAAATGGATTTCCCTCCTTCAGAGGCGGATCCCGTACTCAATTGAGACAGAAATTTCTAAGGACAAGTCTCACACTTATGTGCGACAGAAATTAATGGGAATTTTAACCTCCTTCTAAGAAAATAACCCGCACTTATATGATTTATATGCATTTGGTCTCCTTCTGAGACAACTAACCGTACTTGTGCGGCACTGAGATTTATGTTTTTGCTACTTGCCACAGCGATGACTGTCCCTAAACGTTACGGCGATTGCTGTACGGATGCCAATATGAAGTAAGTCATATTTTCCCGTACTAGAGACTGACGAGTACCGAACGGTGCGGGAATCGGGCTGCAGACCAAGTTCTTCGCAGGCCGCGGACATAGTGGACAATAGTGGAGATGGTAACCTATGGCATCTCAGACGCTAGCCATGTCTCGGACAGGTAGATTGTGACAATGACGTCACAATGGCCTATGATGAGAACTGTAACATCATAGATGTATGCCTCTGAAATGGGACGCAGCGTGGGCCGAAGCACACCGGACGCATGGTGAAGAGTGCGACCTGACGTGATTACGTCATCAGTAGACCCGTGTCGGTGTGTGGAGACCTGCATGAGATCCATCTCGACGCTCACCGGGTAGAGTCGGCATCATCCACCGCAGGAAAGGTCCCCATGGAACTCGGAAGCGGATCACCCTGGCGATGACGTCATCAGACTTAACCGCCAAAGGCGGGCCCGAGATTTTAGACGATATACGAGTGAGACATGACGTGTGATGGTTGTTCCACCGCAAGCTGGCCCAAATCACTCCCTGAAGAGATTGAATTTTACTATTGAAACTTGAATATTTTAACTTCATAAAATGTGTGTATAATATTATTTGTGCCGCAGGGAGCGTTGGCGACGAAATAGAATCCCTGAGTATACTGCTAAACGAGACAAATACTTGCTGACAAAGTTATAGAATTCCTTTGAAAGACAAGGGAATTGAATAAATTCCGAGAATTTTTCAGCCGCTAAAAGCGCATTTTTCGTGACAATATCAACTCAAAATATTTTTTAAAATTTCTGAACATCCTGAGAAAAACCAGTTTGATAGCCTTGAAAAGGGCCCTTGACCGCGCGCTCCATACGAGCGGCAAGTACGCAGCGCTAGATGGTCGCGGTCAAGCCTCATACTAGTAAAATCACTAAAATTTTAATAACTGCCGCTAGAGGTATCCGATCCATTTGTGTCATGATCGTTAAGTTAATACGTATCCGAAGAATGTACATACATATATGTGTAATCATTTTTTGACTTGGAGATAAAATTGATTTTTTGTCAAACAGAACTTACTATATATAACATCAAAACACGCGTTGAGACAAGTACTTTGTAACTCTTCTCCTTCTTCTTCATCAGCCTTCGTCTCTCCACTGCTGGATATAAGCTTTTTCCTTCTCTTTCCATCCTTCCTTGTTGTTTGCTAATTGTAGCAATTTCTTTCCCCCCACAGCGTCTATATTTTTTTTTTTATTTATTTATTTAAAAATCCTTGTTTACAAATAAGATACTTAATGCTAATTTAACAATAGAACATAAGATAAAACATAAGATAATTTACACATTTTTTTGTTTTGTTTAATTTGTGGATTATGCCACTCTACTATATCATCGGCCCATCTCTTTTGAAGTCTTCCGATGCCTCTTTTATTCTCCCAAGGTGTCCATTTCAGAACTCCGGAAGGCCATCTTGTAGCATCCTGCCTTGCAACGTGTCCTGCCCATTGCCATTTTAGCTTCGCTAAACGATCCATGATATCCACTACTCTAGTTTTGCGCCTAATTTCGTCATTTCCAATCTCTTAGACTTACTCCAAGCATGAATCTCTCCATGGATCGTTTGAGCTTTTCTACACTTGCATACGTCATCACTGGCAGTATGCATGATTCAAAGACTTTTCTTTTTAGGCTTATTGGGATCTCTTTGTTCTCGAAGATATGTTTGAGTTTGCCAAAAGCAGCCCAGCTCATTCCTATTCGTCTTGGCAATTCTGCTGTTTGGTTATCTTCGTTCATTTTTATCTTGTGTCCTAGGTATATATATTCATCTACTATTTCAATATTATTATCATTGATAGTGATGATTTTGTTCTCTGGACTCAAAATTTTTGTTTTCTTTATATTCATCTTAAGACCAACTTTGCTCGAAGCTTCGTGTAGTTCTTTTAACTTTATACTTAGTTCTTTGATATTATTATTTACAACTACTATGTCGTCAGCAAATCTTAGGTCACTTAAATATCTGGTCTCTGGTTCCAAAACTTTTGCGGAAGCCGGCTTGCTCTACGGGTTGGTAGTGATCAAATTTTAGCGTTAGGCGATTCGTCATGATCTTTGTTAGCAATTTATATAAATACGAAAGCAGACTTATGGCTCGATAGTTTTCTAGATTATAGCTGTCTCCTTTTTTAAATACTATTTTTACTTCTGCGTTTTGCCAATCACAAAGTATTTCTCCTTCTTCTAGACATTTGTCTAATAGTATTTTTATGGCTTCTATCAATTTTCTTCCCCCTAGTTTTAGCATATCGCTTGTTATTTTGATCTGTACCTGGAGCCTTATTATTTTTCATTTGCTTGAAGGCATTTTCTATCTCTTCGATTTCTATTTCTGGTAATTCTTCGGATCCTACATTCAATATGCATCTTTCTTTTACCTCATTTTGGTTAATTCGTGATGTGTAGAGCTCTGAATAAAAATTTTCAATGGTTTTTGATATAGATTCCTTGTCTCTTACAATAATTCCAATTTCACCTTTTATTTTAGTTATGTTATGGTGTCCATGAGAATTTATCCGTTTTTAAGACTTTCATATTTTTATTAGTTTCTATTGTTTGCGAAATTATTTTTGTGTTATAGCTTCTAATATCTTTTCTAATTTCCTTTTTGATAGTTTTGTTAATGATCTTATATTCATCTGAGTCTCTAGAAAGAGTTCTTCGTTTTTCAATTAGAGTGAGTGTGCTATTTGATCATTTGCTGTTATTTTTTTGTTGTCTATATGAAATCTTTTTTAAAGATGTTTGGATAATTAATGTTAGTTTATTGTTAATTTTGTGTCTATTTTCATTTTATTGTTAATTGTGACTATTTCCATTTGTTCGAGATCTCTTTTTCTCCTTCTATTTTATCTACAAGTGTTTCTTGAAAAGTATTTTTGTTTCTAGTTAATAAATCTAATCTTGGTATAGTGTGACTTTTTTCTGTTTGTCAAAGCTTTCCTTTCCATTCTTGTATTTACCCTAAAAAATGCCCTAACTAATCTGTAGTCACTGCCTGTGTCAAATTTATTTAATACTGAGACGTCCTTACAATATTTCTTTTTGTTTGTCATAAAAAAATATGTAAATATTGGTTTACTATTTTTTATGAACTAATCAAAATTTGAGCCCTCACTGGTTGACTTATTTATTGAATAACATAACTTATTAGGACACAGCTCGTCCAATGATTATGCATAGCCTTCTTCTCGGTCAGGCCTAACGAAATGACATAATTTAAACCCCGTGAGGGTTGCGATAACTTTTTTATAATTTTTTGTGTACGAGGGGGTACCCAAAAGAAACCGAACTGATGTTGTGGTGGGTTGAGTTTTTGTAGTACCGTGTTCTGCCGCTAGTGGCGTATAGAGGCATCACTAAGCCAAACATCATCGCTAAAGAAGGTTCCGTTCGGTTTGTGTGAATTTTTAGTGGCAGTTGTTTTTTGTGCTCGTCGTTTTTGCAATAGCTGATTCTCGTGCAATAACAGCGCGCGGCCGTAAATCGTTTGTTTTTTCGGTGTGAGAGGAGTCGTCCATTCAGAGTTTCTTCCACAGGTTCAGACAGTTAACCAGGATTTCTACCTGGAAGTTTTGAAAAGATTACGGAACAGTTTGCGGCGGAAGAGGCCTGATTTGTGGCAATCGGGCGATAGTTTTTTCCACCACGATAATGCCCCTGCTCACACACGCCCTGTCTGTGCCCCGATTTTTGACCAAAACTGGCATGACCCCTGTGCCTCATCCCCGTTACTCACCCGACCTTGCTCCCTGCGACTTTTTTTTATTTTCATTCCTTTTTTACCGCGTTTTGCCGATATTACTGAAGTGAAGAAAAAACGACGGAGGCGCTGTCGGGCATCACAGAAGACGAATTTAAAAATGTTTTGAGTAATGGAATAAAAGATTGGACAAGTGTATTAGTGGAGAGTACTTATATAAATTTAAAAAAAAATAAGTTCGGTTTCTTTTGGGTAACCGTAGTATCTATACTGCGAGTTCTGCCTGCCGCCACACAGAGCTGAGCCGACTGGCGTAGTTCGACAAACCGCCGCTAGGTCCGCTTTATCACGCCCGGGAGAAGCCACTCTCTGATTGGATTACGTCATCTGATATGACGCAAGCTACAGCATCTTTGAGAATAGTATAAATAAACTGGTTATCGCACGGCGAGCGACTGTTACACTCCGGTGTGTTTGCTTTGGACGCCATTGGACCGCTTTTATCTGGCTTTTATTTCTCTCATGCTTCGACCCCATGCTACCTACTCTGGATTCTGATTTTGGACCTGACCACTGCTTCGAAATTTGGACCCTGCTTCTGGATTTCTCTGCGACCTGGCTGAGGCTTTGGACTACGACTTGGACTTCTTTTCGGACATTTTCGCTTTGCACTGAGGCGAACCTGCAGCGCCACCACTGTATACTGGCATTTTACAATTTGGCCGTATTACAGTTTCAGTGAGCGCCAAGCAAAAGCTTCGAGCCGAAACGCGAAGGGACCGCGCATACATTCGCTTGTTCCTGTGCGGAACAAATAGCAACAAACCCTTTTCTTACGCCGGTCATACTTTTGGCCCCGTCTGTTGAAGTGGACACAATTTTACCGAGAGAAATTCGATGTTTATCCATACACTCAACTACAGCATTGGAGCTCCCCTCTCCTCCACGTGTCTGGCCTATGAGTTGCAATAATCCTAAAAGTTTTTCTTTAGGACCTGTATGAGAAATAAATAAATACAAAAGGCGAAACTTGCGCTGTATCATTTATTTCACAAGACTCATAAACTGCTATTGGCAAAGCCGAAACCAATTTCAGATCTTCGATTAGCTAGATGGTTATATTCGAAGATATTTTATTTGTTTTATCTTTCATTGTTTTGGCAGACAATGGTATCTCTTTAATTTTTTTTAGAATATCTGCTTTATTCTTAAAACCCCGAAGTAGCTCATCGGATGCATTTATAAAACAACTTTTTATGTATTCGTGTCATTTTTAAGTATTTATATATTATGTCTGTGTACGGTTTCCCTCTCTTGGCAATCTCTAGACTAATAACAAAACTTGCCATATTAATATTGCTAGAAGATTGCATCCGGTTATTAAATACAGAGGCTGATGTCTCTTGACTCTTCTGAAGTTCCTCAACTGCTTTCTTCCTTTCATCACCGAGAGGATATTTAGTACTAATGATGCGTGTTTAGCTGTAAAGTGTCTCTCCAAATTTGTTATGCGTGAATTGTTCCTTACAAATAAGACACGTCGGAGGGTCATTTAAGTTTCGAATAAATGCGAAAGTTTCGATCCACTCAACTCTTAATTCGCAGTTTTCATCTTCCATTTTTCTTTGCTTCTTTTTGGTAGCCATGTCCAGGCACCTATAAAACATTCCAAATTAGGGGCCATCCATAAAGTACGTCACACGTTAAGGGGGGGGAGGGGGGTCGACGAATTGTGACATTGTGTGAGAAGGGGTGGGAGGGGTCCTAAGTTTCGTGATGTCACATTTCAAAATCTAATACAATTTAATAAAAGCGGTTATATAGTTCAATTGGTTAGAGTCAGTTAGGTCAACGCGATAGAGGTAGGCGCGAGAGGTTAATATATATATATATATATATATAAGAGTGATGTATTCATAGTAATTTTTATTGTGAAAAACGCGTCAAATTCGTTCTCTTTCTTCGGGGTGGTCGTTTTTTTTGTAAGATTTCGAAGCCAACACCCTCATCGTCCTGGCTGCACATGTGCTACAGGGCCATTAATTTCTAAGGAGACGGGGTACATGATTTTTACCAAATTTTCTCCGAATCCGTGATAAGGAAGCTATTAGTTTCTAAAATTGACATTTAACATGGTTAACATGCATTGTAGAAAAATCCCATAGATTTCTTTGGGTGACAGCTTCGCTTCCGTCGATGCCGTTCGCCGTTCGCCGGGGTGGTCTAAAAGCTAAATGTACCTAGACGCGCATTCCATCTATTGTTTGATTAGACTAATTATATTAATGACAAGATATATATAAGAGCAACAGATAGTAAAAAATTAGCTGGATTGCGATATTTTAATATATAATTATAGGTTAT
The DNA here is from genome assembly GCA_016648135.1 of Agrypnia vestita. Classification (NCBI taxonomy): domain Eukaryota; kingdom Metazoa; phylum Arthropoda; class Insecta; order Trichoptera; family Phryganeidae; genus Agrypnia; species Agrypnia vestita. Next base: position 41,835 of record JADDOH010001472.1, read on the forward strand.
AGGTAGACAATGATTAGGATTAATTTATTAATGTTAAATGTACATAATTATAAAATTATCAATCAATTGTATTTAATCTAGTTGTAGTAATGTATTTTTCTAGTGATTATGTGATTGTTCGGTTGACCACCGAAAATAAGTTTAAAAATAAGGTATGCTAAGTTGTATTTCATTGTATAGATTTAGGTAATTGTATAGTTAATTACATAGTGTATAGGTAATTGTAGGTTAGGTATTTAATAATAATTTTAGGTTATATGATATTCAAATAATTTTTAATGTAATTAATTGTATGTAAAAATTATTTATAAGTGGTATTAATTTTAAGATTTTTATTTCTTGTTAGTTAAGATCAATTAAGTAAAATAATATTAGGAGGCGTGACCGTAAATTAGGCATAACGAATAAGATTAAGTGTTGGACAGGAGGGTAGTGGCCAAAAACGTTGAAGGGAAGCGAGCGGACGCTGAAATGTATAAAAACTCTGCGTGGCCACTCCCACAAGCAGTTGGGACTTGGAAGCAGTTGGAGTAGTTCGTTGGATAAGCAGTTGGGACTTGAAAGTTTAGTGAGACAGTAGCTAGTTGGAAGTGGAGTTGTGATGTGATCTACGACGTCGGCCGGCAGTGATGAGATGCTGTCGGCCGACCATCAATTAAGTGAACCGCGGAAGGAGTGCCGAAAAGAAGAGCAAAGAGATCTCGGCTAGTCAGAGCGACAGTCGAGAGGACCATGCCGAGAAGCCCCAGCGGAGGAAGAAGACTCCCTGGAGAGCCGGGTGGTCTGACGTGATCTTGACTGTCAAGGCGACAGTCAAGCAGGCTAAGGAGGACTGGAGTCCACCAACAGCGGCGTCAAGTGGATTGATGTAGCCTGACGTGGCCGCTGTTACGGACGAGGAAGAAGAGGACAAGGGCTGACCTTCGGCGTCGCTGGAGCAGACGCGCGAGGGAAGTCGCGTTCGGCGCCGCGCCGTCATGCCGACGCCCGCGCCACCGCGACGCCGCGACCAAGACGTCGCCAGGTTCACGACGTTAGACAGGTTAGATATAAGGTTAGATAATAAGGCTAGGTTTTAAGATTATAATAATTTTCCAAAGTTTTAATACATGCAAAATTCGAACTTGAATGTTTTCATTTAAATTTTCCCACCACCACTCCCTTAGTGATCATCGCTCCCCAAATTGTTTGATAGCACGTCAGAGCGGCGATCGTAGCCGGGGATCTGCCCTCTGAAAAGTGGAAAATGACCACGAGTGCGTATCAAACCCTATAGGTCTTACTGAAAGATCTTGGCTTATCCAGATCTTTCGTTAGTTCCATATTAGAATGCGTATCGAAAACGGCACTAACGGAGTCTTATCGGATTTGGTTAGGCAGGGAGAGAGACCGAAACAGTGGAGGTGAGTGCTGATGGACCATAAGGGGGCCCCTTTTAAGGGGCCTACACCTGGGTCACAAGTCCCAGGCACTGTTCTCGGCTCCCCTCTCTGCAATTCGATGGACCCGGCACCCGCACGGTGAATCTATCGAGTGCTAAGTGTTTCGTCTATTCGTCAATTTCTAAACGTAAAATTGCCAAATATGTGACGTCACACTAGGGAGAGGGGTGGGGTCTCACAAATGTGACAAGGGTGGGAGAGGGGTCAAAAAATCAGGAAATTAGTGTGACATACTTTATGGATCACCCCTTATAATCTTTTCAAAAACCACCAACACAAAATTATTGTAATTTCTAAACTGATGACAAGAATACATATTGGATGTGCGTCTGGATGGAAAAATACAACAAATTTAGTCTTCAAGAAGGTACCTTTGTAACAAGCATAGACACGATAAGCTCCGCCCACTGTTCGCGATGCGACTGGCGCCACAGGCGGCACTAGGGATGAAAGTACTTACTCGATACGTTTCTTTCAATACCAAGACTTACTCGATACGTTTCTTTCAATACCAAGAACTTTTGGTATCGATACTCTACGACCGAGGTCATAAATACTCGTCGCGTATAATAAATATTTGGCACAATGTTATTACCTTTTATTGTAAAACAATATTATTTTTAATATTTTTTAACTAAAAAAAGGTTTGCCCACCCCGACCGCTATATATCGTTATAAAATATTTAAAAAAGATGGCGGCCAAGTGTCCATTCCAAATTAGTATCCATTCTATGGTCGCGTCACTAACCTGCTAACTTGTGTCGTTTGTTATTACTAAGCAAATATATGTTTATTATGATAAAGCTTTCTGTTGTATCTGTGTTGCTTCAAGAAGCCGCTCATCGGGAAAACACCTCGAAAAATTATTGTGTTTGGGGAGCACATTCGATGTCTCGAACTGACTTTTTTCTTAACTTAGATGTATGACTTATTCTATTATTTAATACACATACTTGGAACCATGTACTTACCGCAGTTTTTATTTGCCTCTAATACTACGAAAAAACTGACCGACACGAGTAAGTATCGATAGTTTTAATTCGATACCAAGCAGGTATCGATACTCTATGACCGATACGGTATCGAGTAAAAGTATCGATACCTAAGTGGTATCGCTACAACCCTAGGCGGCACTGGCGGACTGGCACATTGTCTTGACTGGTTTGTTGAACCGCGCGGCCTCCACTGGACAGCGGAGGTCGCGCGGTTCAACAAACAAACAAGCAGTGGACCCCTCCACTTCTAAGAGGCCCTAGTACACGAATTTCGTATTTGCTCTCATTTTGCTAACATTAACGTAAACTTATTAAATCATTTTTCAAAACCCATAGCTAAACAGGCTTTTAGTCCATTTTATTATGATCGATCCATTTACTCTTGAAGCATTTCCTTAAAAAAATATGAACAAATATATTGTTATAAAATCAAAAAATTATAACTCCGAAAAACTATTTTAGTTTTCTTGCAATAGAGTTATCTTTGGTAGACTTAATCTCGTATATTTTCAAATAAAGACCAAATATTTTATTTACAAATTGATTTATACAGTTTGAAGAAGAAGTGGTGCTATTCAGACATTAATATTTTTCGACAAGTTGTTAAATATATCGTTTTAAAAAGACAAAAATGAAACGTTCTGTTTCCTATATTGCAGTATCCATTAAACCATTAAAATATAGATTATTTTAATTAAATTTTCCATGCGTACTAAGAAAATATCACTGTCATTAATATAAAAATATTCAAAAAATTATACCTCATACTCAAGAATTCGAATTAATTAAATCGTATAGTCTGTTACGGCCGTGCGCGGCGCGCCCGGTGGCGGCGAGCCCGCGCATTTCATTAATGTACCAAAGATAACTCTATTGTATGAAAACTAAAATAGTGTTTCGGGGTTATAATTTGTTTGATGTTATAACAATATATTTGTTCATATTTTTAAATGAAATGCTTCAAGAGTAAATGGATCTATCATAATAAAATTGATTAAAAGCCTTTTTAGCTATGGGTTTTGCAAAATGATTTAAAAGTTTACGTTAAATTTAGCAAAATCGAGAGCAAATACGAAAATCGTGTACTGGGGCCTCTTAAGGGGCCAAAGAGCGCATGCGGCTCCGGAGACGCACTTTGCCGACCCCTGCCTTAGAGTATCCCGTGCGACTTCTCCATTCTCCAGGAACTCGTTGAGGGTCAAGGAATCCCGTGAATCTTCCAGGAATTCAATGTTATAGAATTATTACTTCTATTTCCGATTCGTTTTGTAATATTTCATAAGCGAAGATATTTTGTTATAATTTTTTTTATAAATTGTGTTATATTTTTAATATTGTAAATTTTATAATTTTCTAGTTTATCTAGACTATTATTATTATTCCACTGTTGGACACAACGGATTAACCGGACTATTTTACCACGGAGCTCGGTCCAGTTAAGAGCGCCGAGAATATCTTTTACATAAAACTAAAAAACAATAACGAAATTCACTGAAAAAATTAAACAAATGAAACGTAAAAATATATAACTCTGAACTCACTGTGTATGCTCAAATAAATAAATAAATTAATAAATTGGAGGAGGCAATGCAACTAAATTATGTTTGGAAGCAGAAGCAAGCTCTTACTAAAGATAGTGAAATGCGTTTAATTTATAATATTGAATGATATTAAAACCAGCACCAAATAAGAAGTTTACAATTAGCATTGATATTTTAATTTAGGACCCAAAGAAATAAATTCATACCTACAATGAATATTTGTTTAAAAGTTTTTAAAAATTACGAAATCAAAGTCCAACAATCCAACAAAAATTGTTTTCTGCTGTTATGTAAGAAAATTGAAACAGCACATCAAAGAGTACGTGGATTCTTCACTATAAATGGTATTTAAAAAATGTATAATAAATAAGGTAACGTATTAAACGTTATTGTTGTAGCCAATCTCGAAGAACATAAATTGATATGAACATATAATATATTTATAAAGTATATAATGTCTGTATAACAATCTTTGTTCGATATTCTGGATTTAACCGATCCATATCTATTGAATTTTGCATAGCTTGTCCTTTGGACCCTGTGTATAAACACCTCCCCCTCCCACTCCCTACATATATAACTCATTATAAATCTCGATACTCATTATATATCTACAATACAAAATAAACATCCGTCATTAATTTTTTATTCTTCACAAATAAATTGAACATATTTATTTTCTTTTAATACAAATATTCCACTCTTGCGGAACCGTACTGCGATACCGTAATTTTTACTATCACAATTATTATCATTTTACTCATATTTTAATACAATATGATCATAAATATTCTGCCGATGAATAATTGATTTCCCTTTTTTCATACATCCACATACATACACATCTGTGGGTGAAATGAACAACCGAATGAGTCAATAAAATCAAGTTTTGAGTTAAGTATGCAGAGTTGTTCTTCAGATACATATCTAGCAATCAAAAATAAGATGAGTCATAAAATAAAATGCGATTATTTTTAAATTTTTTGAAAAAGGACAAATGACATGATTAATTATTTGAAAAACTTGTCAAGAAACAACGGCATTAGTCAAATATAAATACCAAAGGCTTTAAGAGATATTTTGTAAACAAACGAAATTCCCAAATTTTGTTTTGGCTCTCTTAAAAACCTGCATTTTTTGACTTACTCGATTGCTCCTTTTTCCCACAGATAGATATACATGCCGCACATCTTTGTGGTTTCACTCCAAACTGGTTTAAATGAAAAGATGTTCAATACACAACAAAACAATACTTGTACCTGCCCAAGAAAGGCGCGCACCGATCAGCAATACAAAAAAGGATTTAAAAATCATTGCAGAACATGGAGGCACTACGCGTGTTTTCGCGAAGGTGAATTGATGAGTACTGGACCGGTTGCCGAAATTATTAAACGGCTGAAGGTTTTAACAATCACGTGAATATATAAATACAGGTTAGTTAACCATTAACCAGAATCGTCATTTTGTCAAACGTATGTATAATCGTGGGTTGAAATGAACCCTACAGCAAAATACCTCCCAATTTCTTAATTATTGTTATTATTTTAGAGAATTATTGTAGAAATGTGTAAAAAACAGCTCCTTTTATTTATTAAATCAATTTTTATTTAACAACATGCATAAATATCTTTACATTTTTACTGTATCCTTATGTATCCCTATGTATGGGTCCAATATTTTCGTAACGAATTTTATTCTGTGTTTAAAGTTCAATTCAATTAAAATTCAAAAAAAGAAAAAGAAATTGCAGTATTTCCTGTTTTATTGGGTTTAGTGTATCTTCCCCATAATAAAAGTAGGTATTCTTTCCAGTTCCAAAAACAATCTTTTTTCGGAACCAGACTTTAACTTGAGCCGACAAATTGAAATAATTACTCCGAATTCCTTTACAAAGGTCGACCAAATAAGCTGATTCTTTATCGCGAAATGACGTTTGTCTGTTTCAAATGTTCCAAGAGAAATTACAAAAGCAAACAAAGCTTTTAAAATTTCACTTTCACCGGCGATTACATCGTTAGAAATATACTTATATAAAATAAAAACACGAAATAAATTTGATTATGCACAGTCAAAGAGAAAAATTTTCGAGCGTTCCAAAAAAAAAGAGTATCTAAAAATCACACGACGCTCCGTATCTCTTTATTCTTTTCTTTCTAAAACAATTCTTTCTGAAACAATGATTCTTTTTTCGAAAATCTCCCCTCTTTATAGCCGTTTGACGTTTATTCTTTTAAAACAAAATATAAAAACACAAATATTTTATGTGTTCCAAACATTTCTAAATTCAATTTTTTTTTCATAAATAAAATTAATATTTGCAAGTTTCTACTCGCATAAATAATAAAAACATATTTTTTATCCAATAAATTAACAAGCACATAATATAAGAACAGAATCAATTTCGAAGACATTTTCATTATATACAGCATTTTCCAAATTCTTTGTAAAGAGTTGAAGTTTTTAAAAATTAACTTATGAATGAATATTTTGGAAAAAATAGTAAGTATTCAAAATTTTCTTTTGAAGTTAACTTTATTTTTATTTTTTAACAAACAGACCGTCAACAGTTGACTAATGACCCTAATAGACGGTCCTAGAGTGGCATTAAAGTACGAGTATGAATATTTTGTGAACATTTGAGTATGATATAATTGATAATTGAATATGAAAATACACTTAATGCACGTTTTATGGTTAATTAATAATTAATAATGAAAAATAATAAATGATAAATTATATAGAGAATAATATTCAGACTAACGCAAATCACTAAATACAATTTTAGGAATAAGTTCCATGTTTATAAGTTTTTGACAATATACTTTTTATGATAAATAGAAATAGATAATGTTTTAACGATAGAATTAATTATAAATAATATTCACATAAAAAAATATCGCAGATCAATATATAGCTCAATAATATATTTTTTTTTTACATAAATATACATCGCAAATCAATAAATGTAAGTTTTTGCATAGTACACAATGAAAAAAAATTAATTAATTAATAATAAAAAATGTCTTAAAGATAAATAAATTGTAAATAATATTAAGTATAATATAAAGACTAGGTATCTCAAGTCGAATAAATTTAAGGAAATTTAATAAATTCTAGATTAACAGGTTTACGGCGAGTGCACAGGTTCCAAGGTCAACATCGTGTCTATGACGAGCATGTATTACATGCTTGAGGGATTGTCAACCAAGTTTATCAATATTTCGCTTTTGAACTGAGCCTGTGTCATAAATAATTTACCAAGTTCGCCGTCTCTGGACGATATCTCGTTATAGTGATTGATCATTCTAGGTAGAGAAGAGAAATAGCCTAGATTGATGTAAAATTTAGTGTGAAAAATGCTTGGAGACCTCATTGATCGGACAGGGATGTTTATGTAAATTTAGTTTGAAGTAGATTGATGTTGTAAAATTTAGCGTGACAAAGGCTTGGAGACCTCATTGATCGGACAGGGATGTTTATGTAAATTTGTGATAGTATTGAGGGGGTGTCTAGTTTATTATTGACTATTTTGTAGAAAGTCATTAGGTCTGTAATATTTTTTCATTTGTTTAAGGAGATTAGGTGAAAAATTTTGAGTCTCTTGTCGTGTGTATCAAGTGAATCACTTAGACCTTGTCGATATGATCAAAGATTTAAGGTTTTTTTTTTACTTTATTATTGTGGATATCATAATTTGGTGACCATATTGTTGATGAGAATTCTAATAAGCTTCTAATTAGGGATTTGTACATTACGATTTTTGATGATTTTCAAAAGTTGTTTATTCATATAAAAATATGATTTTCTTGTGAGATCAACGAAGGATCGAGATCGCTTAGAAACAGACGGTGTGTATAGACTCGATTTTCAAGACTGCGATAAAGTATACGTGGGACAAACGGCGCGAACAATTTTCAAAAGGGTTAACGAACACAAACGGGCATGCAAACTCGGTCATCCAGAAAAATCAGCACTGGCTGAGCATTTTCTGGATACCGGCCATCATTTTGCATTCGAACAGAAAATCCTTGGAAAGCCTAAGAGTCACCATACGCGTCTTATCAAGGAAGCACTAGAAATCTACAAGCACCCGATAAATATTGATGCGTGCGGGATTGATGGGACGAAACGCCGCTAAAATAGCTCCGCCCCCTACTTACACGTAATGCCCTTCCCGCTCCACGTACGGGCTCGGCCACTCCCCCACTCCGCCGCCGGCGGAGTAGAAGCGATGTCCCGTTATTTCCCCTATAAAAAGGGGCCGCACGCGCCGAGTCAGACAGGATGATGAGCCGACCAGTCGATATTTTCATACCGCTCTTACGATACCGTGCAGCATCGCAAAAGTATTTTTTCAACCCGCTCCGATACCGTGCGCCGTGCCACGCTGCGCGCGCAACTCGAAGCCGACCCCGTAAGGGGAGAATACCGTACCGAAGTCGCAATATTACGATTTAAGCAATTTTAAAATTTTTCTTTCCAAAAATCACGCCGCCGCGATCGAGACAAACAAAAAACATTTTACAACAAGTCCGAGCGCGGAGCGCCCGGACCGTGTAATAACGGCCCCCCCGATCATTAGCACTAAACTCGCGAAACTTTTAGAAATTAACATGGCTTCGCTATTTGTACCGCAGATGCAGGAACCCGACGGGTCATACCGTAACTGCACTCCATACGAACTGAATCTTTTTACCAAACAACATCACGTCGTCGCGCAATCCGCAAACGCCGCCGCCCAGTCAATGGACACAACCGCCGCCAACAACAACATCGCGACTCCAACCGAATTTCCTCCGCTCAAAACTCCGGTCATCTCTGTCACCACATCGTGGCAAACTCCCAGGCAGTCCGCGAAGCGGACTCGCCCAAACCCAGCATCTCCCACTCCAACCACCAATCAATTCTCCGCCCTCCCCGAGGAACTAGACGAATTCGTTCCCACTCGCCGCGACCCGACACCAAAAAATACGCCGCGCTCGTCCCGAGTACCGCCGGTTATCATGCCTACAAAAGACATGACGCACCTCCAATTGCATACGGCAATCAAAAAACACGTCAAAGGGGCGTTCAATTTTAAATACACCAAGGGCGGCACCGCGGCCGTCCAAACCCAGCATCTTGATGATCAAAAGGCGCTGATTATCGGCCTGAAAAATGATGGAATCACGGGATTCCATTCATTTACTCCGGATGCCGAGCGCATGAAGCGCACGGTCATCCGAGGCCTGCCCCTGATTGAAGTCCAGGAAATCGAAGAGGACCTGGCACTTCAAGGCTTCCCCGCAACCAGAGTAGTCAAAATGACTACTCCAAAATCCGAATACCCGCTATACCTCGCCTATTTCGGGCAGGAAGTTGACATGGGCAAACTCCGAACGCAGGTCACCGTCGTATGCTACTGCAGGGTCACCCTCCAGAAATATAAATCAAACTTTCTTCAGCACGGAACACAGTGCTATTCCTGCCAAAGTTTCGGTCACAGTTCGCGTAACTGCAACCATGCACCGAGATGCATAAAGTGCCTGCAGCAGCACGCGACGGCGGACTGCCCAAAAAAGACACGCGACGAGCCAGCCGCGTGCTGCAATTGCCAGGGTGACCACCCGGCAAACTACCGAATGTGCCCTAAACGCGTCGCGTACGTCGCGAAAATTCAACCGCGTCTCCCACCGCCCCGTCCTACCGCACAGCAGCCCAGCTCAGCACGCCCTCAGATGACCATGAGGCAGCCTGCACCTGTCATCGAGGGAAGGCAGTGGTCGAGCGTCGTTCAGGGTTCGAACGATGCTCCCGCTGCCACTAATCAATTAAATAAGCAAGTATCCTCCGCGCCGCGACCGACGCGCCCGGAGCTCCATACATCGCCACCGATCGGTTCTACCAGCGCGGCTGGGGGCTCGGACCTCAATGAGTTCGCGATGTTAATGCGACTCATGTTAAACTCACGCGATCGTTTCAACCAATGCAGTGATAAAATCTCGCGCGCGATGATTTGTCTCGAACTCATGGATGCCCTCGAGCGCCCCAGCGGCGCTGCGTATTAATATTTTTTAACCAACAATGGCGGTTGTAAATTCGGGTGTACATATTATCGCGTGGAACGCTCGCAGTGTCCGTGATAAGGTCGATGAGCTGGTGGCCAGCCTCAACCAAGCTGATGTCGATATTGTGCTACTTTCGGAAACGTGGTTAAAACCTAACAAACCACCCTTCAAAGTCCCTGGCTTTGATGTATACCGAAATGATCGCGAACTCGGTCCCGCCGGGGGAACGGCAATTTTAATTAAAAGCATTATACCGCATACGCGGTTACCTACACCACCTTTAAAATCAATTGAAGCCACAATTATTAAATTAAACATAGGTGGCCGTGACCACATAATGATCGCCGCATACAACTCACATGCCATTTCGACCGCTGACATTGATACACTCATGGCTATCGGCCCTACAGTGGTCATAGCCGGCGACTTCAATGCAAAACATTCACATTGGAACTGTCAGCGATCGAATCCAAATGGCAAAAAACTATACACCCATATGGAGACACGTGATTATGCCGTCCTCGCCCCGGACAAACCAACGTTCTATTCACAATGTAAATTTCCAAGCACACTCGATATAGTTTTGACCAAAAACGCATCCTTTCTGTCGGAACCTGTCACCGGGGACGACCTCTCGTCGGATCACCTCCCGATTTACTTTCGGGTGGATGGTGCGGCGAAGAGGGAGCCCCGATTACAATACAACTACAAGGACGCCGATTGGTCAACCTATAAAGAATTCATAAATCACTACATTTATTTATCCACAAATGCCTACAACCACCCTCACGAGATTGCCGATGCAATAGATTTATTGACTGCAATTATTCAAGGAGCTCGCGACACAATTATTCCGGCCAAAGTAGTCCAGCCGTACACTACACCACTCACACCTGAAATAAAAAAACTCATCACAGACAAAAATAATGCACGCCGACACTATCATCGCACTCGCGATAGACACTACAAAACTCTTACCAACTCACTACAGCGAGAAATTAAAATTCAAATCAAACAACTGCGTAATGATTTCTGGGAACAAAAATTGGAAAAACTCGAGCCTGGTGATAACTCCCTATGGAGAATGACCAGAGCTTTGAGGCGCGCGAAAACAGTCATTCCACCACTCATCAAACCGGGGTGCTCACAGCCTGCACTTTCTAATGTAGAAAAAGCCGACGCCTTGGCGGACGGCTTTGAAAGCACATACAAGGTGACACAAGGGATCGGCGATCCCGACACTGAAAAACTAGTGTCCGACACGCTTCGGGAATTCGGTGCGGCCCCGCCCACCGAAGATGAAATTGATGAAATTAAATTCACCACCCCCTCAGAAATCAAACGTATCATAAAAAGACTTAAACCGTTCAAAGCCCCGGGCTTGGACGGCATAAATAATATACTTCTCAAACATCTACCACAGCGAGCCATAGTAGTACTCACAAAAATTTTTAACGGATGCCTGCTCCTCGGAATTTTTCCGGAGCACTGGAAAATTGCAAATGTCCTCCCTTTTACAAAACCGAATAAAGATCCCACCAACCCTATAAATTACCGCCCCATCAGTCTCCTTTCGACCATCAGTAAATTACTTGAAAAAATTATCCTGACTCGCCTGGTAGCATACACACACACAAAAAATATTCTCCCGGACGACCAGTTCGGGTTCAGAATGAGGCACAGTACGACACAGCAACTGGTTAGAGTAATCGAGCAGGTGTCAACGGGCTTCAATTGGAAAAAGTGTACTTCTATGGCACTTCTAGACCTCGCGAAGGCCTTTGACACCGTCTGGATTGACGGGCTGATTTTTAAAATGATCTCGATCGGCGTGCCACGGTACCTAATCGAGATCATTAAATCATATCTTTCAGGCAGAAAGTTTACAGTCTCAGTGAAAGGTGAATTTTCTTCCACAAGACAAATACCGATGGGGGTGCCCCAGGGCAGCCTCCTCGGTCCGCATTTATTTAACATATTTACTCACGACATTCCCTCTTTACAGAACTGCACGCGTGCCATCTTCGCAGACGACCCAGCGCTACTCTCCACCTCCCGAAGTCCCGACCTGGCCTCCAGACAACTCCAGGGTGCACTAACCCAAATGGTGGCGTACTACCGCCAATGGAAGCTAAAGCTAAACGAGGACAAGACGGAGACCATACTCTTCTCTCACTACTCCAGACCACCTCCACGAGTAAAAATACTCGTGAACGAAAGCGAGATCGAGTGGTCAAAAGAGGTTAAATACCTCGGCCTGACGCTCGATTCTCGCCTTACTTGGAATTCTCACATTAAAAACACCCGGCATAAAGCGAACCGAGCCATCGGCTCGCTTCGCTCTATATTCAACAGGACCGGCGCACTTTCCATCAAAAACAAAAACACTCTATACAATTCCATGATTTTACCTACCATCACATACGCTGCACCTGCCTTCAGCAGCATACAAGACACCAAATACGAAAAACTACAAGTTATACAAAACAAATCACTTAAAATCATATACAACACATCACCCAGAACAAATATTAAAAAGATGCACCATCAGCACAAGGTGGACACAATTAAACAATGCTTCCACAAATTATCAGACAATTTCCACAAATCATGCACTTTTCCATTACAAGAAAATTCACTAATCCGTAATCTCGGTTCATATGAACACGATATTAGTCTTCTGCCTTTCAGATACCGATACAGACTGCCCCGTCATTACTTCATGAAGCAACAAAATGCGCTCGATCCTCCGGAGCGAGCGCATCAAGGCTGACAGCATCGACTTGTACACCGAAATTATGATCTGTAAATAAATAAATATTATTTAAGTCGTAGTTGAATTTTTTACTATAGTTACTATTAATTTATAATAAGGCGGCACTATACATAAAGTGTCGCGCCTAGTTAATTTCACCTTTTTAAATATCACGTAAAATGTTTAGTGGGTTTTTTATTAAAAATTTTTTACCCTTTCGAATTCATGTAAAATATAAAACATACGATGTTTATTACAATAAGTAGTTAGTAAAAGTGTCAAAGTTATAGAACTGACGCACTTGTAGAAGTAGAACTAGGCGGTCTAGCCGCATGTAAAGTACTCAGAGTATCGTAGACTCTAAGGAATCGAAAAAAAAAAAAAATCGAGTCAGACAGATAGCCGGCGCCGCCGGCAGGGTAAAGACCTCCCTCCGTAGAGATAGTGATCAGACAACAGACAGATGAATCATACACACAACACAATACAACACATCATGACTTCGGCACAGTATTGCAAGCCGATACTTAACCACAACATCAACATTCCAACAACACATCAGCCCTGATGATGGACCCTGCAATGGTATCCGAAACATCGGCCCGAAAGGTCGTAACAACACGGCATAATACCCCAGTAAACACAAACTTGAAGATTCTGAGTGGCCGTGAAAATCTAAGAACATTCTTATATTCTACTTAATCCCGCACTTTGAATCCTCACCCACTATTCAAAAGTTAGGGTTTTTTTTTATTAGAAACAAGTTAATTACTAATTAATTAATCGAGAGGCCGCTGCCAAAAACTCGTTTTTATTGTTGGAGGGCGGGCGATGAGAGATTTTCTTAAAATTTGTATGTGGACTCAATATTTTTTTATACATATAAAGATTACTTAATTATCTAGAATCTGTATGTAGAAAATAAAGAAATATTCAATATTAATAAAGTTATAATGTTTCAAACATGAAAAAAATTATTACGATTTTAGATGATTTTCAAATGTTATTTATTCATATAAAAGATGATTTTAAACGATATATTGTATGTATATTCGCACTTTGAGTGAAGACTCACTATAAAGATTAACTATTAAAAAGCTACATTTTTTATTAAAAACACGTTAATTATTATTTTAAAATAAAAATTCTAAAGTATGAAAAACGACATCCTCATACGTCAGAATGCAGATCACAATGATTACATGCCGTTTGGCCACGGCAGAGGTCAGATGTGTTTACGTAGCCGAATATTCCTCGTCATTTATTTCACTATTAATTGTAGGTACTTCTACGCTAAATTTAACATTTATATGAATTATTATTATATAATACGCTCAAAAGCAATTGATATCTCCCATATATTAAGGTTTTGTACGGATTTTCGAACGGTTTCATCCTTTTTACACTGTGAACATGCGTCACAATGTCAGTTTCGCTATAGCCCAGATTCAACAACAATTCCAGAATCTCATTTAGATGAGTCAAAATATAACCACACTGTACGCGCCGTGCGCATGCGCGTTCACGTCTACCATGTATTTATTTCTTGTTTAATATTACGGTATATTTTATGATCAGAATTATTAATATGTTCTATACAGTTAGTAATAATTGGACGTAAATAAAATACGGGAATTTGTCCAAAGTTAAAATAATACATTTTGACATACGTAGTACGCGTGTGGGCGTAGGTAATTGTTTTGTTATTTTCATATTACGATATGCATTGATTTAAAAAGGAGTTCAGAATTATTAATATGATTCTTAAATTATTTACGGAAAATAATAAGTCTACTCAAATAATATAAGATCATTTGTCAAAAATTAAATTAATGAAATATTTTGACAGATGTAGTAGTCCCCGGGGACGAGTGACGCCGATGGAATATGTCCATCTCTTTCTATCAAAACCTTACTGTTATAGCAACGTTTGCACCATAAATCTATAACGAACGTGTAATTTTTATTCGATTTGCGCTCAGATGACATCTCGCGCACGGCTTGAAAGCGGCGACGTTATTTGACAGATCCGCATGTTTGTGAAACGGCTGTCTAGCCTTAATAGAAAATATTCTTTACACTTTGGGTGGAATGTCAACAGTTATGAAGATAAATCAAAGTTTGCATTTTTTTCAATATTTCTGACTTATCTTCAGTAAAACGTTGAAATATCATAAAAATAACTTATGTCAAATATTAAAAATTAATTTTCTCTTTATTAAGTTAAATAAAATGATTAAAGCCGTTCAGAAATTTGAACGATATTTTTTACGTTTTAAAGAAGATCAGAAATATTGAGAAAAATGTATACTTTTATGTCGCTTATTATCTTAACTGTTAACATTTCCCATGAAAAATATCTCCTGTTTTTTTGGTATTTTTTTGCCAAACCTTGCAAAGAGTATTTCTAAAATTTCTGCAAGGTTTTAATAATTTTATGGTTTGTGATAACAATGAATCAGCTGTGACGATGAACTCTACAATGAGATTCGAAACATCGGCCAAAAAGATTTTAGAAACAAGGTATAATATCCCAGAAAACTCAAACCAGAAGATTCTGAACGGCTGTGAAAACCTAAGAACATTATAAATATTTTTTTGACTCGTATTAGAGCAAGAGATTTTTAATGTTGTAATGTATGTTGGAATTGTAATGATAGTTAAACGCTTAAAAAAAGATAAATTAGCAATATTTATAATAAAAAATTAAAATTTTGAAGTCGCTTTTGTTTATAACTATCGATATAACGTATTTGTTGCCATAATGTAGGCAGGAATCTACCTGTAAAGTATTGTGCTCTAGCTCTGTTACACCATGTATATTATTTTATTTTCAGATAGCAATCTACTACTTATTATGTCAATTCCAAATACACACAATTTAAAAAAAAAATTGTTATTTATATGCTGATAATAGATACCTTCGGTATCACAAAATATATTATTTATATATTTATTTATTTAATGTTCATGGAAGACCAACAGCACAACAAAGAAGCATAGAAAACATTGATATAATATAGATGGCCAATTACAGGTCTCCACATTTAGGTTATTTATATTGTATAATTACACTTGTTTATATTGTATAATTACAGTATATATGCTGTAATTATACAATATAAACACGAAGAACACACACACACGCTTCATATGTGATGTGTTATTACAAAGGTTAATATGCAGCCGTTTAACATACAGGTATGCTTTGCTATTATGAGTACAAAAATATATAAAAACTTGCAACTGCTCATTCCGAACAATTGCAAGTTATTATATTTTTGTACTCATGATAATTATTAAAAACTTTGTAAATAAATATTTGGGTTGATTTGTTTGATTACTAACCAAATATGATTTTGTCTTTGTTTATTATTTTTTTAAATACCAACTGCATGTTGTATTTTGTAATTTTTAAATAAAGCAATCATTTTAATCTAAAATAATTGTATTTATTGGTATGAGCAATATTCAGCCTTCAATGCCATTTTTCAACATGTTCCATACTATTGTGCCGTTCCTCCACTAGCACATGCAGAGAGGAAAAATTCAACATATGCCCTAAGGTAAGTATCAGTTCACCCACAATTATACATATTTCTCAATTGCGGAGTCATTGTCAAACATAGCATAAAGTCTCATGGTAGAAGCGTGGTTTCGTGCGCTTTCAAAATTGCTATGTAGATGCTTAAGGCACCTTAGTTCATTTTTAGATTGCAAATAAAAATTATAATGCAGTGCTGTGTTATATTCACAAGTTCAATACTTTTAAAAAGACAAAAAACAATTTTCATACTAATAGCAGGTTCTTAAATAAATCAAATACAATACTAGTTCTTTGGGATTTTATTTATTGTCAAATAGATTTCATAGTATATTATCAGAGAATAGATTGGTCCTTAAATTTGATAGACTCTCGATGGATATAGCATCTTTTCATCGATCGAGAATAGATTGGTCCTTTAATTTGATAGACTCTCGATGGATATAGCATCTTTTCATCGATCGAGAATAGATTGGTCCTTAAATTTGATAGACTCTCGATGGATATAGCATCTTTTCATCGATAAATACAACCTCCGTAGGTACGCCATATCAATGGAAGCGTAAAACAGGGCTCGTGAGTTTTTTCCTGGTCTGTAAGATATATTTCATGTTTAAACCTTGGATACTTTCTTCATTGGATTATCCGTAAACAAAAATTGAAACACCGGTTATTTGCGCTGATATTTCCATCTCCAGCTTTATCGGAGTGAGAGAAGCAATGTATTCAGATGTAACATGTTTAACGACACTGAATGTATTTTAGATTAGGTATGTAAATATATATTCAGCTACTGCAGATTAAATAATAACAGAAAGTGCTTTCAGATGTTATTTAATAAGATACCTACCGTTTTTACATGGCTCTCGCTCTCTAATCGCTAATAATGAGACAAAACCTTCCATAATATAACAGTTTACGTTGTTATCCCCTTGCAAACATCTATATAGGTACAATGTGGTTGATAATATGGTCATTTATCTTCGTAAAAATAAACTTAAATTATGCTTGGTTAGGAATGCATTTTATTTCAGAACTTTTGACACACGTCTAGTTTGATGTGGAATATAATATAATAATATTTCATATACCTACCAACTGACCTTTTGTCGTAATTTATATGTAAATTGTCATTGTTTGTTGCAAAATTTATGCCGCAAACGTCACAAATTGAAAACAGTCTCTGTCATACATGATATTCGATACCTATATTTCCAATCTGCCTAATAATTCACTCTTCTTGCTATTGACGTATTATAATATAGACACGTTATTCCCATACTAGCCGGCATTCATATGTAGAAAATTTTGCGTTGAAAGAGACAACAAATGACGGCACACAAACGCTTCGCGTGTAGACAGAAAAATTAGGTAATTTGAAGTTACGGTGACTAAAATAATATACTTGTGGAGGTGGATGAGCCCTCCGGTTTAGGATGAGTTGAAGCGGTGTTGATGATGTAAAGTCACGATGGTTTTACAGAATTTATTGAATTGCAAAAGCAAAAGTTATAAAGAATACAGTAGGTCCAAAGGTTACAAGTGAAAGCGTGATGTTTGATGGTATGACGGCGAGGGCTTCCGCTATACGAGCCGTTCACTGGGGAAGTGAGATAGTCTGCTCTGGAGACTACCGTTTTTATAGTTGTCGTGAACAAAGGACTCGGTGTGTTATGACTTCGTCTTACTCGGCCGCTCGTGTGGGTAATATTTAGTCTGGTCAGCAAGGTGAGTTGCCTCGCTTTTCATACCCTCTGCTATACGCGCCTGTGTACTCGGTCATTAGTCCGGCTTACATTGTCGCCCGTTTTACGGATTCAGCGTTCTGATTTCCACCTTTGAGTCGGGGGCGATAGCCTGCCGTGCTTGATTGTCGGCGTATGCTGTGCCTCCCTACACATGTATATGTACGCGCCTTTGGCCTCCACATACTCATTTAGTGTACGATACGCTGTTCCTTTTTCCTCGTAGCGTCGCGCCTGATCATAATGAAGGTCCGTTCGATAACGAATGCAAGTAAGGCAATTCCCTTACCTTTGAGTTGCCAAGATTTCACGCTTGTAACGTATCTAGAGTATATTATATCATTGATTCTTGCCAATAAACTCGTCACCAGGCTTGAAGTAATGCTATGTTTGATCATTAATTACAGAAACATCGTGTCAAACTGAAGATTTCGAAATATCAATTCGACAGATCAGTAACAGCTGTTTTATGTCCGCCATTAATTTTCTGTTAATCTTTTGTTAACTCTGCCAAGTCTCCGGGTTAAATATTGAACAAAAGATGAATTTTTTATGTACTTGCGATGGTCAAATATTTTAACCAGCGATCAAACAACCCATTTTTTCACAACATCATGTTTTTCAATATTCTGCATTATGATTAAATTTTACTCGTGATCAAGCAACTGGCCCTTCCATTTTCTTAGTATATGTACAACATAGTATATGTACTTAATCCAACAAAAATTATCGCTAGCGAGAGGTAGCGGGTAGGACTGAGATTTGATGGACCATGAACAATGAATTTCCACCAATACTCATCGTTTAAAAAAGATGGTTTCAAACAGGACGTTTCAAACTAGTTCACTAAAATGAAACCATTCGTTCGTTCAGTAAAGTAAACTGTTAAAATTACGGTCCGTTCGTTAACGACCCACCTCTAGGGATGGGTAAATGAAAAAAAAATATCGATATATATCGAATCGATATTTTTAAAAAGTATCGAAAATAATCGATATACATTGCGAAAAATATATCGATATATCGATATTTATCGATATTATTTTTTCAAAAATGTAAGGGGAATAAGCTTTTGGTGACCAAAAAAAAAAAAGGTCACCGGAAAAAATATATCGATTATCCGAGAAAAAATATCGATGACCAGAAAAAGGTCGCCAGAAAAAAGTGAAAAAAGATACCCAAAAAAAGATACCGAAATCAAAATATCGATATTTTTCAAAAAAAATATATCGATATTTTGATATATCGATATTTTTTACCCATCCCTACCCACCTCTAGTCGGCGGTCGTTATTGTCTCTTTTCTATGGCGGTTGTTTGACAAACGCCATTTACTAATTATTGGTTCTCGTCATAGATGGAGGGTGCCAAAACCATGAACCGTGCTGTCCAAGATGTTCTTAAAGTCAAGCCCGAGCCAGGGTTTGCCGCCGAGAGCGGTGATGAAGAGTTCTGGGCTGATATAGACATATCGTATCCTAACGTCAAGCAGGAGTGCTCGGAGAACTCTAGGAGGGCCGACCAGCGCGCCGGTGAGAAGTTGCTTCATTATTAATCCATTCTCAGACATATAGGAAATGCGCACACATTAAGTGACCTTGAAGATGGAAAGAAGTCTAAACAAAGGTGACCAGATTTCGAAAACCAAAATGCAGTTTTTTATTTTCATTTATTAGGTTCTTTAAACACCTATAGTGCTTTGACCGCTCGGGCGGCTCGCGAGACAACTTTCAGTGTTAGTCACCACGGAAGAGTTAAAAAAATAAGATAATTTCAATTACATCAATGTGTGGAGTGTTTTGGGGAAAGCTCTGTTAAAACCACTTTGTGTGCGTCACAAGGTCAAAATATAATTTAATAATAACTTAGACTTATGTATTTACTTCAGTATGCTGAGCTTAAATATATTACGTGATACTTAAATATTTCATATTAATGCACCTTCCTAGTCTATTGTTTGTACAGCCTTTGTCACCATCAGTGCACTTTCGTTTATCGATCTCTGGTAATTTACGATTTTAATGTTTCAATTCTAAGAACCTGAGGTCGATTTTTATATTTCTTCTCAAGTATTTTATTTAATTCATTTTGGATGTGGTTTGAAAGGAGGCTGATTGTGGTGGATCCTGTAAAGGGTAAATATTGTAACGAGCTGTTCGTTGACATTTGACAGTTCCATAGAAAAGTGTCACATGCGCAGAACGGCAGGCCGGTATGCCCAGTGGTTGAAATAAGAACTAACATGATTAATAAATAGCGAAGAAATGGAAGGGTTCTTACCCGAGTAGAAAAACAAAAGAGAGCTGTTCTTTTGTGTTTGAATAAAAAATAGCAGGAGTATTGCGTTGCGAGCGATTGTAAAATGTCAGAGATAATGTACAAGCGATAATAAAAGATTTATTTTACGAGTTGTGCCATTTCATTTTTCGAGCGAGCCACGCCACGTAACAACTGGCGTCAGAAGCGGGATTCGGGAGATTTTTATGAAATCAACGTGAAGATCGTGGCACAGGAAGAAATGGCAACCATGGAGGAATTTTCGGATGCGGAATGCGATATGATAATAAAGATGCTGGAAGAACTGGAGCGGAAACGCCAAGAAGACAAGGAAGAAAAGGAGCGGAAACGCCAAGAAGACAAGGAAGAAAAGGAGCGGAAACGCCAAGAAGACAAAGAGGAACAGCAGCAAAAATTGGGAATGTTGTTGGACGTCAAATTAGGAAGCATCAAGGAGCTTAGGGAAAGTGTTGACAAGCAACAAAAAGAATTGCAGATCACTAAACTGGATGTCAATAATCTTCAAGAAGATATCAAGGATCTTCGACAAGACGTAAAACGTGACGCTGAAAAGACACAACATGAAATCGAGAAACTTCGGGATGAAATAAGAAATTGCCAGAAGGTTCAAGTAGAGAATGCTACGGGGTCGACAGGGAAAAAGCCTTCTACATTCGACGAACGATGTTTACAGGATAGCAACCACAGGCAGTACGAAACGGCGGCGCCCTCAAACATTAGGAATGACCAAGGAAATGGGACAACACCTGCAGAAATGACCTTCGTCGATAGTGAGAGGCCGATGGAAAATGTGGCCGAGGACCAGGTGGCGATGGAAAATGCAGCCGAGGACCAGGTGGCGGTGGAAAATGCGGCCGAGGACCAGGTGACGACGGAAAATGCGGCTGAGGACCAGGTGACGATGGAAAATGTGGCCGAGGACCAGTTTGCGATGGACCTCAGCAATACTGTGTTCGACGCCGAGCAGCGCGAGTTCACCGATCTCAAGATACAGGAGGACATGGAGCCCTTGCCCTTCTGCGTAGTCACCGTGGAGGACAAGCCCATGGTGCAAGTAGGGTACAAAGGGGAGAACAAGAAAATCTCTCCCGATGAAATTAGTCCTATGGTGTTGGACGAGATCGAACAGACGACCGAAGCATACGTGGACCAGAGTGTGAAGGAAGCAGTTCTGGCTATGACAGATTACTTCAGTGACTCTCAGCGACAAGCTATCAGGAATGTGGTCAGGACAGTCAAGCTCAACGTGCTGCAGATCATCAATGAGCTCACTGTGGCGGCGCGGGCTTACGAGTTCAACACAAATTCAAAGGGCAAGCGTAGCGTGCTCGTCTTTGACCCAGGTGGATGGAACTTCCAAGTATCGATCTGGAGTGCTAATCATTTTTGCTGAGGATTTAAAAAAAAAGAAATGTTCGAGGAAGCAGAGAGGTTCCGTGCAACGAAGAAGCGAATTGAGGCACGCGATAAGCTGAAAAGAAAATGAATCAATGACGATTGAGATAGATGTGAGAACACGCGCTCGTGTATTGGAGTGTGGCAGCATGGGAATTTGGAGATCTCATGGGGACAACAATGATCCTGTTCGGGACGAACAGTATTGAGAGAGGGAGGCTGTGTAACGAGCTGTTCGTTGACATTTGACAGTTCCATAGAAAAGTGTCACATGCGCAGAACGGCAGGCCGGTATGCCCAGTGGTTGAAATAAGAACTAACATGATTAATAAATAGCGAAGAAATGGAAGGGTTCTTACCCGAGTAAAAAAACAAAAGAGAGCTGTTCTTTTGTGTTTGAATAAAAAATAGCAGGAGTATTGCGTTGCGAGCGATTGTAAAATGTCAGAGATAATGTACAAGCGATAATAAAAGATTTATTTTACGAGTTGTGCCATTTCATTTTTCGAGCGAGCCACGCCACGTAACAATATTATGTCATCCTGAAAGAAAACAGTGTGGTTTGTGTCAAAAAAATTAGTCCACGTTTCGTGACAGATGCCATAGGTAATATATGCTTTATCAGAGATGGCTCGTTCCATAAATAATGTTATTTTTGAACTGTTAACCGGTACGAATAAATGAACTGTTCAGTTCACTTTTACCGACGACCCTTCAACAATGGGGTTACTTCACATTTTTTTATAGAAAAATTCTTATCATTGGTTTAGGAAATACGTTTATGAAGAAAAAAAATTGAATATGTATATTAACATTAACCTAAATTAATTTTAACACTTTTATTTCAAAATACCACTTTTTTCAACAGATAAATAACACAAATAATGCGCGGTTCGAAGACGACATTTGGAATGATTTTTTTCCGGTTTGCGCGGCAAACGAGGTTATTTGACAAATAGAACTCGTTCATTTCTTCAAAAACTTGAGATACAACCAATGATGAGCTTTAAAAACTCATAAACGCAGGTAAAATAGGCCGAATTCGCATACGCGTCTAGGGAGCGCAGATCTGCGCTCCGGCACATAGAGGGTACAAAAGCTTTCGCGCAGATCTGCGCTCCGGCACCCGACCGGTTAAAAAACGATTTTGAAAATCACGATTTTAAACTCCCGCCAAAACGCTTATTTTCGCAAGTGAAGTTATCTTTTTCATGTTCGCAGTGCAATTATTCTTGCAATCAAAAGTCAAGTTTAAAAGTACATGTGTGTTTAAAAGTACACTCTGGTGAAAAACTGTTTCCATGTTCGCATTGCAATTATTCATACATTTCAAAATCACACTTAAAAAGACATAGTCTAATGTACTCTGGTGAAAAACTATTATCATGTTCGCAGTGCAATTATTCATGCAATACAAAATCATGCTTA
Source organism: Agrypnia vestita (assembly GCA_016648135.1). Classification (NCBI taxonomy): domain Eukaryota; kingdom Metazoa; phylum Arthropoda; class Insecta; order Trichoptera; family Phryganeidae; genus Agrypnia; species Agrypnia vestita. The sequence continues at coordinate 65,024 of JADDOH010001472.1, forward strand.
AAAAGACACAGTCTTATGCACTCTGGTGAAAAACCGTTTTCATGTTCGCAGTGCAATTATTCTTGCAATCATAAATCATATTTAAAAGTACATCTGCTTACGCACTCTGGTGAAAAACAGTTTTCATGTTCGCAGTGCAATTATTCTTGCAATCATAAATCATATTTAAAAGTACATCTGCTTACGCACTCTGGTGAAAAACCGTTTTCATGTTCGCAGTGCAATTATTCTTGCAATCATAAATCATATTTAAAAGTACATCTGCCTACGCACTCTGGTGAAAAACTGTTTTCATGTTCGCAATGCAATTATTCATGCTAACGTAAGTCACATTTAAATGTACATTTGCTTACGCACTCTGGTGAAAAACTGTTTTCATGTTCGCAATGCAATTATTCATGCTAACGTAAGTCACATTTAAATGTACATTTGCTTACGCACTCTGGTGAAAAACTGTTTTCATGTTCGCAATGCAATTATTCATGCTAACGTAAGTCACATTTAAATGTACATTTGCTTAACCACACGGGAAAAAAACTTTTTTCCTGTTCGCAGTGTCATTATTCATGCAATACAAAATCACAACTAAAATCACATACTCTTACGCACTTTGGTGAAAAAGTGTTTTCATGTTCGCAGTGCAATTATTCTTGCAATCAAAAGTCAAGTTTTAAAGTACATGTGCTTAACCACACTGGGAAAAAACTTTTTTCATGTTCGCGGTGCAATTATTCATGCAATACAAAATCAAACTTTAAAATGCATGTCCTTAAGCACTGTAATGAAAAACCGTTTTCATGTTTGCAGTGCAATTATTCTTGTTATTGGAAGTCATCCTTAAAAAATCATGCTCTTATGCACTCTGGAAAAAAACCATTTTCATGTTCGCAGTGCAATTATTCATGCATTCAAAACTCACATTTCAAAGTACATTTGCTTAACCACACTGGAAAAAATCTTTTTTCCTGTTCGCAGTGCTATTATTCAAGCAATACAAAATCACATACTCTTACGCACTCTGGTGAAAAAGTGTTTTCATGTTCGCAGTGCAATTATTCTTGCAATCATAAGTCAACTTTAAAAGTACATGTGCTTAAGCACACTGGATGAAATCTTTTTTCATGTTCGCAGAGAAATTCTTAAAATATGTAACAAGACTTTAAAAGCCGTGCTCTAACGCAGATTAGAGAGAAACTGATATGCTCGCAGTGCAATTATTCGTGCAATCAGAAGTCAATCTGTAAAGTACATTTGCGTAAGCGCACTGGTGAAAAAGTTTTTCTTTCACAGTGCACTTATTCTTAGTCACTAATTACACTTACAAATATTATACTTTCACCCACTGAGCTTTTTCCTTGTTCACGGTGCACTTATACCTGCATTCAAAATTTGAATTGAAATGAATGACAAGGTATATTTTTACTATCCGTAATTTTTACGAACAATCTGTTTATTGGAAAAAAAATGTTTTTTTTAGACCGCGAGACCATTGTATATATTTTTTAATTTTACTAAATTTTCCAAAAAAAAATACTTATTTATTTCGATTTCAATTGTATGCTTACAAAGGCATTAAAGACTTAAAAATACGGTGAGTATATAAATAATTTAAACATAAAAATAAATTTTCAAAGCAAGAAAACACTTCGTGGTTTGACATTATGAGACATTTAAGAATAAATTAAACACTATGTTTTAAACCACTCAATTGCTATATGTTTGTCAACTAGTTTCGTTTGGACTAACTAGTTGACAAACATGTAGCAATAAAGTGGTTTAAAACATAGTGTTTAATTTATTCTTAAATATGTTAAAACATAAAACTTTTTTGGAAATAACATTTTTAAAATGACTATTTTAGTTTACAAACATATATGGTATAGACATTAATAAAAAGATACGTCTTTTTATGATTTAATTACGACTAAATCATTTTTGTTTCTGGATAACACCGTCTTATTCAAATTTGCAAAGCCTCTATTAAAACAATGTTTCCAATTAATCAAAGCTGGGATGGATAAGATGTCTAGGGAAGAAATATGGCCTATTTTTTCCGTCTGGAATATATATGCAAAATTTGGGTCCAATCGGTGAAGCGGTGTAGAGTTGTACTGAAAATAAATTTGGGGGATATTATATTACCCGACTGGTCCTAAAGAATATGTTTGCAAATTTGAGTCCGAACGGTACAGATTTGCATTGAAAATATATCAAGGGAGGGGAAGGGGTAAAAAGGGAGGGGGGAATTGTCGCCATTGTTACCCGCCGGGTCCTAAAGAATAAGTTTCCAAATTTTAAGACCGATTGGTAGAATGGTAGAGATTTGTATTGAAAATACGTTAGGGAAAGGGGAGCGGGGATCATTGTGTCAAAAATTCAAAACAATTGTTGAGGAACTTAGGACAATCAAACATTTTTATTTATATGAATAAATAGTAACTATATAAAAAAAGTAGGTATACAAAAACATCCTCGCATTTGAATGCAACGTTGTGCCAACATTTCAAAGCAATCGGTGAAGAACTTTCAGAGATCAGCGATTTTGTACAAACGAACATTACATTTATATATAATATGGATTATTCCATGTTATTTTATATGGCAGCACTTTGCGATGGATAAAATTCCTCTATCTATGGTTATAAATATGTATTAATTTATTGCGGGTAAAATTGAATATCAACACCGAAACTTTCTCGTTTTTTAACGTATAAAAATACGAATTAGTTTAATAGAAATTTACATCTTAACTATCTCAATGAAGCTGTTTAAATTTAATGTTTAAAAGTGGCATTTATCCATAGATGAATAACCGCTTGACACAACCATCTCTTTTTTTATGAAAGCAACTGACAGCGCTGACAGCTGATAACACTATAATGTTTTATTGAGAGGACTGTATTGTTTACGTGATTCTAACCTGTCCGTATATTTTATATTTGTATGTAATCGAGAGTCTATTCTATGTAACGAATAATAATCTAATATCTTAATTGTGGGAACTGTTACTATTGATATGTTTCTTGCATTACAGGATGCGTTTACCCGCGTAAAATGTCGTTTTATGGAAATAGAGGACACGACCGGCGGAGAGGAAACTGGGGGTTCTCGGGTGGAGTCTCCGGCAGCTGGAGTCGTGGCGGTGGACATGGACGAGGGGGACATTTCAAACGGGGGAGGCACCCGGCCCACCTGCGCGGCAAGGAGATCACCCTCTACTACAAGGAACAGAAAAAAGCTAATAAACAATTGGTAATAGAATCATAAGTACTAGGCTAAATCCAAGCTCATGGTCCCATCGTATATGTAATAATCATGAGTATTACACTATATTATTGAATGTGTTAATAACAGAATGAAAGATAATTTATGTTTAAATAATAAGTATTAAATAAGATATTAAATTTTAAAGTTTCGAAAAATGTTCCGTATATTTTGACATTTCATAGGCAATATCTGAGGAAAAATGTGTAAATCATAACAGTGTATAAGTTTACATGATAAATTTATATTTTTATAGACGAAAGAAATATGATGAATAGCTTTTTCTTTTATGTACCCTTTTCCATGGTTCTTAAAGTTATGACTGACATTCAAAATGTATGGTAAAATTTTCGAAACTTTTGAAGTGTAATATCTTATTTAATACTTATTATTTAAGCGTTAATTATCTTTCATTTTGTATTCAGGACATTCAATTATATAGTGAAATACTCATTTTCATTGTATATACAATGGGACCATGATCTTGAATTATGCCAAATCCAGAAACAATGATTTAAAATATGGGTGTTTCTCCTCTCTAAATGGGAAAATTTTATGCTAAAAGTGTCCTGCACATTTTTTTTACTGAAAACATGATTTAAGTGATAAATAAATGAAGGATTTATATTTCGCGACAAAGGGCTGTAAGATTTCTCCAGTATTTTGCAATTTATAGCCAATTTTGTAAAACTTGGATTCAGGGGACTGGTGTTTTTTTCAAAATATAAACAGTGTTCATCACAAAATCAAATTTCTTCTTTATTTAAAATAAACAATACTACTTCTAAATATAATTAGGCATAATTATAGCTTTATCTGAAGATAAAGTAGTAGTAGTAGCTACGGTAGTAAACTTACTTAACATCGACACGTAATTCTGAGTTCTAATGGAAAATCAATCGCGCGACAAAAAACACGCGCACTCGGAAGCACGGACGTCTGCATTTATATACAGATAAACTCTACACCAGAGATTATAAATTGCTGATCTGATACATCTCACACCGCATACAGGAGAATAAATCACACGTGAATTCCACTGACACTGCGGAAACAAAGGAAAATTAAATATGCTTACAGGCCACTTTTCACACAGGTTTTTGTACACGTCAAGCTGCGTGGCAACTACCGTAGCATCATCTAGCTACGAATAAAACCACCATTTAAAACCAAATTTATTAATCAATTACAAAGAAATGCAGAAAAATCAAATCCACGAAAAAATATTTGGCTGCTATCGGGATTCGAACCACGGGTCCTCCTCTCTGGGGCAAGGCGCGTTATCCAATTACGCTATGCGACCTTGCACATTTCCGTGAGTATATCGACCTTATCTGTAAGTCTCATTTATTAATTGATTAACATATATTATCCATTTTTAGAGCAATTCACTTTTTGTGGTATGGTAGACACAAATTACTTTGTATTACTGCCGCTAGAGGACACCAGAATTAACCGTTTAATTCATTTTTTATTTTTGGATATCCTATCCGGGGCAGGAGGAGGTCCGTGGTTCGAATCCGGTAGCAGCCAATTATTTTTTCGTGGATTTGATTTTTCTGTATGTCTTCCAAATTGATTAATTTGGTTTTAAATTTCACAGAACTTTGTTCTCAAAAATTGCATCTTCACAATAAGAATGTGTTTTTAATATTAATAATAATAAGACCACCATTTTTTTTAGACTAAGAGTATTTTAGGGGAAGTTGAATAAGGAAAAAAAGTGAGAATAGAACAAAGAACTGATATATTATTGAAAATAATCACTATATGATCAACAGAATCTCATTTTTGTCTCGGATTGCATCATTTCAATTCAACTATATAATTTTCATAATTTGTAATGTAGCTCAGTCATTTTTAAAGTAATATTAAACAATTAGTTTTCTAGAGCAGAAAATTGTAAATCCTGTAGTGTTGATAACTGAAAACTGATTAACGTGGATTTAGGGATGTTTTGAAATTGGTCACCCATATGCATTCTTCACTGTTATGCTGACTTTATCGTGTCCCAAAAAGTAAATCACAGTGATGATGAACAGGATCACGATAAGAGAACACCGATGTGTAAAATGAAATAAAGAGAAACACACAAATATCAAATAATAAAACTGAAAAATTAAATGCTTGAACCTGGATTCGAACCACGGGCCTCAGTGTTTCGCGCACAGCGTGTTACCAATTTCACTATCCCAGCGACTTGATAAGTCGTCATTATTTGATAGTTATATGGTTCTCTTTGAATTATGAATTCACTTATTTATATTATTCCATTTTTATTCTGGAAATAATTGAATTTTACGAGAATATCAAACGAAGCTTTGACGCCTTCTCGCTAGTCGATTTCCGAACAATGGAAGTATTCTTTACTAAACTGCAAATAATATATATATATTATTAAACATATTTTTCATTTGTAACACGCTGCACGCGAAACACAGAGGTCCGTGGTTCGAATCCAGGTTCCAGCATTTAATTTTTCAGTTTTATTATTTGATATTTGTGTGATTCTCTTTATTTCATTTATTTATTTCGTATTAAATATTACGGGACTTAATACTCTTTTCCTTAAATAAATGAAAATACTCGTTTCCTTAAATAAATGAAAAATATGTTTAATAATATATATGTATTATATATATATATATATATATATATATATATATATATTGTCAACAGCCCCTGCTTTACCTGTCACCAGAAAGTCAGCAGAAGATCCAGGACCTGCTGGGCTCCATGGTGGACCAGAAGCATTCGGAGAACATTCTTTTTGAGGAAAATACACAATTCAGAAAAGAGTTCCTCGATATCACCTCTGTTTCATTTAATGAGAAACTTCAACAGTGTTTAGAGTTTCGTTCGCTTTCCGAGTCTTGCGCGATACCCGAGGGGTTAAACGATGAACTTCGCTTGGAACATTTAAAGAAAAGCGAAAGTCCTGCGTATATGAAGATGCTCGAATTTCGAAGACAATTACCAGCATATCAGAAACGTGCTGAGATTCTCAAATCTATCAAAGACAACCAGGTGGTCGTCATCAGTGGTGATACAGGATGCGGCAAAACTACTCAGGTCAGTGGAGAGCTTTATAACCATTAATATCTCGCATGGTTTTGTCATTATTCTCAAAATTATATGTTGTTGTTTTCACATGTAAAAGTATTATTTTTTAACAATATTTTTATATGAAATTATGTTCTAAGAACACACTTGCTGGATTTGGTCCCCGGATGGATGATTAATTAATTAAGGATATATTATAGAAGTTTCACAGAGACAATGCTATTTGTATATGAGAAAAGTGGATGGAAGCCTCTTATATGAAGGCTCAGGGCTTACAACCTGTATGAGCTGGCTTAAGTAATCACTCTACACAATGTAACGTTCACCAATTCCATCGTTAGGACATCCACACATTATCCAATTTTTTAAAGTTCTATATATGTTTCAAATCAAGAACATTTCATTGCAGAACATTTCATAGCACTGGTCTCTGCTAGAGACATCTGTTGTTATTTTTTCTCATTAACAAGTTAGTACACATAGATTTCGCAACTGGTTATGATACTTTTACATTTCATTTTTCAAAGTGGATTTTTTAAATATAATATGCTGGTGCATGATAGGAAGTTGAAAAATGAAAATATTGATTTTTAGGCCTTGTGCGATGACGGATGGAATCGCCACCACCGCACGCGGGTCGGGATTTGGAAATAAATATTTTCCGTCCCAATCTCCACCATTAATGATTGACCTCCTGACATTCGAAATACACTAGTCTAACTAAAGTCCGCTAGAAAATCAAACGTACTGTTTTGGGTCCATTGCTATTTATTCATCATTTACGTCAACAATATTTTCACACAGGGATGTAATATCTTACGCTGAAGACACCGCTATTATAATGGAGGGTCCTAACTGGAGTATAGTCAATGATCTAGCAAATGCAGATATAAATAAATTAATTAGCTGGTTTGATACTAAATCTTTTATCTTTTATTAATCCCAGAAAAAACTTATCCATAAATAAAATAAAAATTGATCCGGAATCCAAAATTATTATTCATCATAATAAATGTAATATAATTAATTGCAGCCAAACATGTTCAGTGCTTAACCCTTTCAACCCAAATTGATACGATCGTGCGTTCACATAAAAAAATGCCTGCAACGCGCGTGTGAACGCACGATCATTGCAGGCCGGAACCCAAAAACAGTTTAGTTAGCGGGAAATATTTTTTTATGTGAACGCACAATCGTATCGATCTGGGTTGAAAGGGTTAAGACAACTGACAAAATAAAATATTTAGGTGTATTTATAGATCAAAATTTAAATTGGAAATTCCATATTTGTGAACTAGTCAAACGACAAAGAAAATGTGCATACTTATATGTTCATTAGAGAAATGTTTTAAAAAATAATAATTTAAAAATGGTCTATTATGCAACTGTACAATCCTTGCTGCAATATGGTTTTAATGGATGGGGAGGGTCATAAGCGATTACAATGAATCCCATAAGAATAAGCCAAAGACTAATTATTTTAATAATTTTGAAGAAACCACAAAGATTCTGAACAGAAACTTTATTTAACATTTTAAAAGTTAACACAGTTCATAGAATTTGTAAGAAATATTTGATATTACAAATATTTAAAGAAAAGAAAACTAAAATTTTACAAATGTGCCACATATTTTCAAAACGGTTTTCTATATAGAGGTATACTCAACTTTAATAATTTATCCACAGAATTAAAAACTATTGATGATTACAATATGTAATTCAAGTACAAGTTGAAGTCCCACTTCAAGAATATGTAATAAATATGCCACATCTTTTATATACCTACCTATAATTTTCATATTTTATATACCTATAATTTTCATTGTTTGTTAACTTAGATTATACTACCAATATCTCACACTACTTACCTACTTAAAAAATTATTTTGCAATTCATATTTTTTTGTTCTATTGATATAAATTTTTCCTTTGTAAGTGATTATCCCTCACCACAAACAAGAACCTTGATTCTTTTTGGTGAGGTATAACATATATAATAATTTGATTATTAATATCTATTAGTTATCATTGTTGTAAAAAAATCATATGTTTTTATCTATAAGAGAAAAAAAAGAAAAATGTAAAACAATATTGCACTTGCTCGTGGACTCAGATCGGACAGCTGTTGCTGGAGGAAGCTTGCGCAGAGGGACGCGGTGCAAGCGTGCGGGTGCTCATCACGCAGCCTCGGCGCCTGGCCGCCACTAGTGTGGCCGCTCGTATCGCCGACGAACGTGCCGAAGTGCTCGGAACCAGTGTTGGCTACTGCATACGGCTAGACAGGTCACAAATCACATATGTTTGACTATTTTTGTTAAAGAGAAACATCGGCTTTCACTACATGAATTATGAAAAAATTATTTATGTGATACGAAAAAACACCAAGAATATTTCCTTTAAAAATTACTTTTTTAAATGAAGACATGTTTTAAAGCGTATCTAAATCATTATTATATGCACAAAAATCGAAGAATTTCTATTATTTTGGGGATTATTATATATACATCATATATTATATATAGATCCCCCCCCCCCTAGTGCCTGCCGCGTGTAGTGGCTGTGTATTTGCAGCAGTTCTCAAACTGTAGTATTTTAATTGTTTGTTTTTTTTTAATGATTAACATATGCGAGTACATTCATTTGGAGATGTATTAAATAATACATTTTTTTGTATAAAGTTTTGTATTTCCATTCATTATACAATAACAATAAAATTATTTTTTTTGTAAAAAAATAAAATAAAATCGGACAAAAAAATTATACATGCGTTTCAATCTTCACCTTCTGCGTAATTATGAGTAAAAAACTCATTTCTGCAGTTTCCAGCTATCTCTCGCATTGTGACTGGTTCTTTTATTGGAGAGGCACTGATACTATACTATGTACATATTAATATTGTAAATTTCAATTCCATTTTGAATATCCTTGTCAAATTTTCCATTTGTTGACGACAAGTAAGTACACATAATGTTTATCTTTACTTCGGAAGCCTCACTTTCCTTGCATACTTGTCATCAATGTGTATATTACTGTTTATATGAACAGAGGAAAAATTTGATAAGATTTATTCTCAGTGGAAGTATCCGACCACTATACCTTACAGATGAAAGGAATACTCAGATAAAAGCTTCCAATTCATAATTTCAATTCGTAAATTCCAAAATCTTAATTTTTTTTGCTTAGTATATCATGACATGACATTTCTGTAACTATTTCACCAATCACGTTTTAAGTAACGTATAGATTGAAGGCATTTCGAATGGAGGTAATATTTTTTGCTAAATTGAGAAGGCCAGGAAATGTTACAATATTGTGAGCTCTTATTCTACTACTTTTACAAGGGATCGGATTCCATATGTAACCAGATTTCGACCTAAAGTTGTATTTTCACCATCTTCCAAATTTACCTTAACATTAAGTCATTTTGGTTCTGCTCATGTGAAGATTCATCTGAATTAGTTTCTTCATCTGTGTAGTCAACATTAGCCGAATCAGAGGCATTGGAGAACAATTCTTCAAATTCCAGATCTCTGTCAAAATCGTCAACATTATTGGCATGAATATCTTCTTTCATCCTTTCTACATCTTCATACTCCCTTTTTTGAGAAGTGCTCGAAATATGGATAAATTTTTTAAATCTGTCATGATTCGAAAAAATATGATATTGTTTGTATTGAATGAATAAAACAAACTCGTAAAAATATAATATTACTTATATTCTGTGCTATTCTGAAAACAGCAATATTGGATGTCAAATCTTTATCCCAACGCTTAATAGACACTTACTGGGATCACCGAGAATCCCGCCATATGGCTGTGCCAGAGACCTTAGTGCCTGTGCCTAATTTATTGTGCTTTTCTTTGTATTTTTACTGCTTGTATACTGTGTGTTTTCTTGACTTAAATAAATTGTTGGGATATAAGTTACTCTTTAATATCCACACCCTTGCACTTGCACACTAAAATTAAAACCTCTTCTGTTTCACGTGCAGAGATCCACATGGAGTACTGTATTTGTAGTGATTTTGCAGCATTGCTCCGCGGGAGCATGGCAGTGTGGAGGTGGTCACTGCTGGAGTGGTGCTACAACGCTTGCAGAGCGATCCCGCTCTTCTATCTGTATCGCACCTGCTGGTGGATGAGGTGCACGAGAGAGACACCATATGTGATGTACTCTTGGGAATTATTAAACAGGTAAAGCCTTTTTATATATAAATAATAATTATTAGACTGTTGTGTATTCCCGCCTGGGAATGCAGTGATGGGTTTTCAGGTGTAGTAATATGCGATGTAGTAATTACTCCAGTTTATTATAATGATATGATTTTCTGCCGACCGAGCGTACTACAGCCTGTCTATTGAATGCGTAAACCGGGAATCGAAGGGCCTGGTGCGCCCGAGTATCGCCGTTTTTATGCGGTCGCCTCCTCCACCACTCCCGCGCCCCGGGCCTAGGGTGGCGAGCGCACAAAAACACATTTAATTTTTCTAGAAATAACCTGCCATGACGATATTAATTGAAACCTTTCAGATCCTCAAGATGCGAAAAGACTTAAAGTTGGTTCTCATGAGTGCGACAATGGACGCTGAACGCTTCTGCCAGTACTTTGAAGACTGTCCGCTGCTGCATATCCCGGGTGTCATGTACCCCATTAAGGAATTTTACCTGGAGGATGTGCTGGAGCTCACGGGCTTCCAGAATTGGAGGGAAGACGTAGTACAAGGCCGCATGAAAAAGCGCCAGAGGCGTGAGCTGCAAGAGAAAGTACGCCAGCATGAAACGTGGTTGCGACCGCATTTGGAGAATTTGCGCGCCCAGGGTACCTATTCAGAGAGAACACTGGCCAGCCTGTTGAGGCCTGAGAGTGAAAATTTAAATGAGTTTCTGACTGCCGCACTTGTGGTGTATCTGTGCCGTGAGCGACCGCCTGGTGCTCTACTCGTGTTTCTCCCTGGCCTGTCTAATATCTCACGCTTATGCCGCTTGCTAGAGCAGCAGAATCACCTGCTACCCCCGCATTTGCTGCTGCCATTACATTCTCAATTGAATTCTGTTGACCAGAACGTTATCTTTGCCCGACCACCGGATGGTAAGTTAATCAATCACCTATATACAGAATTCTTTATGTGAAACAGAAGAGAATAATAAATAAAGATAATATAATAAAAACCTATTTAAAATATCCAATAATTAAACATAAACAAGATAATGAAGGTTTTATCAAATATTTTTTTATTTATTTATACAGTAGATACATGTTTTTTTTATAATAATATATAAATAATAATAATAATAATATATAAGTACGGGGTTATTTGGAAAATATTAATAACCTCGCAGGACTATATGTATTCCTGCCTTGATTATGAGTCGAAAATGTTCAAGCAGCCATGACCTAATTAATATTAATAGGAATGAGTTATACAATATCATAATTAGCATTTTTTTTTTTTAATTTCTTTATTTTTTTCAAAATGTTGAACTATCATTACAGTAACTTCGATTATAATATTGATTATGAAAAATTCATTCATTTCAATACAAGTTAATTAAAATGATAAAAACTGCAGAAATTCCAATAGAAATTCGAAGGCTTTTATTATTTTATTTGACTTGTATTAAAGGGAATGAATTTTTCATATTCAATATAAGTAATACTGTTATGATAGTCCAACGTTTTACAAAAAATGAGTCAGAAATATTGGAAAAAAAATGCAAACTTTGATGTCGTATATCCCCATTACTATTGATATTAGGTCATGGTTGCTTGAACATTTTCGACTCATAATCATGGCAGGAAAATAGTCCTGCGTGGTTATCAAAGTTTTCCAAATAAGCCCCTATCCTATCGTCCCTTTAGAAGTAAAACTCACTTAGTGACATTTGAGTAAAATTGAGGTAATGAGGTTTAAACATTCAAAATGTGATATTAAAATTATTGGAAATGTTCAAATATGAATTTCACCAATAAGTAACTATAAATAAACACGGGATATTCACTTACTGATTTTTACCTGGAGTAGAGGTGGAAAAAATATGAATGTTTGTTAATGAAGATTTGGCTAATGATGACTACACAGATGAAGAAACTAATTCAGACGAATCTTCACATGAGCCAAACCAAAATGACTTATTGTAAGGTAAATTTTGAAGATGATTAAAATACAACTTTAGATGGAAATCTGGTTACATACGGAATCCGATCCCTTGTCAAAGTAGTGGTATAACAGCTCACAATATTGTAATGTCTCCTGGCCTTCTCGATTTAGAAAAAAAATTTCCTCCATTTGAAATGCCTTCAATCTATACGTTACTTAAATAGTAAATTAGTGAAATAGTTACAGAAATACATTGGTGTTATCGTAATAAACTAAGCAAAAAAAAATTATGATTTTGGAATTTACAAATTGAAATTATAAATCGGAAGCTTTTATCGGAGTATTCCTTTCATCTGTAAGGTATAGTGGTTGAATACTTCCACTGAGAATAATCTTATCAGTTTTTTCCTCTGCTCATATAAACAGTAATATATGCATTGATGACAAGCATGCAAGGAAAGTGAGGCTTCCAAAGTAAAGATAAACTTTATATGTACTTACTTGCCGTCAATAAGTGAAAAAAGTTTCACAAGCACATTCAAAACGGAATTGAAATTTACAATATCAACTAGCTTACCCGTGCGGCTTCACACGCGTAAATTTTTAGTGACTTTTAGTTAAATTATAGTTTGGAACGTTATAGAACACTCGGAAAGCTTCCAGAACATTCTCCTTCCAGGAAATTCTAGAGCTTTATTGAACATTCTGGAACCTTCTAGACTCATCGATATACTCCGCCACACCGTTTGGAACCTTATAGAACTTTCAGGAAACTTCTAGATCTTTCTCATTCCGGAACTTTCTAAAGCTTTATCGAACGTTCTGGAACCTTCTAGACTCATAGACACACCCTACCACACTGTTTGGAACGTTATAGAACTTTAGGGAACCTTCTAGAACGTTCTTCTTCAGAACTTTATATAACTTTATCAAAAGTTCTGGAATCTTCCAGACTCACCGAAACACTCCGCCACTTAGTTTGAACTACATATATAGAACTTCGGAAATCGTCTAGAACGTTCTCCTTCCAGAACTTTCTAGAGCAGGTTTTTCCGAAACCTTCTAGACTCACCGACACAGTCGGCGGGCTCATCCTGAAACAATCGGATACATTTGCGGCCTTCCCATAACAAAACAATGTGCTAGAAAGCAAATTTTTGTCACCCACTCCCACCAAACTCGCATACTTTCGATGTGACACCAAGGGCTATCTACCACCACAACCATTGGTGGGTGGTAGTGGCTGGTTGTGAAGAAAATATGGTGGGCAGGGAAACATGGGTCTCTTTATATATATATTGATGATATGCATGTATAATAGTATCAGTGCCCCTTCAATAAATCAACCAGTCACAATGCAAGAACCAGCTAGAAACTGCAGAAATGAGTAAAAAGTAATTGCAGAATGTGAAGATTGAAATGGATGTACAATTTTTTTTACCCAGTTTTATTTTATACAATAACATTTATTTTATTGTTATTTTATAATGGAAATACAAAAATGTATTATTTAATACATCTCTAAAATGATTGTACTCGCATGTTAATCATTATAAAAAACAGAGTTTGAGAACTGCTGCGAATACACAGTTTAATATTGTCCCTTTAGAGGTGAAACTCACTCACTGCAATATTGGCCAAAATGAGTTATGAATTGCATTTAGTACATTTTACCTCTCTAGACCTTCTATCATTTTTATACACAACCAATTCATGGTTCTTTTTTCAGATTTAGACCTTATACTCGTATGCATTATTACAAAATTCACAAAAATACATTAACGTTAATTATTATATGGACCGTGGTACAAAATAAAATTCTCCATACCCCAAACATTGCGTGAGTGCTCTATATAATATATTTTTTATTTTTAGGAATAAGGAAAATAATTGTATCAACAAACATCGCAGAAACATCTATCACGATTGATGATGTGGTGTATGTGATTGACTGCGGCAGAATGAAACTTGGAGATTACGAGGTAGAATCAGATGTCAAGACCTTAGAGCCAGAGTGGGTGTCCCAAGCCAACGCTCATCAGAGGTAATTTCCTCATTCTGAGAGATAGTCATATGATCAATAATTCAACACAGTATTCACTGGGCACGTGTTGCAGGCGAGGTCGTGCCGGGAGGGTGAGTGCTGGGGAGTGCTACCGTCTGTACTCGCGCGCCCGTGCCGAGTTGCTGCCCGCCCGCCCTGCTCCGGGACTACTGCGAGCCCCGGTGCACGAGCCCCTGCTGGCTGCGCTGCTATTGCGCCAACAGCCTGCGCCGGCCTTCCTCGCCTCGCTGCTGGACCCACCTCAGCCTGCGGCCGTAGCCACTGCCACGACACTGCTCACACGCATGGGTATTCTGGATGGGTGTGAGCGCCTCACTCCCCTGGGAGTGCACGTGGCGCGCCTGCCTGTAGCGCCGGGAGCAGCGCGCATGCTACTCCTGTCTGCTTTGCTCTCGGCTGCCGGGCCTGCCAGCTCCATTGCTGCCGTTGTTGCTTTCCGGGATCCGTTTATTCTAGCTATTGGTAAACAGTTCATTTGACAGCCTACACTGAAAATGAAAACTTTCAGAAAACTATTTATTTTTCTAAGAATAGCATTTCAATAATATTGTACATAATTTTAATATTATGTTGTTTATTATGTTGCTACATCTTCGGAAAAACATCAACGTTCATTGAAACTTTGTTTTATAAAACTACAAATTCTCTTTGGAGCCGAATTTTGTGAGATCAAAGGTTCTCAACCATTTTGTTTAAATTAAATCTCTAATACGCACATCATTTGGTAATTTGATGATTTACCGTAACTTTAACCGGGTAGGTACCTACTTCTAATAACATATGAAAATCTCGGGGCAGTACCATGCCTTTGGGTCGATTCGATGGTGAATTGATGTAAAATGGCCCCATTTGGCAATGAAAAAATTGCTCTTCCACCACGACAACGCATTAGCTTACTCGTCCGCAATCGCCACAGCAAGTTGATTTACACTACGATTTGGTGCGTCGTTCATCCTTATCTGCAGGTTTGGCCCCGTGCAATTTCCTTTTTGCTTCCAATCATGAAAAAAAACGCCATCACTGAAACTGAGGCCTGTTTTACTTAGATTGACACTTGAAGATCATATTTTTTGGACGGTTTTAAAAAGTTGGAATATTACTAGACCAAGTGCGTTTAAAGGAGATCAGGTTGAGAAACAAATAAAATTTAAAAATTCTTCAGCACGGGTACTTATCATACAGCCCTCGTATTTAAGGAATTTGTAAGAAAAATATATAAAAAACATTCTCTAATCATCCATCCGTCTGTTGAAAAATATTTCATTCTAAATTATGTTAAATTTTTCATTCCTTTTAGGTAGATTGGCTTCTTTAACCGGTCGTATGCTGGCGGTACGTAACGCGGAATTACCCTGTCTGCCGCACAATTTCGCGCACGATTGCTGTTTTTTACACACTTTTTGTGATGGTTATATTCATGTAAAAATCAACAATTCTCAATATACAGACTTCAATAATTACTTGTACAATAAATACTTATTCATTAATTATGAAAATAAGTAACAAAATTTACTGTCAGAAATGTACGCACATGTTTATCGAATAAAACCATGGAAGCAATAACACTAAACATATTGTATTTCAATATTTTCGTTCTAAATATATCAAAGAATATAAAATATTTCATTATAACACATTTTTATTTAAAAAAACACTTTTTTTTAACAGATAAATAACACAATTACAGCACGGTTCGAAGACAACATTTTGAATAATTTTTTGTCCGGTTTTCGCGGCAAATGAGGTTACTTGACGAGTCGAACTCGTTAATTCATTCAAGAACTTGAGATACAACCAATAATAATCTTTAAAAACCCACAGAGGTAAATTAGGTCAAATTCGCATACATGTATAGAGAGTGCAGATCTCAGCTCCAGCATACAGAGGGTACAAAAATATTCATGTTACGCTCCGGCTTACGACCGGTTGATGAAAATAAGTAACGAAATTAAAATGATGAAATAATGAAAACCAAATATTTTATAATTTTAATGGGTATTATTGACCAGATTCAACTGTGCAGGTAATGAAGTAATGAACGAAGTGAAGGCAGCACGTCTGCGATTAGCACGTGGCTCCGGTTCGGACCAGCTGGCTGCAGCTGAGGCGCAGCGACGGTGGGCCGGGCTGTCCAAGTCTGATGCAGATCACTTCTGCCACGAGCACTATCTCAGCCCTCGCACTATGACTATGCTGAGTGCCATGCGTGATCAGTTTGGGCAGCTACTGCACGCCGCTAAGTTCTTGACCTCCCCCGACCCTGATAGCCCTGTCTGCAACCGCTATGCTCACCACACCGGCCTGCTCAAGGCGCTCGTGGTCGCCGGTCTGTACCCCAACGTGGCCACCTACAGGTATGAATCGAAATATTGAGTATCTCAGCAACTGAGACCAGCTAGCTGACCTAGCTCTGACCTAATCTAGCAAATTTTATCAGGGGAAACCGCAGTAGGCTGGTGACCCCGGAAAATGGGCGCGTGATCCTGCATCCGAGCTCCGTTAATTCAAATGCGGCCCGCCCTGCACGTCACCTGGTGTACCGCCTCAAGCAACGCTCCACAAAAATCTTCCTTTACGATACCTCTCCCGCGCACGCTATCCCTGTCATCTTCTTTGGGGATAACTTCAACATAAAAGGTAACCATTTTTTTGTCTTATATGATTATTTTATTAAATCGTCATCATCGTCACATTGAGTCCGTGTTTCATAGCCAATCGTGAGAGCTGGAAGTATCTAACGGTTGCTAGACACAGTGAAAGATGACTTTTAAAAATCCAAAGATGTTCAGGTGTCTAAATGCATTCTAAATCAGCTTAGTTTTGCAAACATTTTGTTCGAAATGCTTCGGGATCTGGAAATGTGCTATTCTAGATGTTCCATTTGGTTAATATAAACACCTATCAAGTCAAACAAAGCAATTCATCATTAGTATTCCTGCTCTAACTTAAATAGATCCTGCATTCTGATTAAATAAATTATATTAAACAAATATAGAAAAATAAAGTGCAGAGTACGTTATGTAGATGCGGAGGAAGGTTGCGAAGTGTGGAGCGGTGCTCACGCCTGGCGAACAACTCGACCTACTGCAGACCTAATGTACCGTTTGCGCGAAGCTTTACACCGCTTGCTTGAGCTGCGCTTGGGAAATCCTCAGCCCGTGCAGTGGGATTCCCACGAAGGTCGCCTGCTTCAGTGAGTACACTTTACTGACTTGTTTCTGTCATCTCTAAAAGCTTCCAGTTTATTTATTTTTCAATCATGCTTATTTACTGCAGATTTGCTGGTATTACTCTCCCAGTAGAATGATCAGTAACTATAGCAACACTTTCTCTCTTAAAATTGATGTGTGAATGTGTAAAGACTTCTTATGTCTAACCCATTTAACTTAACTATACCATTATTATTCTCATCTGCTCAATATGAAATCACAATCATAAAACTGAAACAGATTTAAAAGTCTAGAAAGTAGAAAGCATATGTAGATCTGATTTAGTGATATCTATAAAGCTTAATAAGTTAGCTGTCTACCAGATATAAGATAATCTGAGTTTAAATTCAGGTAGACTATGTAGATTTCTAGATAGATTTTAGATAGAAACAGGATTTTTTATGATTTCTATCTAACCGTATTAGTCCGAATATAACGTGGCCTCAAATCTAACGTGGCCTATATACATATTTGGAGAAGGAATGAAAAGAAAACTTCAAATACAAAACAAAAATTAATGAAGTGAATTATATTATTAAAAAATTGACTTTTTATTCAGAGATGTTTGAATTGTGGGGTCAACGTTTCACTGACTGACAGCAATACAACAACCAGCGCCATACAAAAGGTTTACACAAGTCACATGGCTCCTACAAAAATGCTGACGCGATGGAATACACAGATAAATGCCAGTCTGAGAAATCCAAAAACACTGACCGATCAGAATACACGCAATGAATCGAGATAGAATTCGCTGACAGGGCAGTTTCCACCTCTGGCGCAGATACCGACGCTGCATTTCCCAGTACAGTACAGTACATTGACACACAAAAAGTTCAGTTCGTCCCGGCCTACACAACACATGGTAGCTCTACACATGGTAGCCCCCACAGCCTGCACTATCATCGTCATCGACAGCGCCACGCTGTCCACTCTGCACCCGTCATCAAGTATCATCCGCATCAACACTACGCGGATCACTCTCCAGCGGCGCAATGTCAGCTCTCCACCGTGACGTCACACACTATATCCGGCTGTCTACAAACTTCACATCGGCCCACATGCGCTATGTCACCGTATCGCTAATGTCAGGCCTTATCCGCCAGAGCACGGAAAGAATTGCATATTGCATTACTTCATTATAATCTCGTTCAAAATAAAAGCTGTAGTAAAACGGATTGCGCCTTTTACACAACTCTCATAAACAGTGGGAGCCGAATAACGGCCACCCAAAATAATTATCATCAGCGTCACTTGAATGATTACTACTCTGATGCATCATTTCTGGCAACTTCCTCTTTCCATGCATACCGCTGGTTCAGCTTATTGACATTAATGTCGCCACTATCGCTATTAAATGTCACCTATCATATGCGTTGCGTGACAAATTCTTTTATTTTCTATCTGGTCGATCTCACCAACACAACCAATACGCGCATAAATTTTTTCTGCGATAGGTGAAAAAGCTTGGCTGTGTGCGCTGCGTCATCTGAATACGGCATGAACCCCGAATATAAGGCAATTTTTTTTTTAATATTTTGAGTAAAAAATACCACATTATATTCGGGCTACTGGTTTAGGTGGCAATGTTTTTCAAATGGTATTTTCTGCTTCCAATCCTTAAATGCTGGTGACTAATTGACACTTATTATTTTAGAGCCATTATCGAACTGATCTCAGCAGAAGACGACCCCGACAACAGTGGGGACGAAGAGGAGTGGTGTTGATGGCTGTGGTTTGATTAATATAGTTGAACCTGTTTAAATTTCAAGTCAGAATAAAGATTGCAAGGGTATTAAATTCAAACCAAAATTAACAGGGCCCTAAAGATTTTATGTTTTTTTTACATAGATAGGCTGGTACCTATTGTAAACTTAGGTTATTAAAACTGGAAATATCTCGCCAAACCAAATTAATTGTTTCAAAAATATTATTTACTGTTGCTTCTAAAAAATTATAATTTATGCCATTTTTTTTCATTTTTTCTCAAAGTCCGTGAAACAGGATTACATGAGTGGTTGACATTATTATTATAGTTGATAATTTTTTTGGGGGCAACATTGTTAGAAACCTTCACCAAAAAAGATATTAATCATATAATTGTATACCAATTGAGATTGTACATAGGTATACAATAACAGCTTAAATAGTATTATGTAATATAATATCTTAAAAATAAGTATGAAAATCTATGTCATGTCTTCAATTATAGCTACAGGGAGAGACATGCAAATCTATTGACATAAGCTATGGGATGGACATACGAGGATATTGAACATCTATGACAGTAAATGTAATAAATATTTCACGCCAAAATTGTTTTTTTGTATATATTTTTATTTTATCAATTCAAAGGAGCTTGTTTGTCTTGTGGTTAGAACTCTCAGCTTGTGATCCAAAGGTTGCGGGTTCGAACCTCACTCCGGACCAGCAAGTTAGTCCTATTTTTCATAGCACAAGCATTTAGCTTAGTTAGAAAATAGTAAGAATATTTATGTGACACATATATTCCGTTTCGCTTCTCTATTTTACTAAAAAAAAAGTATTAATGATGACTGGTCGCTGGCGGAATAGGCAGTTGCCTATATTCCGCATATTATCTACAGAGTGTTGCTCAAACTCCAGGAGAGTCTTCCCCATTCATTTTTGAGTAGAAAATGTTTGAAAAACACGAGATCAGCGACCTCAATGCTAACTTTTAATATTTATAGCTTTTTTGATGTTGAGGTAATTTTAAGATATTGAAGTAATTTTATAAATTAACTCGCTTTGATACATGAGTGCATTTGCACTCACCATTATGAAAGATCACCAAGTGGAGGCATGAGTACGAGATAGCCTCCTACACAGTAAGCAGAACACACACACACACATACAAAGAACGGACAGATCAACACACGCATATCAACAGCTGAAAGCACAATGTAGACGAAATATTGGAGCCACCTCTCCGGGGGCATTGTCAGCGGGAAAGCGGCAGAGGTTACAAAATCACCATTCATAAGCACGCCCGGTCATTCACCCCTGGACGGGCCAGACGTCATTTGTTCTCGGAAGGTATAGAAACGCCGAGGCCGGTGTAACGACACAGTTCTCGCTCCGTAGACTTCGACAAGATACGCTGGAAGCTCTGCTCAACAACACTTTGATTTATTCTGTAATTTTTATACACGCAATATTATAATAATTGTAAATTGTCCTTGTATATATTGTAATTTGTATTTTATATATTGTAAAAAATATATAAAATATTGTAATAATTGTAAATTGTCCTTCTAAAAATATATAAAATAAAAAAATTTCTAAACGGGATATCCTAGATGTAGTTCGTGTCCTCCATCGAGTGAACACAACTCGTCCTAAAAAAATCATAGTGAAGCTGTCATCCAAGATTATGCGCAATGAAGTCATTGCTCATGCGCGCCAATCTCGAAGCCATCTCACATTACATCGCCTCGGATTAGGCAACCAAGACCAACGGATCTTTATTAACGAGCACCTCACTCTACAAAATAAAATCCTCTATCGGGAAGTACGCGAACGAGCAGCCGTAAAAAAGTACAAGTATGTATGGGTCAAAGACGGCCTCATCCTCGCAAGATCTACTGATACCGCTAAAATTGTCACCATTCGGAACGAACAGGACCTGGACAAACTATGACTATATTACTACTACGTTTCCACTACTGCAACGTTAGACATTCTCATATTACCTTTCTACACAATCTCGATAGCAATTTATTATTCTCTCGTTTCTTTTTACTATTTTATTATTTTCTCCATGTCTCTCATTTGTCTTATTACTTTCTCTAGATTGTCCATATTTAATATACTTTTTTTGTCTATCTTCTTATTAACTGGCATATTTACGATTTCACATATCTTATACTGGCGATGCACTTGTCATTGAGGCTCGGTAAATGCACCCTGAAAAGATCACTGATTATATCAAACAGTCTTTTCTATTTTTCTAACTCTATTATATTCATCTCACTAGCTCCATATTATTTATGGCTGTTTCATTAATTAAAAACGAACGAGCTATATTTGAATATACCTGCACTTGTCAAATTTACGAAATTTGTTTCTACAGTTCAATACTCATATCTCATTAACAAAGTTGAATGCCTCGCATGCCCAATATTAATTGTGTACTTTAATATTTATTTTCATTGATAATTATTCGAATTTTTATGTCGTTATCTTTCATTTTTAATTAATAGATGTCGACATCTAATAGGTTCACCGCTTATTATCAGAACGTGAGAGGTCTACGAACCAAATCAAATAACTTTTATCACAATATTTCTATGGCTAATTATGATCTATAGTGTGCTTAACTGAAACGTGGTTAACAGATAGCATAAGCGACGCTGAATTGTTTGATAGTCGTTATTTGGTTTGGCGACACGACCGTAATTACGAAGAAACTAATCAAAAATACGGTGGAGGTGTCTTAATTTTTTTTTTAAAATAGAGATGTGAACACGGAATACGTGTCACATCAATATTCTTACTATTTTCAAACTAAGCTAAACGCTATGAAAATAGGACTAACTTGCTAGTCTGGAGTGAGGTTCGAACCCGCAACCTTTGGATCACGAGGCCAGTGTCCTAACCACAAGACCAACAAGCTACTCTTACGTTACGTTAATTACGTCACGGATTAATCTAAATGTTTATCCGCAACCATCTTGGTCCTCTTCAGCTGAAGATATATGGATTACTATCCACCTGAATAACTCGAATACCCGTACTTCTAATAAATTGCATGTATGTGTTCTTTATTTGTGTGCACAAAATCAAGGATATTGTTTTTCTAAACAATTGAATAATTTTGTAGAAAAAGTAAGCAATATCTTAACATCCAATCACAATGATCACATTTTAATCTTAGGCGATTTTAATTTGAGCAAAATCCTTTTGGAAAAAATGGAATTTTGATACCTCCTCCTGTTACTTCTCACCTACCAATTACCACACAAATGACGAGTGTGAATTTATCAATTTTACCAATATGTTTGATCTCCATCAATTCAATGGGCGGATTTTGGACCTGGTTCTTTGCAACGAATTGGTCGGAGTTTCAGAATGTCTTGACCCATTAGTATCTGTAGATCCCCACCACAAACCATTGACAATAACGGCTAATTTTATTGACTTCCATTCACTGAAACCAGCACCTCGAACGAAATATTGTTATCATCGTGCTAACTTTGAGGTTATTAATAATGAACTAAACAAGATTGATTGGGATTTATTGCTAGCGGATAAGCCCGTTGAGCAAGCATTGAGATCATTTTACCAGGTACTTTATACTATTCGCGACAAATGCGTACCGTGCAAGACGGGAAATTTTGATAATTTCCCTCCTTGGTACACTGCTGTACTCAAAAAAATTATCAGAGAAAAATTCAAGTACTTTCGTAAATTTAAAATTTACGGCAATAAATCTGACGAATTATCTTTTAATATTTTACGCGATAGAGCCAAGTCATTGGAAAACGAATGTTACTTGAGTTACATCTCTAAAATAGAGGAGTCTGTAGTACGTAACCCCAAAACGTTCTGGTCATTTATTAAGTCAAAATCTAAATCATTCAACCTGCCAAGTAATATGACGTACGGTCTCAATACTGCCACATCAGGATCCGACATATGTAACTATTTTTCCGATTATTTTTATTCTACGTTTTCTAATCCCTCTTCAAGTACTCAAAATACGAATTTTCTGTCCAATTACGAACCAATCACCGATTGTTTCATTTCATCAATAGAAGTCAGAAAATCGAACATAATAAATCAATTAAAGCATCTTGATATAAATAAATCTGCTGGACCTGATCAAATACCACCAATATATTTAATTAAATGTGCTGATATAATTGCTGTACCTCTAACAATTTTATTTAAAAATTCTATTAAGGATGGATTTGTGCCAGATATCTGGAAATCGGCATTTATTACGCCGATTCATAAAAAAGGCTCGAAATCAGACGTCGCAAATTATAGACCTGTTTCTAAATTGTGCACAATTGCTAAAGTTTTCGAGAAGGTTATATACGATCAAGTCTATGCAGCTCTTCATCACTCCTTTCATCCAGATCAACACGGATTCATCAAAGGGAAGTCAACCGTCTCCAATCTAATCCTCTTTAATGACTTTCTAACTGATAAAATGGATAAAGGACTTCAAACAGATGTGATCTATACTGATTATAGTAAGGCGTTTGATAGAATAGATCATCATCTGTTGATTAATAAGCTTTTCTTGGCCGGAATACGTGGTGACTTGCTAAGATGGTTTGCATCCTACATCGATAATAGAACTCAGGCTGTGGTAGTAAGCAATTACATGTCGAGTGGTTGTAGTTCCCAGGGATCACTGCTGGGGCCATTGTTGTTTATAATCTTCATTTCCGATATTCACGATTGCTTTCGTCACTCTAATGTCCTAATTTTTGCTGACGATACGAAAATTTTTAAACCAATTTCTAGTATTTACGATTCGTTCAATCTACAAGAAGATTTGCTACGGTTAGATAATATATATGTATGGAACAAGTATGGAACCCCCAGTATATGATCTATGTAAATCGCTTGGAACAAATACAAAAAAAAAATATTCGCTTTCTCAACTTTAAATTCAATTGCGTTTCTGACGATTATGACAGTTCATGCAAAAAATATCACATCCTACCGTTATACAAACGTCGCGAAATAGGTGATTTGATGTACCTACTAAAAATTGTATCAGCCAATGTCGACTGTCCTGAACTATTAAATAGACTAAAATTCCATGTTCCCTGTAGATCTCGTAGACACAACCCAGTCTTTCACATTGATTTTACCTCATCCAACTATCGTCGTAATTCATATTTCTTGAGGGTATGCGATGCATTCAATAAACTGATAAGATTATTGGATATTGATCTGTTCGAGTGCAGCCACACAAGATTAAGAAAAATTTTGAGTGCTGAATTTTTTTCCACGTAATAATTAAGTTTCTTTGTCTTTTGTTTAAATTTTTTATTCTTCCTTTCTATATAATTTTTAATATGCCTTAGTCATACCATTTAGACATATTTCTAAATGTGGAGACCTGTAATTGGCCATCTATATTGTATCAATGTTTTCTATGCTTTTTTTTTGTGCTGTTGGTCTTCCATGAACATTAAATAAATAAATAAAATAAAATATAAAAATAAAATTAAAAAAAATTAATGCTGTAAAATATCTTAAGAGTTTTTAACCGAGACTTCACGACTTTGGAGAATCCCATCAAGAACGGGTGGTGACCTCATAATTAAAAGCAACTTCTCCAAGGCACATCTCTGCAGCATCCACCTTCATCAAACATCCCTCAAAGATATAATAAGATATAAAGATGTAATAACTCAATTAAAAAAATTAAAATTTTATTGCATACATACATTGGATTAAAAGTAATGAACCCACTTAATAATGCCCAACTAGCTATATGCCCGTGAAAAATCACAATAATTTGGTGGGCGATGCAAGTTGCAAGAGCAATGGCATGTCTCTACAAAACCCAATTTCCCCCAAATTAGTGTGACACGGCATTCCGTGTCACACTAATTTGGGGGAAATTGGGTTTTGTAGAGACTGCTTTATTAATCTCTGATGTAGATAAAACTCGTGAGCAGTTTTACAAGATTTATTCAAAGTTAAATTATTACAACAGTTGATCTTAATTACATATTACAATTATGACGCGAGTATAAAGATAACGTTCGGAGAGATGGGCCTGATGCCCAGCAGAGCCTTCGGCGTCGCTTGGTGTCCACAGGCGAGTGCGATGGCGGTGCTTTGCTGGTCCGCCTTTTATACTGCTAGAGAACAAAGAAGCTCCACCGTTCGTAGTGGTGTATGTGCCATTATGCGTGTTCCGCGGTGCTGACTCAGCTTCTCAGTAGTCTGTTCGTCAGGCCATTGTTTGGGCTATACAGCAATTTCGCGCCGCGCTTTTTTGTTGCCGGCGGATGTGATAACCCCTGTCTGCTACACGGGTATTCTCGGTGGCTATGTATGTGAAGCGTGTACATGTGTATGCCCCCACACTAATTATCTAAAGTTGTAATTCTAGATTAATAATTACAGCAAGTTATGGACAGACATAAAATTATTATATTTAAATAACCCACAATTTTAATAATGTGTTAGACTTTGTAATACATTACCCCTTTAGACACTTGCATTTGAATTTCTGTTTCTGCTCAATACAAAATACAGAACATCTGCACAACTCAGTCAAGCCCATTGGCCTCAGTTTGGTACGAACTTACCTCAAGGAAACACATAGTGATATATACATATGTATCGTAACTCTATAGTTGCGGATGGCGAAACATAAATACAGTAATACCCCGTTAATTCAAAATTTTCCATAATTGAAAATTTTTCAAACCCACAAGTCCCAAAATGTTAATTTCTTAGTAGATTAACCCCGATAATTCGTAATTCGAAATAATTTTTTGTCCCTTTTGCCATAAATCAATACACTTTAGTTCTCATAATTTGAAATTTTTTTTGAAATTTGACAAAATTTTAAAATTCATTTTTGTAGGAACAACAAATACATATCGAGGGTAGAAAGTCAAAAGGGCGTTAAGGTACAGATACACATGCTTATTACTGGCATGCTCATTAGCATGCTCAAAACTAACTTGCCCTAACAACTGTACACATTTGCTCATTATTAGCATGCTTATTTTAAACATGCTCAAAGCTAACAATCAAACACACATGCTTATTACTGGCATGCTCTTGTCATAGAATAGAGACGCTCTTGTTCAAAATGAAAACTGAACCAGTAAATCAAAATGTTTTTGATTTTAGTTTTTATAATTTTTATTGTAAGATTTGAATCATTCATGTCTTTTAATAAAGTTTCATAAACATTATTAATTGCTATATTGTTTTTACATAGCGGTGACCGAGTATTCCACTGACATTCGTGAATCCTATAATAAGTCACGAAAAAGTACAGTAGCCGGCAAACATCTTGAAATTTAACGGCGTAGTGGGGGGAAGTTTGCGCATGTACCATTCCACCAGAGTCACCCAAATTTTGTCTTCTGCGCATTCCCCCACTTCGCCAAAAAATTTTGAGAAGTTTGCCGGCAACTGTAATGTTTTTATGTCGGATGGGTAAAAAATATCAATATATCGATATTGTTTTGAAAAATATCGATATTTATCGTTGATATATTTTGTTGCGATATATCAAATATCGATTTTTTTCTGATATATCGATATTTTTTTTTTTGATATATCGATATTTTTTTCTGGGGATAATCGATTTTTTTTTCTTGGCGACTTTTTTTTGGCCATTTTTTGGCGACCTTTTCCAAAAACTTATTCCCCTTACATTTTTGAAAAAATAATATCGATATATTATTACATGGCAACACCGATGTTCCACCACCATAGGGTGCTGCGGTGCATGCGGAAGGCGGGAAAGGTGGAGGCACATGAGACGGACTGCCATTTTTGAACGGGCCACTTCTCTTCTCGACGAGCGTGTGTATGGTCGCGTTTACTACTGCTATACCTATTGTGTCGCTATATCTGACTAATAAACTGTTTAACTTTGAGAATAACTTTTCATTCCTACAATATTTTTCTCAATGTATGTCGATTATTTTCGATACTTTTTTAAAATATCGATTCGATATATATTGATTTTTTTTTATTTACCCATCCCTATTTTTTGTCTCCACAACGCGCCATATTTGTTTTATCTGTCGCGGACTGAGAAGTTCGCATTGATAATCGATACCACATCGATACTAGCCGCGAATAACATAAGCATGATACATAGAGCATGACCACGATAACTTGGCGTGCGGCGACTTTGGAACTAAAACCCGCCCCGCCCGCACCCGGCGGTAACCCCTCGCCCTGTCATTCAGTACAATTTTGTATTTGCTCGGGAGCTGTGACATCTTGATTACCAATATACACTGAATTATTATGTCCAAAACATCCTAAACAGTCCGGGATGGTGCAAGAACAATTGCCAATGAAATATCAAAGTTTTGCAAAGCTGAAAAAGCAAATAATGGACCGATATTGCCGTCTGACAGTTTAACAGATAGAACGGCCGCCATTATTGCTTGGTTTTTTTAGTGCTGCCCGACCAAATTTCTGTTGAAGACTACGACACCGGTCAGTGATTGGGTACCCACCACTTTCCCAGAACCGTTTTATGAGCTTATGCTGACATATCGGCCCTACTCATACGTCGTCTGGTTGACATATTTTTATCTAATAGCTTTCTCCGTGCTGGGCCGTGTAGGGCGGTCCAGCAGGGAGATGCAAAGCAAAGCCCAATCACTGTGCCCCTCTCGGGGGGTCGGCACTGTAATAAGCAAGCCTGTCCTCACATGCTCAATAGTGAATGACATTAGCATGCTCTAAAATCAACCGGCGCCGGCGGTTGATTTTAGAGCCTTTAGTGATTATTTCGAACTTTACAGGAGAGCAAAATAATGTTTTGTCAATCTGTCAGTCATCCGTATTCTGAACTAAGCAATATTGCTAATTTTTTTTTACGTTTTATGTTTGACAGGTTTGAAATTAATGAATTCAATCAATTAGAAAGCTTATTATTCGTAAATTGTGAATAATTAATTTAACGTTTTTTTACATTTTAGAGCTTTTTGATTGATTGAATTCATTAATTTCAAAAATGTCAAACTTAAAACATTGAAATTGGCGGCAATACAATGTTATACATAACTGTCAAGATTGGGATAAAGATCTGACATTGTAATAATAAGTACAGTTGCCGGCAAACTTCTTGAAATTCTTTGGCGTAGTGGGGGAATGCGCAGAAGACAAAATTTGGGTCTCTTTGGTAGAATGGTACGTGCACAAACTTCCCCCCACTACGCCGTATAATTGCAAGATGTTTGCCGGCTACTGTATACAGGGTTATTTGTAAAACATTAATAACCTCGCAGGGCTATATTCCTCCCTTGATTATGAGTCGAAAATGTTCAAGCTATTGTGACCTAATATCAATAGTTAAGGAGATATGCGACATCAAAGTTAGCATTATTTTTTCAATATTTCTGATTTATTTTTTGTAAAACGTTGGACTATCATTACAGTAACGTATAACGAGTATGAAAAATTCATTTCCTTTAATACAAGTCAAATAAAAAAATAAAAACCTTCGAATTCCGATTGGAAAACATTCCAATTGGAATTTTTTCAGGGTTTTAATCATTTTATTTTACTTGTATTGAGACGAATGAATTTTTCGTAATTGTTATTAGTTACTGTAATGGACCATCCAACGTTTTACAAAAAATAAATCAGAAATATTGAAAAAAATGCAAAATTTGATGTCACATATCTCCATAACTATTGATATTAGGTCATGATAGCTTGAACATTTTCAACTCATAATCAAGGCAGGAGTATAGTCCTGCGAGGTTATTAATGTTTTACAAATAACCCTGTATATAATAATAAGATCTAATATTGCTATTTTCAGAATAGCACAGAATATATATTTTATTGTTAAACGATTTACATATGTGTTTTGGATTATAACAAATATGAAAATCGTTTAATAATAAAAAAAACATTGACAAAGTCCGATCAACAGAATTTTCTTTTACTCTCCTGTAAAGTTCGAAATAATCACTAACGCCCTATTGGCTTCCTACCCTCGATACGTCAATTTCGGTATAATGTAAATCTCATGATCTTTGCATTAGCATAGTAAATATTGCGTTTTCGAAATGATTTCTTGAAGTATGCAAAAATTACAAATTATTTTACGAATTTTGGCAAATTTCACAATCGCATTGCGGATTTTTTTTTGTTCCTTGGATTTCGAATTAACGGAGTTCCGCATAGCTCTAAATGTTTTTTGGGTTTCTTGAATTTCGAATTAACGAGGTTTTACTGAAATTAAAATGTCGATATCTCAGCAATCATATAAGGACTTTAGAAAAAGCCAAGAATATATTTCGTTAAAAATTAATAGCTTTGTCTCACTCCGAAGTTTGGACAACTACCTATGTGACGCCCGGTATACATAATATGTATATACTATTTGTTCAAACCATGACACGTACCTATGTAATAGGTTATTCGAGATTGCAAACTTTCATGTGAATTCTTCAATAATAACAAAAGTGATTTTTAAGGGAATTTTTGTTAGCTTTCCTAATTCTAAGTATCATTATTGAAAATAATTTATTCTTTATTACATAATACAAAATGTTTATTTCAGCAATCGATAAAGATTAGATTTTGTGTTATACATAATACGACCAGTTTTTGGTGCAATTTAGTAAAGGTACGAATTATTAGATAAAAGTAACATTTTTTGAGTAACAGCTTTTTGAAGGACGGAATAAGACGCGCGCAATTTCATTTAACCAATGAACGCGCGCGGATGGATTCCACTCGCGATGGAAAAAATCATCGCTTATAAACAAATCAATGTCCAGCAAGTGCCATCACAGCGAAGAGGCACACTACCAGCCAATGCTTCTAATTTTGTATATATATTGCAAGGCGTATATATTATATATTCAAGCGTCTGGATGTTGTAACTTTGATATATTTTCGAAACTATACAATAAATACTTATTTTTTTACATTAATGCAAACAATAACTACAAGGTTCCAAACTGAGTGGCGGAGTGTGTGGGTGACTCTAGAAGGTTCCAGAGTGTTCGATTAAGCTCTAGAAAGTTCTCGAAGGAGAACGTTCTAGAGGATTCCCGAAAGATCTATAAGTTTTAAACTGAGTAGCGGAATGTGTCGGTAAGTCTAGGGATTCTAGAAAGAATCATAATGTCGATGCTTAGTAATTATAATTAATGCACAAGCGAGATGTACCTATATATATATATAGAGAGAGAGAGAGAGAGACCGAAGCAATACACACCAACGTATTGCTTCCGGCAGCCAAATTCACTGGAAATATGCACCTTTTGGAAGCCTGCATATTTTACAGTGCAGCCGGGTTTAATGGCTTCTGAGAAGTAGACACAGGTACGGAATTTTCGTTTACATCTCCCGGGTGCGCGTATAACGCTCTATAATTTTACAAGCATTATACTCATTCATTGTATACATAATTAATTTCTGTCCACACTAATAATAATAATTCAATAAACTTGAATGTCTCTTCATTGCTCCATAATAACGACATTTCGGAGTTTTCTGGGATATTCTGCCGTGTGTATGTGACCTCTCTGGCCAACGTTTCGGATCCCATTACCCCCTGTACACCTTGGTGTTGGCTAGCATTGGGCCAACCTCAACCAATGTGTACAGGGCCCTTTAAAAGTGACATTTATCCATATATGAACAACCGCTTATAGTCCGTCCAACTTATCTGGAGAATAAAGGAGGGCGTCCCAATCGTTGTGGTACTGCCCATAGTCTAAAAATTATCTCATTTGTAGGGAATTTTATGCAAAATCATTTTTTCTTAAACAAGTTATTAAGCAGTATACGACACGATAAAAAACAAAAAATGTAAACTAACGTACAAATAAATTTATCAAAATATACATTCGTAAAATACACAACATCACAAAATGGCGATTTTTCAAAATCAAAGAAAAATACAATTTTCAGGAAAAAAAAACAAACAATAATAATTCTTTTAGGCCGGCGCCACATTACGCAGATCTTCCGCCGCGTTTTTTTCCGTTGCGCCAAATCGGCAAAGCAAATAGATCGACCGATCATCCGCGTAGCGTGTTTAATAAGCGCACATTGTATGGAAAGAAATGTAGCGATGTTCCACGACAGAAGAGACGCGGCGGAAGATCCGCGCAATGTGGCGCCGGTTTTATTCGGTGTTTCATACCTAATGATCATGACCTCCATTTTTAACTAAGTAACACCTAAGGATATCAATCGGTTTAGGGCCGTTGTATCAACTTGGTTTATAATCTTTCGTTCAAAGCATAGATATTTTGCATTTTCCACCGATCAAACAACTCGCTCTCGTAAGAATCTATGAACTATTGCTATAAAGAAAGTTGATGCAACCAGTCTTTAATGTGCATACATAAAAAAGTTTATTTTTGAAAAAAGATGTTTATACAAATGAACTCGTTAATGAATTTTGTAATAAAAAGTATAAATAATAAAAATTCTATGTAAAAAATTATCGAATAAAATATGTTCTAAAACTTTTCTCATCTTACGGCTTCTAATTCAATTTTTCCACTTATCCTTGTTCTTTTTTTCCGGGTGTAGATATTTTAATGCCCATTTCCACGGCCGCTTTACCTTCTTTAACTATTTTGTAAATTGCCGATTCAGAAATATCTAAAGAAATTGTATAATAGTAAATAAAAAACTAAGTATGGGAAAATCATTATAATTGCATGGCAGCATTAACCTGAAGTGGCGGCAATAAGTCTATGAACAAAATCAAACGGTATAATTGGGGCTTTTAGACGTTGTTCCTCTTCAAAAAACGTGGGCATTTTCAAGATTATTTCCCGAACACCGCTCATAATGGTTTTTGGCATGGTGACAATCTAAAATGTTCTTAAAAAACTATCGAAACAGTCGTGAACCTCTCTGTAAACAAAGTCTGTGAAAGGTCTGTCAGCTGTAGATAATCCAATATGGCGTCGTTAGTTCCAAATTTGGCCATTCTTCAGATAAGTTAGACGGACTATAACATCATCTTGCTTGCGCTTGGCAGAACCATCTCTTTTCTATGGACACAACTGACAGCTGATACAAAATAACATATAATATAGCCCGTCCAACTTATCTGGAGAATAAAGGAGGGCGTCCCAATCGTTGTGGTACTGCCCATAGTCTAAAAATTATCTCGTTTGTAGGGAATTTTATGCAAATTCGTTTTTTCTTAAACAAGTTATAAAGCAGTATACGACACGATAAAAAACAAAAAATGTAAACTAACGTACAAATAAATTTATCAAAATATACATTCGTAAATTACACAACGTCACAAAATGGCGTTTTTTCAAAATCAAAGAAAAATACTATTTTCAGGAAAAAAAAACAAACAATAATAATTCTTTTAGGCCGGCGCCACATTACGCAGATCTTCCGCCGTGTTTTTTCCGTTGCGCCAAATCGGCAAAGCAAATAGATCGACCGATCATTCGCGTAGTGTGTTTAATAAGCGCATATTGTATGGAAAGAAATGTAGCGATGTTCCACGACAGATGAGACGCGGCGGAAGATCCGCGCAGTGTGGCGCGGTTTTATTCGGTGTCTCATACCTAATGATCATGACCACCATGTTTAACTCAGTAACACCTAAGGATATCAATCGGTTTAGGGCCGTTGTATCAACTTGGTTTATAGTAATCTTTCGTTCAAAGCATAGATATTTTGCATTTTCCACCGATCTCGTAAAAATCTCGATCTCGTAAAAATCTATGCTTTAAATGAACTATTGCTATAAAGTAAGTTGATGCAACCAGTCTTTAATGTGCATAAATAAAAAAGTTTATTTTGAAAAAAGATGTTTGTACAAATGAACTCGTTAATGAATTATGTGATAAAAGTATAAATAATAAAAATTCTATGTAAAAAATTATCGAATAAAATATGTTCAAAAACTTTTCTCATCTTACGGCTTCTAAATCAATTTTTCCACTTATCCTTGTTCTTTTTTTTCCGGGTGTAGATATTTTAATGCCCATTTCCACGGCCGCTTTACCTTCTTTAACTATTTTGTAAATTGCCGATTCAGAAAACCTGAAGAAATTGTATAATAGTAAAATAAAAAACTAAGTATGGGAAAATCATTATAACTGCATGGCAGCACTAACCTGAAGTGGCGGCAATAAGTCTATGAACAAAATCAAACGGTATAATTGGGGCTTTTATACGTTGTTCCTCTTCAAAAAACCGGTGCATTTTCAAGATTATTTCCCGAACACTGCTTTTAATGGTTTTTGGCATGGTGACAATCTAAAATTTTCTTAAAAAACTATCGAAACAGTCGTGAACCCCTCTCTAAACAAAGTCTGTCAAAGGTCTGTCAGCTGTAGATAATCCAATATGGCGTCGTTAGTTCCAAATTTGGCCATTCT
Source organism: Agrypnia vestita (assembly GCA_016648135.1). Taxonomy (NCBI): domain Eukaryota; kingdom Metazoa; phylum Arthropoda; class Insecta; order Trichoptera; family Phryganeidae; genus Agrypnia; species Agrypnia vestita. Next base: position 98,814 of record JADDOH010001472.1, read on the forward strand.
TCAGATAAGTTAGACGGACTATACTATTATGTTTTATTGAAAGGATTGTATTGTTTACGTGATTCTAACCTGTCTGTATATTTTATATTTGTATGTACTTGAGAGTCTATTTTATGTGAAAAATAATAATCTAATATCTTAATCGCGGGAACTGTTACTATTGATATGTTTCTTGAATTCCAGGATGCGATTGCCTGCGTAAAATGTCGTTTGATGGAAATAGAGGACAGGACCGGCGGAGGGGAAACTGGGGCTTCTCGAGTGAAGACTCCGGCAGCGGGAGTCGTGGCGGTAGGCGTGGACGAGGAGGACACTTCAAACGCAAACGGGGGGGACACCCGGCCCACCTCACCGGCAGGGACATCGGCCTGTACTTCAGGGACCGAAGAAGACAGAAAAACAACAAAAAACAAATGGTAATAGAATCATAAATACCATAATTTAGGAGGCCAATCGCGGAAACGATTAATGGCGGGCAGGGAGACTTGGTGGAATAATCCAAGACTATGGTCCCGTTGTTCATACAATGAAAATAAGTATTTCACTATATAATTTAATGTCCTGTTAATTTAATCTTACTAAAATAATCGTAATCTAAATTAAACAAATCAAACCTAATAACCTAACCTAACCAAACCTAATAACTAACCAAACCAAACCTAATAACCTAATCTAACCTCATATATTGCCTATGAAATGTCAAAATATGCAGTCCATTTTTCGAAACTTTAAATATCTTATTTAATAATTATTTTTTAAACGTAAATTATCTTTCATTTTGTTAGTAGCACATTCAATAATATAGTGAAATAATCATTTTCGTTGTATATGCAATGGGACCATTATCTTGGATTTAGCCAACTTGGTTTTACCAACAATATGATGTTTTAAAATCCAGAAACAATGATTTAATATATACCTAGATAATATTTATATCATAAATATTATTGTATTCTTTTTTATAATTTTGACATTGTAAAAAGTAAGTAAGTAGGTACATTTTATGTACGGATACACTATAAGTGTATACACTAAAGATATGTGAACATGATTAGCTGTGGCTTATACAAAATATTTCAATTTCATTATTAACATCTTCGTAGTGGATTGAGTAAGTGGCGCCATCTGTGAACACACTTTGTCTCAAACTACCGAGGAATCGGCAAGCCAGAAGTAAGTAGTTACAATGGCAAGTGGCACCATCTCTATATATACTTTGTCTCAAGTTCTTAGGGTATCTATAGAACAGAAGTAGGGTGATTGTGCTAGTTAGTAGTCGGCCATTTTACAAATAAGTCATCTTTGGAAAATCATTGTAAGTTCATTTCATAGAAAGGTGGTTTAGAAAAACACATATGTATTAAAGAACAGTGGGTTTATTTTTATTTTATTTATTGCTTTGTAAAAATTAGCCTAACCATAATAATTAAAATAATATTTTAATGAAAAATGTCTGTTTTGCCAGTAGTCGGCCACCTATGCGTCAGTTGTCGGCCACCTATGCGTCAGTAGTCGGCCATCAGATTTTAGCACAGGGCCGCCAGACGTCCTTTTGAATTTGCGCTTTAAAGGCATTTTTTTTTAAATTTATTCTTAAATCCTTTTTAGCTTTTCGACAAATCGTCTCAATTTGTTTATAGATACGTATAAAATACACTAACAATCACTTACTAGAAACTAGAAAGAGATTTTTTTATACGCACCGTATGTATTACCGAGAAGCGAATCTCGACGTTTCGTTGGATAAGTACCCAACGAAACATCGAGATTCGCTCCTCGGTAATATATACGGTGCGTATAAAATATCCGAAATTACAGTTAAATATGTCTAACAACCGTAATAACAACCTTAACTCTTTAATAACTAGAAAGAGAATTATTTTTTTCGATTGGGCATTTTAGTCATGTGTTAAAACTGCTTTCATCTCCATTAATAATCCAATTAAGATCTTCTCATACATCTTCATCATTATTTTCTATTAGGTGGGTTTTCAAGTCCTTAAACCAACTTCTTATATATTTTGCGTATTCTTAGTACGCGCTAATATAATGCTTTCCGCAATTCTGGCCGGCGTAAGAATAATACATAAATACCATCTTTCTCCCTTTTTCATGTTAGAAAGGTGTTTTTATTTTTTCTGTAAAATTTGTGTTTCTTTCCCAGAATAGTGGCCGACTTTAAACATTCAAAAATATATTGAATTATATTGCGAGAGTCATGTTTATTCAAGTTAAAGTAATTGATGGCCGACTACTGGCGGTGGCCGGAGCACTGGCGAAATCACCCTACCTTTCTAGTATTAAGACTGGTATTTAAATAAGTTAAGCTGGTGTTAAACCAGCCATTTCATTGTTGATATTTTCAAAGTATGTATTTTTCATCCCTTGCTTGTTTTCTAGAGCAGAAAATAATAAATCTTTCCGTGTTGATAACTCAAAACCTATGAAAGTGGACTTAGGGATTTTTTGAAATTGGTCACCCATATGCATTCTTCACTGTTATGCAGACTTTATCGTGTCCCAAAAAGTAAATCACAGTGATGATGAACAGGATCGCTATAAGAAGACACCGAAGTCTACATTTACATAATATGTATTGTCAACAGCCCCTGCTTAACCTTTCACCAGAATGTCAGCAGAAGATCCAGCACCTGCTGGGCTCCATGGTGGACCGGGACCACTCGGAGGACATTACTTTTGAAGAAAATACACAATTTAGAAAAGAGTTCCTCGATATCACCTCTGTTTCATTTAATGAGAAACTTCAACAGTGTTTAGAGTTTCGTTCACTTTCCGAGTCTTGCACGATACCCGAGGGGTTAAACGATGAACTTCGCTTGGAACATTTAAAGAAAAGCGAAAGTCCTGTGTATATGAAGATGCTCGAATTTCGAAGACAATTGCCAGCATATCTGAAACGTGCTGAGATTCTCAGATCTATCAGAGACAACCAGGTGGTCGTCATCAGTGGTGATACAGGCTGCGGCAAAACCACTCAGGTCAGTGGAGAGCTTTATAACCATTAATATCTTCCACGATTTTGTTATCATTCTCAAAATTATATGTTGTTGTTTTCACATGTAAAAGTATTATTTTTTATTTAAATTTTGTCTTAAACTCAATCATTAGGTGTAAAGGGCTCAATATTTTATTTATCAGTTGAAGACACTTTATATAGTACACTGTTATATTATATATACATATTATCTTCTACAGTTTTTACTTTTCAAGTTCAGATAAAAGAGTTCAAAAAAACTGCTCAAGTGATAACTAATAGCAGTGTGCGCTAGGGATGGGCGTTGAATGGACGGACAAGTTGAAATCAACCGTTCACGTTTCATCGACGCGTCGACGGTTTACGTTTATCGCATGGACTAGTTGAATTCGTAGACGACTGTAGACGACTAAAAGAAAAATCCTTCGTTCGCAATTCAACATAGTCCAAAGCAACGAGCGAGAGCAAGACAAAACGTCTCCGTTGATTTCTCTCTCATCTCTCGCTGTCGACTTGTAAACGGCTCGACGGGTAACTGCATTTCAACTCTAAAGTACATCACCATAGCGTGCAGATCTCTGTACATGATACTATGACAGACTTGAAATTTGAATGCGCGCGTAGGGTGAGACAGGCTTAATCATAAGCTATTATTTTTTATAGCAAAATTATTTCGTGGTGACACAATTTTACTATATTATTTTTTACTTGCATTGTGCGACGTTTCGGTGAATTCCCAATTTTACGCAGTAAAAAATAAAACAATTCTGTTTAATTATTTTACACTTTATTTTCTTTTGTATAGATACATCATTGGAAAAAGTACGCCTTTGGATAATTTAAATTTATCTACTCAGTTATTTTTGAAAGGGCTGCAAAATTTCTAGGTTATATATGGTTTGATTTTTTGAAACTTTGATATTTTTATTTTACGATGAAACTATTATTAATTAACAGTCGAAAAGGCCGGCTGGATATTTTTCTAAGATCAATATTTTATTTGATTTATATTTCTTTGAACTTCTTTAAATTTTAAAAAGTAACGTAATAAAAATAGCCAACAGTCGAGTCGTCGAGCAGTGTCGAGCCGTAGACACATCGTCCTGTAAAACGTCCGCATAACAAAGTTGACGCGTCAACTAATTGACGAATTCAACTACAGTTGTCGAATTCAACTAGTTGATCTACTCGTCAATGGACGGAAATGGACGGTCTCGTTTCGTCGACGTTAAATATGTCAACGACCCATCCCTAGTGTGCTCAGTAGTTTTATGATAAAGTTTTATGCTTTGTGGTTAAAAAATAAATTTGAATTTGAGACTCATCCTGATGCTGATAATCAGAAGTCGATCAAATCCGAATCAGACAATGATATTATTATCATTATTGATAATGGGCAGGCAGCTTAAGCTGATAGGCCCATATCACTGTCTCTCATTTGAATATCCAGCCTATTCTTAAACTGATTGATACTGGCTGCAGACACAACGCCCTCAGGCAAACTGTTCCACATATTGACCACTCTATTGCTTAATGCATGCTTTCTTGGTAGATATATTAGGTCTTTACCAATGAAATTACCACTTTCTAATACTGGCTAGTTCGAAGTTCGATATTCGACTTGGAATTCTAAATGCAAATTATTAATTTTCAAAATTAGTTTTTCATTTATTTTCCCGCCGTTTGTTTTTTTTTATATTAATGTGATATGAATATAAAAACGCTTTTAAGCCATATATTCACTAGGGGACAAATCGCGCAACATTCCACGCGGCATGTCGCATCAACATCTACGCTCATGTTTCGGAGACAATGACGCGGTCATTTGACATGTACACACCGGGACTCACATCACTTGTCGCGGAAATGTCGCCCAAAAGGGTTATGATGATTAATGCTAAAAATGTCCTTAGGTTTTCACGGCCGTTCAGAATCTTCTGTGTATAGTTTTCTGGGATATTCTGCCGTGTATATGTGACCTCTCTGGCCAACGTTTCGGATCCCATTGCAGGGTCCATCATCAGGGCTAATGTGATGAGTGGGTCGTATGGGTCTACAGGAAGCCGAACCCATACGAACCGCTACTTGCATGCAGATTCCCACCACCACCCAGCGCAGAAGAGAGGTCTAATTAATACCTTAGCTACGAGAGCTAAACGAATATGCCAAGAAGAACATCTGCAGGAGGAGATTCGTACACTGAGCGACGCGCTAGAAAGCAATGGATACCAAAGACGGCAGATACGGCACATCATAAGAGCCAAATCTAACAGCTCCGAGAAAAACACAGAAGCTGAGATCAAAGGGATTGCTTTCTTGCCTTATATCCATAATGTGACAGACAGGATTGCCAAAGCGCTCAAGAAACAGAAGATTAAGACAGTGTTCGGCACAAACAACAAGGTTAAGGACCTCTTAAGACCAGCGAAGGATCGGGATCCCCTTGAGACCGACGGTGTTTATAGGCTCGATTGTCAAAATTGCGACAAAGTGTATGTGGGACAAACAGCACGCACGATTTCAAAGAGGGTTGATGAGCATAAAAGAGCATGCAAACTCGGTCACCCGGAAAAATCGGCATTGGCTGAGCACTTTCTAGATACGGGCCACCATTTTTCATTTGAGCCGAAAATCTTAGGAAAGCCCAAAAGTCACCACACGCGCCTGGTCAAAGAAGCAATTGAAATATACAAGCACCCGGTAAACATTAATAGGGATGACGGTCTTAAGTTAAAAACATCGTGGTATCCGGCGCTGCAGGATAAATCAAATCGACGATCCGCACAGTCCGACATCCGTTAGTAGATACATAACACACTACATCAAGACACACACCTTGCTTTCGACACGGTACCGCAATCCAGTATTTAACATAACACAAACTTGGAGACACCCTGACTTCGGTACGGTACTGCAAGGCAATACTTAACCTACACTTAAACACTCATTCACTCATCACATTAGCCCTGAAGATGGACCCTGCAATGGGATCCGAAACGTTGGCCAGAGAGGTCACATTTACACGGCAGAATATCCCAGAAAACTATACACAGATGATTAATGTTGCGTATCTATTTATTCTAACGAGTTTATCGAAACGTAAGAGCAGAAAAAGGTGGTGGGTTTGTAAGTATTTACTGAAAAGGAAAAGAAGGATGGATATTCTATGCGATCTTCGAATGTCTGACGGATCATTTGTCAATTTCATTTGAATGACAACAACTGATTTTGAAATTTTATTACAATGTCGGTGCGGCACTATGTCCCCGTGCGCTCTCTCGGGAACCGTGAACATGGCAATGTTGCCGCGGCATGTAGAAATGCTGCGCTATGTTGCACGCGACGTCGCAAAACAGTGCGTGATGTTGCAGCATCACGTAGACTCTATGCCGCGCATGATGTTGAAGGAAAATTTGTCCCCTAGTGAATACGTGGCTTTAAAGAATTCATTAATTCCCATCCTCAGGATTTTTCTATCAAAGGCATCAACAAACTTTTATTAAAATGGCAAAAGTGCATTGACAACAACGGCCGATACTTAAATTAATTAAATACATACTTTTTCACAAAAAAATGTGTGAATTTTTTTTATATAAAATGGCAATTTCATAGGTAAGGATGCAATAGTATTGTAATCACGTTTACGTTATTTAACAAATCAAAAATAATTTATCATTACAGTAAAATAAATAAATTAATTAATTTATTGATAGCTTTCACGGATTTAAAATAAAACTCACTAATAATTTATAATTAAATTTTGAGTTTTGTTAGAATTTTTACTTGTCAGAAATGTTAACATATAAAAAATCACTTATTTGATAATAGCAAAGTAATTTTGTGGTCATTTTTATTGCTATTAATAATAAAAAGAAAAAACTTTGTTCAAACCATTATTTATTGATCAATCATCAACATGTTTCGGAGCCAGTGGTTCCTTCGACAGGATACAATTTATACTAGAAATTAAAATGATAATATAGCTTGTTAATCAAATAGACTTTATTTGGGAATCTTTTTAAGAAGAAGAATTTTCATTAAAACAGTTAGAATTTTTTTTTAACACGTAAATATTGTATAAAAATGTAGATATTAGTATAAAAGCATGTTATACATTTGTTATAAAAATTGGCTTAGAAACTTAACATACTATAAAACAATACTGCACTTGCTCGTGGACTCAGGTCGGGCAGCTGTTGCTGGAGGAAGCTTGCGCAGAGGGACGGGGGGCAAGCGTGCGGGTGCTCATCACGCAGCCTCGGCGCCTGGCCGCCACTAGTGTGGCCGCTCGTATCGCCAACGAACGTGCCGAAGTGCTCGGAACCAGTGTTGGTTACTGCATACGGCTAGACAGGTAACAAATCACGCATGTTTGACTATTTTTGTTAAAGAGAGACATGTTATAAAGTGTATTATTATATGCATTAAAATCAAAGAATTTCTATTATTTTAGGATTTCGGAGATTTTTATTACTCTAGAAATGCATCATCACCAAAGCGTTGTCATTGCTCCTCTGGCGATCCATGCGACCGCGCCACGTAAGAAACGAACCCCCACTCCCATGTGCCTGTATATTTACAGTATTTTAATTGTTTTTTTTTTAATAATCATTTACATATGGGAGTAGAATAATTTTAGAGACATTTTAAATTAATACATTTTTTCCTATAAACTTCTGAATTTCCATTATAAAATAACAGTAAAATTAGCATTATTGTAAAAACATAACCTAAAACCGGGTATAAATTTATACGTGCGTTTCAATCTTCATATTCTGCATTTACTTTTTACTCATTTCTGTGACAGAAATCTGTTTGTAGCTATTTCTTGTGTTGTTACTGGTTGATTTATTGGAGGGGCACTGGTAACTATTATATGTACATATTAATATTGTTGTAAATTTCAATGCCATTTTGAATATGCTTATGAAATTTATCCATTTATTGACGGCAAGTAAATACATGTAAAGTTTATCTTTACTGAATGTTTTCTTGACTTGAATAAATTGTTGGGATAAAAGTTTCTTTTTCATTTCCACACACTTGCACACTAAAATTTAAAGTTCTTCCGTTTCATCCGTTTCACTTGGTAATGCAGAGATCCACATGGAGTACTGTATTTGTAGTGATTTTGCAGCATTGCTCCGCGGGAGCATGGCAGTGTGGAGGTAGTCACTGCTGGAGTGGTGCTACAGCGCTTGCAGAGCGATCCCGCTCTTCTATCTGTATCGCACCTGCTGGTGGATGAGGTGCACGAGAGAGACACCACGTGTGATATACTCTTGGGAATTGTGAAGCAGGTACAGCCTTTTTATGTATAAATAATAATTATACTTTTTCTAAAAATAACCTGTCGTGATGATATTAATTTAAACCTTTCAGATCCTAAAGAAGCGAAAAGACTTAAAGTTGGTTCTCATGAGCGCGACAATGGACGCTGAACGTTTCTGCCAATACTTTGGGGGCTGTCCGCTGCTGCATATCCCGGGTGTCATGTACCCCATCAAGGAATTTTACCTGGAAGATGTGCTGGAGCTCACGGGCTTCCAGAATTGGAGGGAAGAGGTAATACGTGGCCTCCCACACATGAGAAAGCGCCAGATGCGTGCGCTGCAAGAGAAAGCACACCAGCATGAAATGTGGTTGCGGCCGTATTTGCAGAATCTGCGCGCCCAGGGCGTCTATTCGCAGACAACCCTGGCCAGTTTGTTGCGGCCTGAGAGTGAAAATTTAAACGAGGATCTGGCTGCAGCACTTGTGGTGTATCTGTGCCGCAAGCGGCCACCTGGTGCTCTGCTCGTGTTTCTCCCTGGCCTGGCTAATATCTCACGCTTATGCCGCTTGCTAGAGCAGCAGAATCACCTGCTACCCCCGCATTTGCTGCTGCCATTACATTCTCAATTGAATTCTGTTGACCAGAACGCTATATTTTCCCGACCACCGGATGGTAAGTTAATTAATCACCTATTTACAGAATTCTTTATGTGAAACAGAAGAGAATAATAAATAAAGAGAATATAATAAAAACCTATTAAAAATATCCAATAATGAAACTTAAACAAGATAATAAACGTGTTATCAAATATATGTATATGTTACAGCGAATTTGCATTTTTAGTGAGACTATACTTTCACTAGTAAAAATGTACTTTTCCCGATCGGGCAGAGTGGGGGCTGTGAAAACATCTAAATCAACGAATTCTCAGATTCACTACACATAATCCGTGAAAATACATTACTCAAAGCAGACAATATATCGGTGAAACCATCAATTTGTACACGTAATTCTTAAAGCGTAGAAAGTATAAAGGCGGCACTACACTAGACGATTTTTATTCATTTTGCGGTCCTATTTTAACTCCTAAATTAAAATAGGACAGCGGCACCACAAAACGAATACGAATCGCGAAGTAAGGTGTCGGCTGAAAGATCGCGCACTCGGGTTTTTTATGATATCTGACGACTGCCGGAACAAAACGAGGTTATGTCACCATGTAAATATTGGGGGGTTAAGGGAAAATTTGTATTAATGAATATGTATTTTGTCAATTAAGTTTATTAAATATGTTTTTTTTATAACAATACAACAAAAGTTTATTTCTTACAAATATAGAAACATAAATAAACATACACCCGGTATTATTAATTTTAAATGAACCTTTAAAAGTGCGTCAAATAACAAACACTCGATGCGAAAAATACAAAAATCAAAGAGATTCTAAGTCATCCATTTACGTTTGAATTCATTCAGATTCTTCCGCATTTCCAATTCTCTATCTTTTTATCAAAAATGTGTCTAATGTCATTTGCGTTTCTTGTTTGCGCACGTGTAAGCACGGGTGGTAGACGTACAACATAAAGTGCGCGGTTTTTAAGTTCGCAAACTTGCTCGGCTCGACGTCGGTGACAGACGTGAAGCTTGCTCGCACCGTATCACTTTTATGAGTTTAATCGACTGTCTTTTGAATTATAAGATGATCAGAATTTCGTAAGTGTTCGCGATTAAAATTTTAAAAATATATTACGTTTTAGTTACCTACCTAAACTAATCATTGAATATCAAAGACCAGTCCAGAAGTGTGACAGTTCGAGAAACAGAACTATCGCCACAGAATAGAGAATATGCTATCGCTCAAAGGATAAAAATTAGAAATACTGTCGCTTTGTGATGACTTTGGACTAGACTAGTGTAGAATGAGACACAAAACGCAAAATAAATTTTGAAAAACAAGGTCCATGTGCCATTAGAATCTTGTTATAAAATCATATAATGAAGAATTGGTGCAGACGAAACTTTCAACACTTCAAAATGACTATTTTAATAATATCCGTTACCTACATAATGTTGATTTGCACAGAAGAAATTAATAATGCAGTAAGAACCTTGTTCACGCAATGACTTATTAAATTGTTATTCAAGGCCCGGTTGTTTCAATTTGGATAAATAAAAGTTCGTTTAAAAGCATAGATTTTTACGGAAACGGATTTCAGACTTGTCAAATTTAATTTTTGACAGTTCGGAAACCAATAAATTCACTAGTAAGTGCAAGTTAAAATATTGTATTCATTTCTATTGGTGAAAAACTCTTTGAATATGATAAGAATGACCTTGAATATACTTTCTCTAAAATGCCAGTGAATGATGGACTCACTAGAAAATCAGATTCACTGTAACATTTATATTTATTTATTGTTTATTTACATTTACATTAGTTAAGGCGGTACATTCACTGCGAATGCATATTTCGGCGTTTTTTACGAAAATGTGGGTTTTCATTATTCATTTATATCAGAATTTATATGATAGATTGCAATTTTTTTAGGGCGATAACTTAGATAGAACCTTTGTTCTTATTATATAAAAGTAATAAACTGAACATTGTTTATAATAAGTAAGAAAAATATAAGCATTAATCCACAGGCCGCGGCAAAAAAAACGTTTTTAATGTTCCCGGGCGACAATTCGTTCGTTGAAAATTTGTATGTAAGCATACTATGTTTTTCTTATACATATAAAGTTTGCTTAATTATCTAGAATCCGTACGTAGGATATTAAGAAATATTCAATATTAATAAAAGTAATAATATTTTAAAAATGCTAGAAATTTTTACGATTTTGATGCTTTTCAAATATTGTTTATTCATATAAAAAGATGATTTTAAACGATATATTGTATCTATATTCACACTTTGAGTCTTCATTCACTATTAAAAAGTTACATTTTTTATTAAAAATACGTTAATTATTATTTTAAAATAAAAATTCTAAAGTGTAAAATGTGTCAAGAAATAGCGCAGTTTTGAATCAGATGCCGGGTGCCGTGCGGGAGAGGCGGACGTTTCTCTGTGGTCCATACACTTTTTCATAAAAAAATCACTTTAAAACGTGTTTTTATGCCAAATTTGACATTAGTTCAAAATAATACCATGTTATATATTCGAAAGCAATCTATTCGTCGCAGATAATGAGTTTTTTTTTAACTAGTTTGATATTATTTTGCTTTTCTACTGATAAAATCACATTGAACTTGCGTCAGATTTTCTGTCATATGCGTGTTTTGGTGACCTTGCAGACGGCGGTATATTCGCGAAGATGTCATTGTAATTTATAAAGTCAAGTAAGATATTAATTTACGACATAATTTTTAAAATATAGATTAATGGTTGTTTATTTTCTTTTTAATTCAATACATATTGTTGGAGTAGTTTTTTTGTTTATTTTAGATAAAAAAATATTTTAATTAAGTTTAATTCACAGGTGTTTTGACATTTCACTCGGAAGTCAAAATAATATCTAAATCTGCTTATGCGACATAAGTTTTAAATTAAAAAACAGTGATATAAGAAAAATTGTTGTTTACTATTTTTTATAATACATAAATTATTGGAGAAATATAAATACGCTTTTGTAAATTCTAGACTTAAAACATTTAAAATTCTAATAATAGTGCGCGAGCATGACTTGCGTTCCCACATATTTTATATGTCGGTACTCCGTATGGTTGTCTTCGAAACCTTTCTGTCTTGCATGACATGTAAATAAATACGCTCGTGCAAGGTTTATCTGATACGATGTTTGTTCATGTCTCGATCTCGTATTGAAGTAGCATGATCTATCGATGCATATCGCCGCTTTTGACAGTTTGAAAATTGTTTGTCCCGCCTTAATCCCGGCGACGAGAGACACTTGAACACTATTGAACACTTCTTGCGTGTTAGTTGGTACAATATAATATAATTAATAGCCGGCCGGTATTTCACTTCAGTTGTCGTTTTATCTCTGGCTTCCACTAAACGTAAAACAAACTATGTGCCGCAGTAATGGCATCACTCGCTTTTATTTTCAATATTATTTGAACCTTCTGACTTCTAGTTTTTTTAAATTAGATTTTGTGTAGTTCCTACTGTTTTAGAATATTTGGAAATATCATTTCAAAAGCTCTAAGATAATATGTAAATACATATGTAATAAAAATATAATAAATACCTACAAATAATTTTTGCTAGTTTACTATTTTTTGTAGTAATGTTACAAGCATACATTTTGTCTACGAAAAATATTAATTATTTAGATGGTTTGCAAAAATGTTTACTTTTGATAAATGTATACACAACCAATTCATGGTTATATTTTCAGATTTAGACCTTATATGTATTGTATTATGTATTATAAAATTCACAAAAATAATATGAACTTTAATTATTTTACGGACAGTGGTACAAAATAAAATTCACTAAACCCCGAGCATTGCTTGCGTGCTCTATATACATACATATTTTGTTTTTAGGAATAAGGAAAATAATTGTATCGACAAACATCGCAGAAACATCTATTACGATCGATGATGTCGTGTACGTGATTGACTGCGGCAGAATGAAACTTGGAGATTACGATGTAGAATCAGATGTCAAGACCTTGCAGCCAGAGTGGGTGTCCCAAGCCAACGCTCATCAGAGGTAACTTCCTCATTCTGAGAGATAGTTGTATGATCAATAATACAACACAGTATTCACTGGGCACGTGTTGCAGGCGAGGTCGTGCCGGGAGGGTGAGTGCTGGGGAGTGCTACCGTCTGTACTCGCGCGCCCGTGCCGAGTTGCTGCCCGCCCGCCCTGCTCCGGGACTGCTGCGAGCCCCGGTGCACGAGCCCCTGCTGGCTGCGCTGCTATTGCGCCAACAGCCTGCGCCGGCCTTCCTCGCCTCGCTGCTGGACCCACCTCAGCCTGCGGCCGTAGCCACTGCCACGACACTGCTCACACGCATGGGTATTCTGGATGGGTGTGAGCGCCTCACTCCCCTGGGAGTGCACGTGGCGCGCCTGCCTGTGGCGCCGGGAGCAGCGCGCATGCTACTCCTGTCTGCTTTGCTCTCGGCTGCCGGGCCTGCCAGCTCCATTGCTGCCGTTGTTGCTTTCCGGGATCCGTTTGTTCTTCCTATTGGTAAACAGTTCATTTGAAAGCCTACAGTAAAAATGAAAATTTTCAGAAAACAAAATTATTCGTTTTTCTGGTGATAGTATTTCAATAATATTGTACATAATTTTAACAATATGGGCTACTACTAGGGATGCATCCGATACCGATATATCGGCGATATCATGGGTTTTCCGATGTTAATTTGCCAATATGCCAAAAGGAGGCTGAGGGCGATGAGCCCCTCTCTCTTTTGAGCGCTGATTCTCTCAAAGAAGAACTAGAGAGATATCTGAGATCACCCAATATATCAATAGAAGCAGATCCTCTCGTTTTCTCGCACAGTGATGTTCTGCAATATATCCAAATTTGAAAAAATGGCACCAAAATATTTCAGTTTCCAAATGAGTTCTGTTGCATCTGAAAGGCTCAACGGCAGGTCTTATCCAAACAGACGAACGAAATCGGCTTTCACCGAATAATTTAAAGGTATTGTTGTATTTCGTGAATAAAAATCTCATAAAGGTGAATTTTAGTTATTAATTTATAAAAATTCATTTTCTTAAATACATGGAATACGTGTCGAATCAATATTCTTACTATTCTCAAACTAAGCCAAAAGCCTGTGCTATGAAAATAGGACTAAATTGCTGGTGTCCTGGAATGGGATTCGAACCACCGACAACCAGATCACTAGGCGAGCGTCATGACCACCACGCCAACAAGCTACTCATAATAATCTGAAAGTAATGTTCTGTTAAGGGGTTACATGGGTTTACTCGGGGAAAAAAGGCCTATTTTCAACAAATTTTTTTTTATACAAAAAATAAAATATTTTGTTCAAACTTTTTACTATCTTAAAGATATACATTTGACAAAGAATTTCTGAAATTTTCAAAAGAAAATATTGAAAACTCCGCCATTGTGACGTCATTTCCGGTAACCCCTCGGAAAAAAGGTGCGTCCGCGTTGACAGTAGAACTCATGACAGGATCATCTGAAAAGAAAAAAAATATATATATGTTTTAGTTAAGACCATAAACTAGAATCTGAACGAAGGGAAAAAAAAAGAAGTGAAAATTGGATTTTTGACAGACCTTTTTACAAAAAAATGCAAATTTCGGTAAATTTTACTCAACATTTTTTATTTTTTAAATAGTTGTGGTTGTAAAAAAAATATATCCTTCGTTCAAGTCCTCGTTAATTGTATCTCAAAGACCAGTGTAAAATTTCATCAAGATTGGTTGAGTAGTTTTAGAGAAATTTTGTCAACCGACTTTGAAAACACAGTTTCGAGATAAACGGGTTTAAAGTTTTGAGTAACAATAAAACTTGAAAAAAAAAATTTTTTTTTACTTACATTGAATCGTAGATTCCTGGATCATAAAGTAAGGAACCTGCAGCAGCTGCAATGTCCAGGGCATCCTTTTGCTCCTGTCTAGGATGAATCCTGGCTTCGCGAGTCTCACCCGAAGATTTTTTTTCCGCTGCGCAAACACGGTTTTCATCAGGATTTCGGGCATATTCGCAGGAATTTCGACCATGTTTTAAATCCATACCGTGCATAAATAATAATAAAGCTGATTTTCCTTCATTAAAAGTGCAAGCAGCGACCAATGCAGCAATATTAACGATCTTTGAACCAGCAGGAAGTTTTTTGGAGTAATTTTCCAGATTAACTGGCTCAAGCTTTCATTATTATTTTGTGTGAAACCTTGTGATTCAAGAAGTAATCACAAACTGACGTATTTTAAACTAGTTGCCCTTAGAAAGTGAAAGCAATGGACAGTAAGGACGGACAAACAATAGACGAGCAGCTACCTGCGGCGCGCTGAGCCTGCCTACGCACCTTCCCAAGGCTGTATCTCCAAAACTTTTATTCGGTTCGACTTGAAAATTTAGGATAATATTTTCGAGATGTTGTAGAAATTAATAAGACAAAAAAAAAAAACATTTTTTGAAGCCGCGAAACCCATGTAACCCCTTAAATTACAATTTTTTAAATTTCGTTATAAAATAAACATTCTTCACTGTTCGCATCCGTATCGGCAGAAGTGTATCGATGCATCCCTAGTTACTACATTGCAACATCTTCTGAACAGCAGTTAATTCAAACCTTGTCTTATTATAGAACTACAAATTCTCTGTAGCCAAATTTCGTGAGATCAGGGGTTTTTCAATCATTTTGTAAAAATTAACCAATTGTGCAGGTAAGGAGAAAGAAGTGGAGGCAGCACGTCTACGATTAGCACGTGGCTCCGGCTCGGACCAGCTGGCCGCAGCGGAGGCGCAACGACGGTGGACCGGACTGTCCAGGTCCGACGCAGATCACTTTTGCCGCGAGCACTATCTCAGCCCTCGCACCATGACTATGCTGAGTGCTATGCGTGATCAATTTGGGCAGCTACTGCACGCCGCTAAGTTCTTGACCTCCCCCGACCCTGATAGCCCTGTCTGCAACCGCTACGCTCACCACACCGGCCTGCTCAAGGCGCTCGTGGTCGCCGGTCTGTACCCCAACGTGGCCACCTACAGGTATGAATCGAAAGACTGAGTATCTCAGCAACTGAGACCATCCAGCTGAACTAGCTCTTACCTAATCTAGCAAATGTTATCAGGGGAAAACGCACTAAGCTGGTGACCCCGGAAGATGGGCGCGTGGTCCTGCATCCGAGCTCCGTTAATTCACATGCGGCCCGCCCTGCACCTCACCTGGTGTACCGTCTCAAGCAACGCTCCACAGATCTCTTTCTTCACGATACCTCTCCTGCGCACGCTATCCCTCTCATCTTCTTTGGGGATAACTTCAACATAAAAGGTAACAGTTGTCTGTCTTATATGATCATTTTATTAAATCATGATCATCATCACATTGAATCCGTCTTTCGTAGTCAGATGTGAGAGCTGGAAATTTCCAACATTCGTTAGACACGGTGGAAGATGACTTTTGAAAATCCAAAGATATTCCAGTCTCTGAATGCACTCTAAGTCAGCATTGTTTTGCAAATATTTGTCGGAAATGCTTCTGGGTCTGGGAATGTGACGTTCCATTCTGTTAATATAAACGTCTATCAAGTCAACAAAGCAGTCCATCATTAGTAATCCTGCTACAACTTAAATATTTCCTGTATTCTGATTAAATAAATTATATTAAACAAATATAGAAAATAAAGTATAGAGTATGTTATGTAGATGCTGAGGAAGGTTGCGAAGTGTGGAGCGGTGCTTTTGCCTGGCGAACAACTCGACCTACTGCAGACCTGTTGTACCGTTTGCGCGAAGCTTTACACCGCTTGCTTCAGCTGCGCTTGGAAAGTCCTCAGCCTGTGCAGTGGGATTCCCACGAGGGTCGCCTGCTTCAGTGAGTACGCTTTACTGACTTGTTTCTGTCATCTCTAAAAGCTTCCAGTTTTCCATTGATTTATTTTTCCATCATGCTTATTTACTGCTGACTGGCTGGCATTACTCGCCCTGCGACTAGCAACACTTTCTCTGGCATAATCCAGTTGTTCGTACAATGAAAATGAGTATTTCACTATATAATTTAATGTCCTGATTACAAAATGAAAGATAATTGACGCTTGAATAATAAGTATTAAATGAAATAAGATATCACACTTTATAGTTTTGAAAATTGTACCATACATTTTGAATGTCAGTCATTACTTTAAGAACTGTGGTGGCCAAAGACGCGTACATATACATGTGTAATGAGGTACCACATATGCTGACATCGAGCACGGCAGACCGTTACCCTCGATACAGAGGTCGAGGCAAAAGCGCTGAGTACAACGAACAAGGCGACAATGTAAGCCGGACCAATGACCGAAAACAAAGGCGAGTATAGCAGAGGGCATGAAGAGCGGATAAACTCATCTTGCTGATCCAGACAAAATAGCCAACACGCACTGCCGAGTAAAGACAAAGTCATAACAAACCCAATCTCTTTGTTCACATTCACTATAAAAACGGTAGTCTCCAGAGCAGACTATCTCACTTCCCCAGTGAACGGCTCGTATAGCGGAAGCCCTCGCCATCATACCTTCGAACGTCACGCTTTGTACCTACTGTATTCTTTATAACTTTTGCTTTTGCAATTCAATAAATTCTGTAATAATTCTTTAACTCATCCTAAACCGGAGGGCTCATCCACCTCCACAGAACCATAGAAAAAGATATATAAAAGAAAAAGCGCAAACCATAAAGAAAAAAATATTTTAGAGAAATCATTTATTCTTAATAGAAAAAAATTAAAAATCATCACATTGTATTAATAAACGTAAGCTATGTAATTTTAGCTAACTAAAATAATCGTAATCTAAATTAAACAAACCAAATCTAATAACCTAACCTAACCTATCCTAACCTAACCAAACCAAACCTAACCTAATAACCTAACCTAACCTAACTAAACCTAATAACCTAACCTAACCTAATAACCAACTATTATAGTTTTAAATGTTAATTCCATTTTCTGCATGTTATCTGGTGAATAAGTATGTAGTAAACAAGTGTTTTGTGCAAAGCGCCCTTGAGGTGAGTTGTCACAAAAACGGCGCTATACAAATAATCCAACTATTATTATTATTGTATGTTGTCTACGATTTACAACATTTTTCCTCAGATATTGCCTACAAAATGTCAAAATATACGGTACATTTTTCGAAACTTTGAAGTGTAATTAATATCTTATTTAATACTTATTATTTAAGCGTCAATTATCTTCCATTTTGTAATCACGACATTCAGTTAATACTCATTTTCATTGTATGACCAATGGGACCATATTTTTGGGTTTAGGCCTTTCTCTCATAAAATTCTGAGTAAAGATTCTGAGTGGCCGTGAAAACCTAAGAATATTATTATTCCCTAGCTTTGTTTGGTAAGAAGAAAGCGGGGGGAAAGTTGCCTGGCAAGCCCATATTACAAGCCTTAATATGAAATATATATTTTTTATTTTAAAAAAGGTTACTTACTTACTATAAAAATTTATTTTGTGTTCATTTTTGGCATTGTAACAACACACATATTTTTTGCGCACATTCTTTTGAATGCGGTCTAGCTATAGTGACTAAATTAATTAACACATTGATATAGAAATGATAAAACCCCTGTTATTGTTATTACCCCATCAAATGTATGTTTATTAAAATATAAGAATGGAAATAAGTTTCCCTTATTTACGTAAAATATAATGATTAGCTGAATACAACTGATAAGGTGAAAAATATAAGGATAAGGTGTACAAATGACCTGATAAGGTGTACAAATGATGACCGAAATTATGTTTTCAATAGCTGCGGCTTTTTTGTTGCTTGGGGTGTACATATGTAGATCTGATTTAGTGATATCTTATACAAAGCTTAATAAGTTAAGCTGTCTACCAGATATAAAATAATCTGGGTTTGAATTTAGGTAGACTATGTATATTTTTTAGCTGGATGGATTTTTTTGTGATGTTTACTGATTGTTTACACAACCAATACACGCATAACTGTCTCTGCGATAGGCGAGAAGACTTGACTGTGTGCACTGCGTCATCAAATATAACGCAATTTATTTTTTATACATATTTTGAGTAAACAATATCGCATTATATTCGGGCTAAAATGGTAATGTTTTTCAAATGGTATTCTGCTTCCAATCCTTGAATGCTGGTGACTAATTGACACTTATTATTTTAGAGCCATTATCGAACTGATCTCAGCAGAAGACGACCCCGACAACAGTGGGGACGAAGAGGATGATATTGATGGCTGTGATTTGGTTAATATAGTTGACCCTGTTTAAATTTCAAGTCAAAATAAAGATGCAAGGATGTTAAATTCAAACCAAAATTAACAGGGAATTAAAGATTTTATGTTTTTTTTTATATATAGGCTGGTACCTATTGTAAACTTAGGTTATTAAAACTGGAAATATCTCGCCAAACCAAATTGATCGTTTCAAAAATATTATTTACTGTTGCTTCTGAAAAAATTATAATTTATGCCATTTTTTTTCTCAAAGCCTGTGAAACAGGATAACATGGGTGGTTGACATTATTAATATAGTTGATAATTTTTTTGGGGGCAACATTGTGCAGGATGTAATTTTATAAAACCTTCACCAAAAATGATATTAATCATATGATTATTTAATTGTTATATAATTATTATATAATTATATAACTGTATACCTATTGAGATTGTAAGTAGGTATACAATAATCAGTTCAAATAGTATTATGTAATATAATATCTTAAAAATAAGTATGAAAATCTATGTCATGTCTTTTATAGCTACAGGGAGAGAGATACAAATCTATTTACGTAAGTTTTGAGATGGACATACGAGGATATTGAACATCTACGGCAGTGAATGTAATAAATATTTCACATCAAAATATATTTTTTTGTATACATATATTTTTATTTTATCATTTCAAAGTTTTAATGATGATGGGTTCCTGTATTCCGCATATTATCTACAGTGATAGTTGTCCAAACTTCAGGAGAGTCTTCCTCATTCATTTTTAAGTAGAAAATTTTTGAAAAGCACGAAATCAGCAACCTCAGTGTTAACATTTTTTTTTCAATATTAGTGGCTTTTTTGTAAGATGTTGAAATAACTAACTTAACTCGCTTCGATATGTGTAATAACTCAAATAAATAAAATAAAATATTTTATTGCATACATACATTGGATTAAAAGTAATAAACCCACTTAATAATGCTCAACTAGCCTGTGAAAAATCATGGTAATTTGGTGGGTGTCGTTGCCGGAGTCACAATCGCATTGCATTTTTTTTTGTTCCTTGGATTCCGAATTAATGGAGTTCCGCATTGTTCAAAATGTTTTTTGGATCTCTTGATTTCGAATTAACGAGGTTTTACTGTAATTAAAAATTCGATATCTCAGCAATCAAATAAGGCATTTAGAAAAAGCAAACAATATTTTTCATTAATAATTAATAACTTTGTCTTACTCCGAAGTTCGGACAACTACCTATGTGACGCCCGGTATACATAAATGTATACTATTTGTTCATGACACATATCGACAGCTCCTACGTATAATATCGTAACCCACAAATCGACGATTTTGAGTTTTTTGTGTAAACACATGTGTATTTAATTATATATTTAATTCCAAGAAAGAAAAAAAAAATTGCAATAAATAATGTTTTTTATTATAAATTTTTTTTTTCTTTCTTGGAATTAAAGATATAATTAAATACCTATGAAAATACACAGTAAACTCAAAATCGACGATTTGCGGGTTACGATATTATACGTAGGAGCCTTTGATATGTAGAAGGATACATATTCGAGATTGCAAACTTTCAAGTGAATTTTTCAATAATAACAAAAGTGATTTTTAAGTGAATCTCTGTTAATTTTCCTAGTTCTAAGTCTCATTGTTGAAAATAATCTATTCTTTATTACATAATACATATAAAATGTTTATTTCGGCAATCGATAAAGATTATATTTTTGTCAGTATGGTTTTGTCATATGGCCAGTTTTTGGTGCAATTTAAGAAAGGTGCAAATTATCAGATAAAAGTAACTTGGTAAACTTAAAATCACTGTGTAATGTATAATAATCACAGTGTAAAGCAATAAATAAAGGTATCGTCAGTACCGTTGATAGTTTTTTTTAATAAATTTGATTACAATTTTTGCCAAGTGACATTTCACACCCCTAGAACAACATCACCACAATCCCAAATGTCACGTTCTAAGTAAATTGCATTTAAAGTTTTTAACTTTTTTATTTCTTTGTCTTAACATTAGTTAAAATTCAACTAAATCAAACCATCTGGATAGTGCATACATAATAATAGCGCCCTTGAGGTGAGTACTCGCGACAATGGGGCTATATAAATTATCCAAAAATTATTATTATATTCTTTATAGCCATATTTTAATTTTGGCAGTGTTTTTAAAAATATTTGTTATTGCAATACAGCAATAATTTGTATAACTATTAATAGTCCTAGAAATATAGCAGTCTTACATTAATGTTACGGACAGGACAAAGCCTGCGCCTACCGTCAGGCAACCGAACTTTCGAGTTCTGTAGTTGACGTAATCACGTCATATAAATGGTAGAAATTTCTGATGTGAATGAAGCAGGGCAAAGGCCCCTTTCAGGGCCAACACCGATCGCCGTGACCCGATTGGGGATGGGTACCGTGCCGAGGACAGCGCGCGAGTTCTCGGCTGCGGTGGTTGTCCTTATACGTGTCTCGGCGTCAGGCGGCGGCAACCGAGAAGGGGGGAAGCGAATTGAAAGGAAGTAGCTTCATAAAATCACATCTCGCTGGGAGCAATAAAAATGCGTACACGACATGGGCTGAAATGTATATGTTTTTTACTGAGAAATGTTATATGAAAATCTTAATTTTCAGAGTTTCTAAAATTATGGAATTTATTGAATTGTTTCAGAGATCTCAATGAGACTGAATCACAATTGTATGTAATAAAAATGTCGCATTTCATTGCTCCAAGTAGAGGAGAGAGAGCGGGAGGTGATTTTATTCCACATGTAAAGAGCATTGATGCCTGGTTGCCATGACAACCGGGTATCATCATCATCAGCACTTGGTCACCCCCGACCCAGTCGGGCGTGAATACCGTGTCTAAGTCGGTAACCTGGGCGACAGGTCTGGAACTCGCAATTAAAAGATGAATCGAGAGAAATGATGCTCTCGGAAAGTAAAATTACGCCTCGCTTTGAACATGTAAATGTGTTGTACAGCGTGATCCAGACATGTCTTTCATACTGGCACAATATTGTATTATAAATGCTAATGAATGTCTCTGATTTCAGAATTTGGAATTCCTTGTTGAAATCCAGGAGCTTGACAGAATTGCATCATGACTGTATGTAAAAATGGAATGTCACATTTTATTGTTCAATAAAAGAGAAAGCGGGAGGTATTTTTATTTGCGTAAGACGCAAGTTTGCCCTATTATCTGAACCATTTTGGTTGAACACTGAAAGTAAAGTCATTTTAAAATCCCGGCAAACTCAGTTGCCGGTCACTTTGAAGAAATTACATGGTCAAAATATTTTATGAAATTTACCTAAAATAAAGAGTTGTCAAGTAAATGCACACACACACACTGCGCGATATAGTGAGTTATCGGCAGTGATATGGTAAAAAACACATTTTTTCTGATAATTGAATATCATATGGGAATTAATCAAAGTGAGATTGCAGCTCTCACAGACTTAAAATCAAACTGAAACCTTTTTTACAGTGTTCTCAACAAGAATACTTCTTAAGTTAATGTGTTTTTACGCATGTAAAGTTGTACCGGGACGCCGGAGAAAGCTAAATGAGAAAGTTTTCTCCGCGGCCCCCTTTGAAGGCATATAGCGCAAGTAATATTTACATGACAGACTTGAAAATATTACTACAAGACGCGCCCAGTCAATACCTATCCATTGGTAATGCTAAGACATCGATAAACATTTGGTCACTAATTTTTAATGAATTTAATCTGACCACCACTGAGGTAAATTTCCGCCGGAATCACAAAAATAGAAATAACTTCTGACAGAAGTGTCCGATCTTGATGAATCTTTTTGCATCATGATCGCAAAGTAAATACCTATTCAGAGAGTATACACATGCCTATATAGGCTCATGTTTTGACTTGGAAGAAAAATTGACCTTTTGAACTTTTCTTAAAAACGCGATAAGTATAGAAAAACCACTTTGTCCATAGACGAAAGTGGTATCAAAATACTCGTTAGGGCGAGTACTATGTAGTAATCATGGAAAGCATCGCGTAACAATTAAATTACCTACTTTTATGACCTGATTTAACTTCGACCCTTCACGGTCGACATAATTAACGCATTTTCATAAATTACTAGGACTTGCAGGTCCGATGAACTGTGTCACGGCCTTATGCAAGGTCAGGCCTATACGTGACATAGTTTGTAGCCCTGTGGGGTACATACAAAACCTGTAATTAACCATTTTTTGTCTTCAGACCGAGATCAGTATGGCCGCTCGCGGGTCTAGTTCCTAGAAAGCGCCGCGAGATGGCGCCAGTCGCGGTTCAAACCGCGGCGACAGAGAGGGGAGATTTGGCTCGCTCTGATTGGGTTACGTAACATGCTGTCATATCATATCTTGTAAATCTCTGAGAATGTTATATAATAAAAAGGTTTTGTAGAGCGGTCACCTGTTACGCTTACGCGTGGTGATTTAAACGCTGTCGGATCACTTTCATCTGCATTTTATTTATCTCCCGATACCTATTGGAGAATTCTGCTGGGACCTGACTACTGCAGTGAATCTACGATCCAGCCTCCGCGATCTTCGGCGCCTCTGGCTGAGAATTTTGGACGACGGCCGGCGCTTCTCTATGACGAATTTCGCATCACAGCGAAAGTATGCTGTTTGACACGAGACACCCGTGCTGTATTTCTTCGGCCATTACTACGCTTCTTGGCCGACGGAGCGGACTGAGCGGACCGCCCTATATTTTTGTTTGTTCTGTGCGGAACAATTATCATAAATAAATACTGACCAGAGAGTTGATTCGGCATTCACAGCTAAAGACCGGCATTGTCCCAGGAGTGTGATTTATCTTTGAAGAACTATGAAATATTTTTGTACATCCACTGTATCCATATTATGTATTATTAAAAATCTTCAATTTATGAAAAGTGAAAAAAAAACATTGTTGTCTATTTCAAAAATAATAAATGGGATTTTGTTACCAATTTTTCCTCTCTTCTGTGTTAATAAGGTTGAAAACTGGTCGGAACTCACTCATTATTTTAAAATTTGGCAATTCTTTAATGAGTTATTCTAATTATAACTAAAATCAATTTTTTTGGGTCGCAACCCTAGGATTTCTCCACTCCTCTCTGTTATCTGCCAGCCTCTTCATTTCCTGACAGGTGCTACAACTTTTTCTCCGGGATAAAGTTGGCAGGGCGGTCTTGTCCTGGGCGGAAGAAAAGCTCCCTAAAGGCGGAAGAACCTTCGTGGTCAACGGCATAGAATGTGGAAAGCAAAAGGGAAACTACCACATTAAAGGTCCATCGTGGCATCCCAAGAAACAACAAGCATGGACAGGTCTTCAGTAAATAAAATTAAAACTTCCTAAAAAATAAGTAAGTAAGTTAGTGGTGTAAAATACACCACTGTTATTTGTTATTTTTACTAAAGAGGCGCTTGACTCTACACTTGACATAATAACACGACATTTCCTATAAACAAAGTTTATTACTTACGATTTCTCATTACTGATTTTCATATTATCAATTACTAAGGCCCGGTTGTTTCAAGTTCGATCAAAGTAAGCGGTCGAGCAAAGCATAGATTTTTACGAAAACGGATCGTCTGATTGGTGGAGAACATAAAAATCTATGCTTTTAAAGAACGCTTACTTTAATCCAACTTGAAACAACCGGCCCTAAATTTCACGGTTTCTGTGTGCCTGTTTTCACTTCATTTAGTGACATGTCCCAGCTTCGGCTAACAATGCAGTTGGTGCGATTTGATGGTGGAGTATTGGCAGGACAGGTGCAGAAAATTAAAAAAAAAAAAAAAAATCAATTAAAAATTAAAATGAGCAAAAAAAACTAACCCATAAAAACCAAGTTTTTATTTTACTCCCTTTCTTTGTAAATTAAGTTTACCATCATGTAATTAAATAATTGACTGACTGAAATGAAACATGTCTAGACAAATATATATGTCAGAGATCTCTAAAAATATCTCTTTATTATTTGATTTCTTCCCAAAAAACTAAAGTGTGCTGTCATCTGTGAACCAATTGTCATAAATTTTCGAAAATCGTAGTCAAGTATCTATTATACCTACCGACGGAGTAATTCAAATTTTAAATATTCCGTGACGTTATCGGGCCGCCGTCGGTAGCTTTTGTAATGATTCCAATTTGAAAAAACCATTAAAAATTTGAAAAATCCAAAATTATACTATAATTATTATTATTTTCTAATGAAAATTTGATAGATCTTCTTGATCGTCGCCACGAGTCTGCTTGCAAAGTTTCAGCTCGATTGGATCACAGGAAAGGGGTTAAAAATCGAGCCAAAGTTTTTTCGTCAAGGAAACAAGCAAGCAGACGCCACGAGTTAAAAGAAAGGAAGTAAAAAAGATTAAAAATGCACAATGAAATTGAAATGGTGCAACAGACTGCATGGATGAGTTGTTAGTTTGTGTTTTCGGAAGATTTGATATTACATTATTATATTCTTTATATGACAAACTTAAGAAAATTTGACAGCACACAAGGATAGATGTTTATGCAGTCTAAAAACACCCTGCAATTGTATCATTTAGTATTCTAGTGCAGTTAATATAATTTAAAAGTTCAGAATTTTTATGCTAGAGTACAATTAGTATTCTCACAGATATATCTTAACATTGCGTGTGTGTTATGTGTAAGTAAACTGGGAAGGAAGAAGGGAATTAATTTTTTTTACAGTTATTTTTAATATTCTAAAATTTAATTTGTTAGAAAATGTTTACTTAGCATTTTACTTTGTGGGTGGGTTTAGGTGATGTTTTTTTAATTAAAATTTTCATATAAGTAATGAGTTTATGAAGATGTTCTTTGTCTACCTACTGGGATGTGAAAGTATTTTAATTTTCGAACATAACTTTTACGTATACGAGTACCAAACAAAATAAGTAGTCACCATGATAACATTGGCCACTTTTTCGTCAGATATTTTTCTAGGTGAGAAATTTTTCTTGCAGAAGATGTTTACACTAAAAAAAAAACAATCCTTGCAAAACTATTTATTTGGAAAAAAATTTATTAATATATTTATAAATAAATATTTTAAAAGGAATAATATTTAAAAAAAAACATTTATATTTTTGCAGCAATCTTATACATGAGCAATGATAATAAAATGGGATTAGTTCAATTTACATCTTTATTAAGTCTCTTAAGACAGGCAAAGAGAAACTTCTGCAGGTAACATACAGCTGCAGGCAAGTTTACACCGTATAGGCGGGGAACTTGGCTTCTTTGGGCTGCAGCATGTCAATGAGGAAGTAGAGGCGGCCGGCTAAACCTTCAAACAAGGAGGCCGGTCGGTCCGGCGTGTGCAACTCTGTCCCATCCCGCTCTTCCATGCACCACTCGGCAAATCTGG
The DNA here is from genome assembly GCA_016648135.1 of Agrypnia vestita. Taxonomy (NCBI): domain Eukaryota; kingdom Metazoa; phylum Arthropoda; class Insecta; order Trichoptera; family Phryganeidae; genus Agrypnia; species Agrypnia vestita. Next base: position 125,366 of record JADDOH010001472.1, read on the forward strand.
CAGCTCTGTACAGCCACATAGGACTCTGCAACAGTTGGTCAACAGTCACATATCTAACAAATTTTATTCGCATAGTCTTCACCAACAGCGGTCAGTCGAATCGTCAAGTCTTCATCACATTATAATTGCTCATTAAAAACAGCAAAAAAAATGGCAGAATTGTGAGAAAAGTAGCGAGATTTACAGATTCTTTGAAAAAATATATAGATAATATTCAATGTGTAGAAATAGAACACACATTATTTAATACTAGCTGTAACCTGTCAAAAATGATGTTACTTTTACATGTCGGTTTCTAAAGAATAAGTATTTACATATTTATTTACAAGAATGAGTAAAAGATTTTATACTATAAAGAAGTTATGGACGTTACATGAAAAAGAAGAATATCCGCTAAAACTCTGTTAAGATTTTTATGTGTGCTTTAAATATTTATTACTTCTCGGATCAGGCATATAATTTTTTGGCGTTGCTTTTTATCAGTGAGACAAATATAAGATTATTCTTAAATGAGAAAATAAATGTTTAAAGAAACACTTTTCATTCACCACATTTCGAAAATGTGACAGATCTAACAATAAACATTAAATAGTACTTACTTATGTTTTATGACAAATAAAAGCTTTCAAGAGAAATTAAACAGTTTTACGAATAATTAATGAGATACTTAAGATGCAAATTTCTATTAAATTAATTTGTATTTTTATTCGCTAAAAAATAAGAAAGTTCCGACGCTGATGTTCAATTTTCTTATTTTTCTTTTAGTAGCTCTGTTGATCTGTGATACAAAAAACTACACCTCCTGGGTTCAGCTACCCCTCCATCTTTCTGGTGGTATTCCTGGTAGGCGTTGTCGAGGATTTCATTGCTGCATTTCGTGGCAATGAAACTAAGCAGTCAACAGTAAAATAATTTTTAAAATTATTATAACGGAACGAAATAGTCAAATAGTCAAAAAGAGAACTTCCTCGATCTGATAAAGTTTGTTAAGTCTTTTGAGCGTATGAAGCTTGCAGATCTACATGCTAATGGATACACCCGAGAAGGCAGAATGAATACAACAAATCAACATTTTGGAAGCTTCCACATCCTCTACCCTCCTCACATGTGACATGTGACAAAAATCAGAATTTTTAGTCTTTGGTGTGATTCAATTTGGTCACTGATTCAATCATCATTTTGTTTATATGTACAGTCCATTTGAAGTGTTTATCTAGGATGAATCCTAAATATTTTGTGTTACGGTTCAGAAAGTGCTTTGTTGTGTATATTTATGCTTATTTGATGAGTTTTTTGCCTTGCTTCAAAGTAGACAAAGCTATATTTTTGTAGGAAAATTGCTAAATGTCTAAATCAGGACTGCCTGAAAATCCACCCAAATCGTCATTACTACATACCACCAATCACTTGGTCAACCATTTTCTATTCATGTTGGTATACATAACTAATTTTAATCTGTGGGTTGGATCCCGTTTGCAAAAGTATAACTGTAGTTACCTGTGTAGTCTGGTAGAGTTCCAGGAAGGTATAGGCGTTGCCGGAAACACCGTGGCAAATGCTATAACCCTTGGTGCACAGTCCGCGCTCCCAGACAACTTGCCCGCACTCTAAGGCGGCCTGTAGATATCGCTCATCCCCGTACATCTGTACACATATATACTTTTTTAACTATATATAATATTGAAAAAAATATGCAAACTGTGGTCATTAATAGATGGCGCTACTTGCATTTTAAAAAGTGTGACAGGTTATTTTTATATCTGCGGTCGTTACTAGATGGCGCTAGTTGTATTTTAATAAGTGCTATGATTGTTTTTTTAGTTTAATATGTTTCATATAATCCGTTTTTTATTTCACACCAAGAAACAAACACCCATAACACTACATTAGAAAGAGCAACTTTTATAAAAAAGAGCAAAAAAAGTTTCGATATATATATATTCAATTTTAGATATATATATATTCAATTTTAGATATATATCCAAAAATAAAAATTGAACCCTTATATTTTTTTGAACCCTGTAAAATTCATAACAGTACCTGTATTTAAAGAGACTTCTAAAACCAAATTAATTAGAAGAACATACAGAAAAATCAAATCCACAAAAAAATATTTGGCTGCTACCAAAAAAAAAAGATTTTATACTACATATAAAGAAGTTATGGACATTTATGGAAAATATTTGGCTGCTACCGGGATTCGAACCACGGATCTCCTTTCCGGGCAGGAGCGTTATTCAAAAAAAAAAATCTTTTTCAATTTTTCCAAGGTTTTTATCATTTTATTTGACATGTTTTAAGTTACTGTAGTGATAGTTCAACATTTTCCAAAATATAACTCAGAAATATTGAAAAAATAATGCAACTTAGATATTGCATATCTCCATAACTATTAATATTAATTAGGTCATGGTTGCTTGAACATTTTTGATTTATTATTAAGGCAGGAATACACCTGTAAAATTTTCTCTACTAGCTATGAGACACCCTGTATGACACTCGCTTATTGCTTCATTGCTTTGTTAATTTTGACACTTGACATAAGTCTCGACATTTTGCATGGAAACTTTATGCATACGTCCGTTTTATTTTTTGTCTTACTGACATAACAATCTTGTTATAATGAGAATAAGACGGAATAGCTAATAGCTAATCCGCTCTGTATAATTCCCTAATAAACAAAATATTTGCGACAGTCTTTTTCACAACATTAATTTCTTCATCTATCTGCATAAAGAAGCATTCTTCTTTATGCAGATAAATAAATTAAATAAAATAAAAATATATAAATAAATAGATAAATTTTCATTAAGTACAAAGAGAGCATACTTTATACGCAAGAGTTGCGGGCTGCACCAAACCGGGCGCCCCGTGGCACCACTGCACGAGGCGGTCAGAGCGGCTCCCGAGCGAGGAGGGCAGATTGCCGCCGGGGTAGCGCTGGCGCAGCAACCAGTCCATGGTCGGCTGTACCTCTGCCACCTTCGCGGCTCCGGCCTGCATCAGCAGGTATAAAATTCCAGCTACGCCGTGCGCCCCTCCTAGGTACGGATCTCCGTGCCAGCGGTACATCAGCGGCACCTTTTGGCTGATGGACTCCCGCGCCGCAAGTACTCGCCCAGATTCTAAAATGTCTTCCACCACCTAAACCAACACATAACTCGGTGACTTTTGTGTTTTACATTGGAAGAGAGATTTGAAAAATCTATAAACTATGGAATGGAGAATGAACAAATTAAAAGCGAATGTAGAACTGTTTGTAGCATAGTTAACAGAACTATGAATAATGAGGTGGGATCTGATTAGTAATGTGGAAAATATAAATGAGGAGGGAATGGTAGAGCAAATGAGACTAGTTTCAAATCAACAGAAACAGAGGGCGTCCACCTAAAACCTAATATGATCAGATAAACAAAATAATGTTAGAAGCTTCAACAACCGCAGAGCGTCCTTAAAAAGGTTTATAAAAATGAACAAAACCAAAGTGGTATGAGAAACATGAAACATGACCGATATGTACAGTCAAACTCGGTTATAACGAGCTCGGATATAAGGAAATCTCGGCTATAATGAGCAAAACTGTGAATTCATTTTGATTTGTGCATATTCCCATACAATCGTTCTCAGTTATAAGGAGCGCGATTCCCGGATATAGAGAGAAAATTTTAGAAACTGCATACATATTTTGCTTGGGTTACAGAAAAAAAAAACTAATACTGAACAATACACTTTGCTTTTAAAGCGGCTCGCACTTAATTAGGGTTCATTAAAATGAAATAAATGATGTACACAAACTTGTGTATCCGAAAATGCCACGTGCGCAGGCAAACAGTAGTTCGTTGGCATTCCTTGTCAAAGGAATGCCGAACTGAAGGTCGAGAATATTGGTCATATAACTCCGATTATTGAGGGTTTCCAAAATGTTTGAGGTGACAGTTTATATAATGCAGTTTACTGTATTAGTATTTAAAAGCCTTGTCAGTTAAACGCGAATCGTTCTATAGGGAACATGTCCACTAACAAACGAAAGTGTCTCTCGGTTCTCGAAAAAGTTGAAATTATTTGCTTCAAAAATTCCCAAGTCTGTAAAAATTTTTCACTATCGTCTTCTACAGTTTCATCGCTCTGGAAAAATAAGGATGTTTATTTAGCTGCTCTTGAAAATAACATCACACAATCAAAAAAATTTAGAAAGTGAAATTTACCTATCCCGGCTATAAGGAGTAAATTTAGTTGGTCCCGTTTCGATTATTATAACTGAGTTTGACTGTAGTTAGTTAATTTTTGATGATAAAAATGGGAAAAATTCAACCTTAGATATAAAATCAGATGAGATGATGTTTTGCCCTATCTCTCGGTTGACAAAGAGCAGTGCGAAGAGGAGCCCCGAGCGGCCGTACAGCAGCTCGTCCGGAGTGGAGGGGTCCCCTGCCACCTGCAGCAGTCCTTCCAGCCTGTGCAGATACAGTACATATATTAGCATACTAATGGCAGTTTTGAAAAAATTCCACAAAAATTATTTATTATTTTCTTGTTTCAAACTTCCTTTGTTTTCCTTTGTTTGGGTTGGTCCAAGACAGATTTTCAAGACAGATGTCTTGGACCAACCCAAACAAAGGAAAACAAGAAAATCTAAAAAACTCCCAAAAAGAAAATAGAAAATCAGAACTCAATTCAATATGTTTTTGGTACATCAAAATAACATTTTATTTTGTCATGTTGCAATTTAACGTTGACCTGTACGTGAGCTGTGCGATACGTGCCCGTGTTTAGTGGCTGATGGTGCCGTGGACACAAAATCTGCATACTATTGTTTAACACTGCTATAATACAGTAAACTACTAGTAATAAGTTAGAAAATTTTGAGACCGATGGGTCGAACGGTACAGATTTGCATCGAAAATATATCAGGAGGAGGGAAAGGGGTAAAAGAATAGGGGGAAATGTCGCCTTTGTTACCCGCCAAATCATAAGGAATATGTTTCCAAATTTTGAGTCCAATTGGTCGAACGGTACAGATTTACATCGAAAATATATTAGGGGGAGGGAAGGGGTAAAAGAATAGGGGGGAAATGTCATCTATGTTACCCGCCGAGTCCTAAAAAATAAGTTTCCAAATTTTGAATCCAATTGGTCGAACGGTACCAATTTGCATCGAAAATATATCAGGGGGATGAAAGAGGTATAAGAATAAGAGGGAAATGTCACCTATGTTACTCGCCGAGTCCTAAAAAATAATTTTCCAAATTTTGAGTCCAATTGTTTGAACGGTACAGATTTGTATCGAAAATATATCAGGGTGAGGGGGTAAAAGAATAGGGGGGAAATGTCGCCTTTCTTACCCGCCGAGTCCTAAAGAATATGTTTCCAAGTTTTGAGTCCAATTGGTCGAACGGTACAGATTTACATCGAAAATATATTAGGGGGAGGGAAGGGGTAAAAGAATAGGGGGGAAATGTTGCCTATGTTACCCGCCGGGTCCTAACGCATAAGTATGCAAAATTTGAATCGAATAGGACAAACGGCGTAAATTTGTAATAGAGAACAGACAGACAGACATTGAGTTTTAAGCCGGCACTACACTACTCGCAAAGGCCGAAGTCCGAGGTAACCCGAAGTAAGTGTCCACACTGCGAGGAACTTATTTGCCCATAGAATAGTACACCGCACGAACTTCGGGTCACTTCGGATTCCTTTGACTCGGCCCAAATACCGACAACTTTCGGAAGTCACCCGAGGCGAGGCGAAGTAACACAAAGTACCCCTCCACACTATCGTATTCGCTTCCCTTCGGCCGACTTCGCTAGTAGTGTAGAGGCGGCTTTATAGGTATATATTTGCAGTATTTTAAACATCAAAAGTGAACTGGCGGATTTACGTACATCTGTATGTGGGCTGCATACGGCTGTCCCAAGCGGTGGGCCAGCACAGCCCCCAGCGCTAGCGGACCGGCCATTCCGCACAAGAAGCTAGGGGACTTCTCACGTCTCCTACTCTTTGCATTTCCTTCCACATACTGCAATGCTTCCTACAGCAATATGGTTTCAGATAAATTATTTTAAAATTTATTAACAACTTGTCTTAATCCTTAACTATGATCTAATTACCTGCCATGGTTGATGGGAACCACGGTTGTGGGATGTATGTAAATGATAAATGGCATGATATTTTCAATTACAGTGTCAACAACTAAATGAAGTCAAGAATACTCATCTGTTCGTAGAATAGATTTCTTAAGTTCATAAATAAATTTTTAAACGCTGTGAAATTTTTTACATTAGGCAAGCGGTGAATAATAAACCACCTCTAATAAATAACCAAATAAATTTTCCATACAGCCCTATGTTCAATTTAACTTTCACAAAAGATTTGGTAACAACCACTTTAGACCCCGCCCCCTCTCACTCTCTCTCCCTCGTAGAATCCTGATAGTACTCTAGTCTAGTTAGTGCATGCTTGTCCTTGACAAGATTAACACGAATATGATAAATATTTGGTAAAAAGTTAACAATACTATGGTTGTGGTATATAGTGTTGTGAACACAGTAATGTAGTGTTGGTCCTGACAGAGAGAAGGATACGTCTCGAAACTGATAGACCTAAAATCTAGTAATTGTTTATACTAATTTAACTAACACTCTGTTATAATGTCTAACCACAAAGTTAATGCTTTAAACATTAAAAATATTAAGAAAAATTGTTTTTTGTTCACCATATTGAAAATATCTCTAGTAGAGCCATGAAAATTCTTGGATTTGTCTTAAGGTGTTCAAAAAACTTCAATAACATCTCTTAAAGATTGCTTTACCGTGCACTTGTCAGGAGTATCACTGAATATAATTCACCCATATTGTGACCTTTTTACGCTATCCATATTAAAACCATTGAACGAGTTCAACATAAATTTTTGCATTACATTAACTCCCGATAGGATACATTGATTACAATTTTTTGTTATCTATCACCAATCTAAAATGTTAAGGATATCTTGGACTGACATGACTAATAATGTTGAAGTTTTACGTAGAGCAAATACAAACAGACAGTTACTCAACATTAAGAATGTTCTTAGGTTTTCACGGCCACTCAGAATCTTCAAGTTTGTGTTTACTGGGGTATTATGCCGTGTTGTTACGACCTTTTGGGCCGATGTTTTGTGTTGAACACATCAGCCCTGATGATGGACCCTGCAATGGGATCCGAAACGTCGGCCCGAAAGGTCGTAACAACACGGCATAATACCCCAGTAAACACAAACTTGAAGTTACTCAACACAGTAAAGCTCCGTAAAATTTCATATTTTGGTCATATAATGAGAGGCGAAAAATACTCCATCCTTCAGCTCGTCATGAAGGAGACGATTGAGGGTCGCAGAGGGGTCGGAATGAAGCGGCATTCCTGGTTTCGAAACATCCGAGAGTGTACTGGTATAAGAAGAACTTTCTCCCAGATGATCGCCGACATCGGGGGGACCCGATAGGGCACATGAAGAAGATCACCAATTTGACAGAATCAGAACAGATCAGACAAAAAATTGATTTAATTTTTCTCTTTAAATTTTTAAACAATATGCTTGAGTACTAAATCTAGTAAGCCTAATCAATATACATATACCAATAGGTACACCAGAGCTCACCAATAAAACTCACTGTTTTATTGTAGCAATAATGTTACCATTGCTGAATACAATGCACCGCTTTGAAGAATTCTGAGAAATGGAAACACTACAAAAATGTTGACATTTTGAATGTTACATCTATAATCTGTTACAAATTTCCTTCAACTAACCTCTTCAAAATTATTACCGAAGGGTAAATAAAGTAATCAAGTAATTATTAATTTTAATTTTTAATTTGGTAATTAAGTAATAATAGAAAATTATGTCAAAATTTCTTAAATAATTTTCCTGCACACACTGTTAAAATCCCATTATAAACTCTTTATTCTCAATATTGTCTAATTTCTAAATATTATTATGAAACATAATTAATGCAACTATATTGTACCTAATGTAAAAGGTTATTTCAAATTGTTTAAGAAAATAAATAAATAGCACCATCATCACTCTTGGCACTCAACCCTTGGTGGGTCTTGGCCTCCTCAATAAGCACCATATACGCACATAAATAAACAAAAAAACTAATCCATAAAAACCAAGTTTTTATTATACTCCCTCCCTCATTTAATCATGTTTCGTGCCTATTGCACGCGTCGAGGTCATTACTCATTTGTAATGATTCCAATTTGAATGAACCATTAAATTTCAAAAAAATCAAAATTATACTATAATTATTCATTTTTTATAAACGAAAATTTCTTAGATCATTTTTATCGTCACCACGAGTCTGCCTGCAAAGTTTCAGCTCGACTGGATTGGTGTATGTGGTAGTCAGTATTATCATAGTAGAATATATCTTTTGAACGGGTTGAATGAAAATGTTGCTATAAAAATAATCCAACTGTATTAGAGCCGGTTGTTTCAAGTTGGATTAAAGTAGGCGTTCTTTTAAAGCATAGATTTTTACGTTCTCCACCAATCAGATGATCCTTTTTCGTAAAAATCTATGCTTTAATCGACCGCTTACTTTGATCGAACTTGAAACAACCGGGCCTTAGTGATGGTTATCAATTAGTTATTTTAACTGGATACACATGTTACTAGTATTTGAAATTTGTATGTGATTGTATCGGTGATTGGTAATTGAGACAATAATAATAAAGAGCCGTCTCGAACCGTTGAATTGCAAAAAAATCAGTTACCAATCATTGATACAAATCTAAAATGTAATTTGTGTAACCAGCTAAAATACCATCACTAAATTGTATTATACTTACTCGGGAGAAACCTCCGTCAATATCCTGTACACATACAGCTATTATAGAATTAGTGGGATAACGGAATGTATACAAATACTTACACGGAATGCGTCGTCCGACCCCTGGAACTTCTTGGCTCGTAAATATAGCAGCAGGCCCACACCCGCGGATCCTGTATATACGCTGCTATCGGAGAATATTTCTTGCGTTTCTTTCAAAAGATCTTTTATTTTAGTGTTTACAAACAACTCAATTTTTTTCTTAAAATTGATGGAGAGCTGTAAAACACAGGATATTCCTTACTAATATAATAAGGTCAAAACGTAACGGTATTTACAAAAATAAAATGTACTAACATCAGTTAGGTTTTCATTTAAATATGCTTTGGATATTTCAGATCCAAAATCTTCCATAGAATTTTTGAAATACTTGGCCATTTTTCTAAGTATAGTTGGAATTAAATCGGCAAACAGACACGTAATATTGTAAATAAATTATCGAATACAGACGTAATATTCATAAATTATGAGAGCAATAATAAAAAATCGCTTGTAATAATTTGTCTACTGTTTGATTTTCGTAAAACTTTTTCAGTTCTCTGATTTTTTTGTATTTTGCACATTAATGACATCCATGGAAAAGAACACAGAATAGAGGAAAAGAAACAAACAACAAACAGAAATGCCGTCTGTCACAAATCTTTATTTTAATCGATACAAATTTATGGGTATTCGGTGTGCGAATGCTGGTTAAAGTACCTACCACGAGTGATAAAGCCTGATTCGAGCTATGGAAAGTGTCGCTCTATATAATCTAAATATAATAACTTCGTTGTCTGTCCGTAACCTGCTGGAATGACAACTTTAGATAATTAGAGTGTGACACGCAATTTTCCCACGAATCATATTGTACGATCACGCAAGGGTCGTTATTAATTATTATTATTTCCTGTGATTATTCATGGATTATTATTATTATTACGGCAAGTTATTTATTTTTATTTATTTATTTCTTAAGAATTTATACATATAAATGAAGGTAGTTGCTTCACTAGACAAGGTCTGTTCTGAAGCAATTATCTGTATAGTTTTTTTTTAAGTTTAAACTTTAGAAAAAACTACATATTAGAAATATACTTTTAAATATTGTACATAAAGAATAAAAATAAGATAATTTAACTTGATAGAGAAAATATTTGGCCTATTGGATAAAAAAAAATAGAGAATATATTATATAGATATATATAGTATATATATATCTATATATTATATAATATATATATAATATATATCTATTATATATATATATTATATATATTATTCTATTAAAGTAATACATATTGTTTTATTGGACAGCTTCCTTGATCTTATCGGATCATATTGAAATGATCCTTGCGAATCTATATAGAACAGAGAACTAGGAATGGTAAAATAATTATTTGCACTTTATTCGATTTATCGATGAAACCAGGCAGATGATGAATACCATCTCGAAAAGGCGTAAAAAATGGATGGGGCATATTTTACGCCGTGAAAATCTGCTCAAAACTATACTGGAGGAAATAGTATAGGGAAAGATTGCCAGAGAGCGCCCTCGTCGTGAATATCTAGAGCAAGTGTGCCAAGATATGAATTGTGCCTCCTACACAGAGCTGAAGAGCATCGCTGGAGACCGAGCAGAATGGAGAAGGAGATGTGCTTTGCTGCAAATCAATCCCACGGATTGAAACCCAGGAAGGAAGGACATAGTATATACTAAAAAAGATTATCAAATATAAACAATGTTAAAATTACATGTATTGTTGTTCTTTTTTGTTTTAATCACAAAAATCGACATTGAATCTCTCGTTCACTGATGCAGTAGTCACAAGTATCACACGGCGGAATAAAATTAAGTAGTAGTGTTTTTCAGCGTATTCAGGTAAAATCAATAAAGTATTGATTTTAATTTCTTCAGACGGGCATTTTTCTTGCAAGGGGTTTTGTTTTTTTGAGTGATCTTTCAGACGAATAAACCATGTTATGTTTAGATTACTTGCTCTTATGGATTTCATATTAGTTTTATAGTACCTTCTAATATTTTTGTTGACAAGTATTCGCTTCTTCGCATGCAACTAGTGGTGTACCACAGGGATCACATCTTGGACCGATACTATTTCTAATATTTGTGAATGATATTTCAAAAATATTTAGTGACGTTAAAGATTTGTTGTTTGCAGATTATTTAAAAATCTTTAAATCAGTAACTAACATTTATGACTACTATTTATTTACTACTATATTTATGGCAACTAAAATATTATACACAGCGAAATCTAAATTATCTTGCCGCATAAGGCATAGTGTGAAATGAATAAACTTTACTTAAATTGAAATAAATTCATAATTATATGATTTACTAGATTAAAATCAAAAACACATTATGAATACTCTCTATGTAACACCAAACTAGAAAATGTTTCCTGTATTCGTGACTTAGGTGTACGTCTCTAAAATTGCTGGGATTTGTTTTAAGGACATCACGCCCATTTCAATCAATTGAAAGCATTAAAATATTAAACACATCTCTTGTCCGGAGTCAATTAGAATACTGCTCATCAGTTTGGTCTCCATATTATAATGGACATATAGACAGTATTGAGCGTGTCCAACGCAAATTTCTCAAATATATTAACTACAAGATAAGCATACCAATACAAAACATAGAATACAATAACCTATTGAAGACTGAATTTACTCACCTTATACATGATAGAAGAAAAATTTGTGATATAGTTCTTTATAAAATTGTAAATAATATGTTGGACAGCCCTGACCTTGTAGCGTGTATCAAGTATAATATCCCATCCTTACATAGAACTCAACAAATAGTCACATTTTATTGCCAAAATTCCAGAACGAATTACCAGTCACATGCCATAATTAGTAGAATATTAAAGACTGGTAATGAATTTGGCTATATGGTTGATGTTTTAAATGATAGTCTAGTGAAAATAAAGTTTATACATAAAGAGACAATACTTTTTCATTGCTAACTGCTGTTAATATATACATGTATTGATGTGTAATATATATTTTTATACACATAACTGCTCTGTATTTTATATTTTTAATGTATTTTATTTTTTTAAATTTATATTTTTTATTTAATTTTTTATGCTCAAATTTGAATGCTTATACCTAATACTTTCACTGCTTATATCATTTATTGCTTATAGATGCACCTACCTACTTTATATCCATATATTTTACATTTTACTGCTTATTCTGATATTGTTTAATGTATATACTATTTGAATTTAATGAAATATTTTTTATGTTAGCCTGTAATGGGTGTAAATAAATAAATTTGAATAAGCTCAAAATCACTATTTGTTTTAGCCTAATTTTGTGAGATCCTTATGAATTAAAGAGTAGGGATTTTTATGGTTCCTACTAGTGATGCACCGAATGTGGGTTCTGTCAATGTCGAATTTGGTCGAATGTTCGGTTAAAATATGTGCCGAAGCCGAAGTTCGGCCGAAATTTGATTAAATTTCGTGCGCTTTTGCCCGATAACAGGTCAGATCGCCATCACGAAAACACGTGTAATTGTTTATTTACTGTGTGTTTTTTAATTAATTAAGCGGCAAAACGTAGTTCTGGATAGTTGTTATAGGATATTATATATTAAAATTTATTATTTTATTTATAGCGAAGTCGCTGGCAAAAGCTAGTTAATTAAAAAGCTACCGAAGTTCAGCAGAATTAAACGAAGTTCGGCAGGAGACGAAGTTAGATAAAAGTTGCCGAAGTTCGGCTATACCGAATGTGAATCGAATTTCGGTACATCTCCAATTCCTACGCCATAACAATCTCTATGCTTATAAAACAGGCGTACCTACTCGTAAATGCCTCAACATTTTCCTTTTAAAACATTACATTCATTACAATATTCAATAAATGTAACACAAAATTTGAACATCTTATTCACTCTTTTTACGCATTATAACACCAATAAACAAATATTTATCTTAAAAATATGCTCAAAGACCAATTATAAAAAGTCGCTTTCATATGAATACAATAAAAATATGATATCTGCATTTGCTTTTACTACACGAGAGAAATTAATAAATACCAAATATTTTTTTAAATTAACCTAAAAATGTCCACTCTGAAATTCTCCATTTTCTTGAATATTGCAATTGAAATAAAGTATTTAAAATTGATCAAACAGTCGAAGGTTCGGTGTTATATTTTCAGAAACATGTTAAAATAACTCCTTTTTAATTTATATAAAGCAAAGTAGAAAACAATAATAGATCAAACACAAACAGACAGTTACTTAACACAGTAAAGCTCCGTAAAATTTTATACTTTGGTCATAATAAGAGGCGAAAAATATTCCATTCTTCAGCTCGTCATGAAGGGGAAGATTGAGGGTCGCCGAGGGGTTGGAAGGAGGCGGCATTCCTGGCTTCGAAACATTCGAGAGCGGACCGGGATAAGAAGCGTGAAAGAGTTGTTCCGCACTGCCCTGGACAGGAAAACTTTCCCCCAGGTGATCGCCGACGTCGAGGGACCCGACAGGGCACATGAAGAAGAATATAATTATAGAAAGAACATAAACAGTTTTTTTTTTATATATTTATTTTGATGGTATCCATTTTTTAAAACGCAAAACCTTAGTCTTTTTATATGGTTCCATTGCAAAGAAATAAGTATTTTAAATAGAGCTCTTTGTTATTTTCTGCCTAAAATGCGCTGTTGTGTTTAATAACATAAATATAATTTTTGAGAATGCAAATAAAGAATAATATTAACGCGGATTTTAACGTTTTGTATGTAACCATTTTGTAGCACGTAGCATTTTTTATTTCGTAGTTTATTTTAGTCAATTCCAACCCGAACGATTGAATACAATAATAATTTATTCTACCTTACACACTAGGGTAAAATGTGTTGCATATGCCATGTATTAACGTGAACATAGCAACAAAACTTTCTATAATTCAGACAGCTAATGAAACTATGCAAGCTCTAGAGATTTTACCCAAATCGAATTTGCAGCGTAATGGCCGCAAAGAATGCAAATGAATTTTGACGGATAGAGGTCGGCCATATCGCGTAGACTTCGAGTGAGGTTATGTTTACTGGCCAGTTTTGTTGAGTCAGTACAATATCAGATAAATAATCATCGCGTCAGTTATATATAGCTTAGAATCGAGTGGATCCGTTTTTTAAGTTTCGAGCGGTCGAGTAAATAAATAAAACGTCAAAATGTTAATTACTTTTAAAAATTTGCAACAGCAAACTTTTCAAATCGAAATTGACGGGACCGAAACGGTGAAATCTTTAAAACAAAAAATTGAATCAGAAAAGGGTAAAGATTATCCCGCGGACAACCAGAGGCTTATCTATGCCGGGAAGATACTCACGGATGATAATTTTATTGACAGTTACAATATAGATGAGAAAAAGTTTATTGTCGTCATGGTGACGAAGCCCAAAACGGGAGAGGCGGCGGTCGAAGCAGCCCCCGTGGCGGCAACGGCCGCGGCGGTGGCGGCCCCTGTCGAGCGACCCTCGGCGGCCGCCAGCGAGGCGCCCCTACCGGCCGCGGAGGCTCCCCCGGCCCCCCCGGCGCCCATCCCCCCCCTAGTCGCCGAGGCTGGGGACGCCGAGCACGAGGAGCGCGTGCGATGCCTCATGGACATGGGCTACAGTCGACCGCAGGTAGAGCAGGCTCTGCGTGCGTCCTTCGACAACAGCGAGCGCGCCGTAGAATACCTGGTCACTGGCATCCCCGAGGAACTGCTAGCCGAGCGGTTGGAGGAGGAGGAAGAGGATCCTTTAGGTTTCCTGCGTGGTCAACCCCAGTTTCAGCAAATGCGAGCTATCATCCAGCAGGACCCCTCGCTGCTTAACACCATTCTGCAGCAGATCGGTCAAACAAATCCCGCACTGCTACAGGCTATATCGCAGCATCAGCAGGCCTTTGTGCGCATGCTCAATGAACCGGCGGTAGTAGCGCCGGGAGCGGGAGCGACGCCACCCCCTGCAGCCGCGCAGGCCCCGGCCCCCGCAGCACCCGCACCTTCTTCGCCCCTGTACATTTCCCCGCAGGATAAGGAGGCTATAGAGCGACTCAAGGCGCTGGGATTCCCCGAGCATATGGTTATACAAGCGTACTTCGCCTGCGAGAAGAATGAGAACCTGGCCGCTAACTTCTTGTTGTCGCAGAACTTCGATGACTAGCCCCCGGCCCCCCTGACGTTGATGGCTCCTTCTGTAAATATAAACTGTAATCGGGGGAACACGATGGTGTGGCACAAAAAGGTTAATGCTGTAAGAGTGTTACGATCGGATAAGATAACGATAATGTTGAAGTCGCATTGTCTTTATTTCATAGTTTAGTTGATCGCTTCGATATCCTGATAACTCTGGTGAACTTTTAACATCATCCGATACTTCACACCGGATAAACACAAGTAGATCCGATAATAAAGTCCTCGATTCAAAGTTTCTAGCCGGCTGCTATTTGCAAAGATAACTCACGCAATTAAGCGCAATCTATTATTGGTAATACATTTATTTTAAAGTAATAAATAAATTTTATAATTCTATATTTATTTTTAATTCAACTGTTTCTGCATAATGGAATAATTTTCAGAAAATTCTAGGATTTCACAATTAGTACAACATTACCTTTTGATATTTGGTTGTCTGCTAGTCTGCCTGAAATATCACTTGGCTTGTATTTTTGCATCATCAAACAATTCTATAATTCATCTCCATCATTACTAACCCCAGCTTGACCGCAGACACCTGCAGACCAGAACTATATCATCGCAAAATTGTCTTCAATGTTTGTGTAAAAGTTATGATTGGTTTCAACCACTGTATTGAGATTGCCTACTGCCTTGAACAATATCAAATCATTATTGTTTTATGTGATTCAAGACTGTGAACTACATAACATTAGGTTTATGTAAAAATTAAAAAAACGGCATCCGGACAGTTTTACGTTTAGAGAAAATAACATTAAACGTGTGTTTCAAATATTTTGCTGGTTACAACACATATTTTCTGGCATCAACATATAATATATTTCCAATGTTATTTAACTCACACAAGTACAATTTGTAATTTATTAGGACTAACTTGAAAACGTAGAAAGTCTATGACCTAGATCTGGAAATCCACAAAGTGTTAAAAAGTGTTTTCTCTGAATGTGGACAAATTGAATATTATAATGGTGTAATGTTTCAAATAACATGTTTTATGCTTTTGCCACTATAAGTGCATTCTTTGTGTACAGAAGTACGGAGCTTGAAAATTTCAGTAAATCCTGTGGTTGTGAGTTCACAGCTTTTTAAAACCTTTGTTTTACTGTCCTGATGTTTCAATTCTTGGGTTTGCAGTTTACGGAATTAAATTATTATGATTGCTTTAGATCTTTCAAATTATATCTATAAATTGGCTTTCACCGAACTAGTGCATGGTGTAGTATTCCAATAAATATTAGTGCTTATTACGATTGCACAATACTCGTTTTAAATTTTTAGTCTCTTGTACACAAGCCTTTCTATGTAGAGCATCGAATATGCATTAAATATACGAAATCATTTTTAGTTGTAGTATTTTGCGTATATTTGACTCATATTAATTAATATTGTATTTCTTATGTTCTATTGAACACAAAATATAAAAAGAAAATGACTACTACTTGTGTCAAATACTAAAACAACTAAATACAACCTATCTGTTTATTTTAATTAATACTTTACATAGTAGAGGTGGATGTGTTTGTATCAAAAGTGAGTGTTTCTATGGTAAAGATTATGTAGTGAGACTCCAAAATCGAAGTTCCATAGAGTTGGATTGGTAATAAGTTTTGAACATATTCATCGTTGAATTAAATTGCTCGCATTAGAAAGTTCTGTGCTCGCACTGCGGATAACATAAAATACTCTGATTGCAGAAAAAATGAGAGGTTAAATTTACTGTCAAGCTTTTAGGCTAGTTAATTCAATTTAATTTAATTTCCATATCTTATTCCTCTTACCCGCAGTCATTGTTTTACACATTTTGATTTGATTAAGGCGTGTTCTTTAAATCAATTTTAAATTTGGCACGAGTAAGTTAAATGAAATAAGCTGCCAACACAGATACTGTTTATTTTATTTTGTTTGTACTTTGGTAATATTTAAAAATAACTTAAAAGAGAACTTTAGCATTGTGGAAAACGGATTAAATATCTGACTCACCAGATTGTGTTTCTTTCATGAGTATTGAAAATACTTCCAAGCTTCGCAGCAGGTGCCGCTGAGACCTTCCTTCACTCTCCTGACCAGATACTTGGATTTTAGAAAATTATTCCCTACTTTTAAACGTTTTGTCCTGATATGTTTGTATTTAACCAATGGTTTATTCAGACACAGACATGTCAATTAAGGTGAACAACATAGTGTACTTTAATTTTGCAAGATTAAGAGATGTTTACGCCATCCAGGTCTATTGTGAAGCATACTTGAGGCACCTGCTACCTTATTCCGGACCCAATCACTACGTGTTCTACTCTAAGCACTAGTACATTGGCAATAATTTAAATATGTAATTTAGTTTCACAATATATTTTGAGTATGTTCAAATTGTTAGGAACACAATTGAGTCGTATATTTCCAGATACCGCTAACTCCATATCAAAACAATTTACAGCAGGTCAAGTAAATTATAACTTATTGTGTGAGATGTTATTACCTACACCGTTAGTTTTCTAGAAAGTTTGTTATAAATCTAAACAAACTTTCTAGAAAAGCTTACAGTGTAGGTAATAACATCTGACACAATAAGGTATAAATTACTTAACCTGCTGTAAATTTCTTTGGTTTGGAGTTAGCGATGTCTGGAAATATACGACACAATTACTCGATTTGTTCCCAAAAGGATAATCATTAATTAAGATTAAAAAAAAATATTGAAGTTTCATAGAAGACATTTACATACTCTTTCGTGGGAATGAGAAATTTAAGAAAAAATATCACAAATGTCTTTAGCATAGTGGTTACAAAAAATTCAAAACGAGGTGGATTTAAAACATATATACAACTTCCAAAAATTTGATAGATGTGTGGATAATCTCAGGTGGAGTCGTGAATGTTGCATTGTGTAAAGTGGTTACTTAAACCAGCCTATGATAGGTTGTAAGCCCTATAAACACCCAAAGACTTTAATACCTACTTTCCCATATAAATAGTTTCGTCCCTGAGAGACATCTATAATTTATCTTAATCAATTTAGTTTTAGTTAATGCATTGGCTAAAACTGAGACTGAAAGAAAACACCTGTGTAATGTCATAAAGCTCGTAATGAAGAAAACTTGTCAAGTTAAGATTATGTTGAAGAATGTGCTTTTAAAAATGGAAGTAGAACTTGTTTTAAATTCATGGCTGTCTAAGAATTTCCCTCAAAAAATATACTCTTAAAATACATAAAGCGGTGGATCATTGATAATACCATGAGGCTGGAAAATGGCTTACTCCATCCGGCCGCGTTTGGTCTGCTATATTATTCTAGCAAGAAAGGCAATCAGTATACATAATAATGCCACTGAATAAATCTGCTAGATCAGAACCACTCAAGACCAATCAGACTTTATTTGGAAGTCTTTTGTTTGTTTTAAGAATGATTACATCTAAAATTTTATTTAATCAAGGTTTGAACGCAATAACTGCTCGAGCTGCCGGAAGTAGATTTGCTAATCCTTATAGTGTACTACTGTGTATAAATGGTTTCATTGCTTATACTCTAGACCAGCGGTACTCAACCTTTTTTTTCTTGGGGCCACATATTGAAATAATAAATTCATTCTTAAACGATAGAAATCGTCGGTTTTAAAATAACAGAAGTTTGTCTTTTTGTTCGTGCGTATTTCAATATATTCAAAATTTACAATGGCAGATTTTTTTTAATCATGTTCCTGATAATAAATACGTTTCTGGCCACATGCGGCTCGCGGGCCATAGGTTGAGTATAGCTGCTCTAGAAGGTGCTAGGAGAAACGTATTACAACTTTTAGGTAGATTTCAATGAGATGGAATTTTTATTTATTTTCAAGATAAACAACTTAACATTGTGCAAAGATATATTTATAATTTTTGTTTGATGAAATTGTATTTTGAACCCTCAATAGCTTACCTTATTGTTTTTTCTTGTATTCCTTGCTACTTTTGAGAACTGTTTGGAAATATTAATAAATTATTCATATGATTCCACTGTACTTCATTAATTTAAATTTTGGTTATGCATCGTTCTTGGGTCAATGAATATTCTGTGGACATAAAACTGTTTGATGAATGCAAGATTTATTCTCGTCGGGTGCCGAAACTGTCCTGATGCAATTATGTGCAAGTGCAGATGCAAGTTACCGGCTATTTTCAGCGCTAGAAATACTAATTAGAACATTTAATTGTAGTAAGGCAGATTGTTAACGTGAACAGTCTGAGCGCTATCCATTGTTGTGTTATTTATGTGATATTGGGATCGTTCATATTAATGACACACCCTCGCTGTATCTTTGATATGAATTGCATTTTTGGTTGAGGAAATAATGTATAAGGCAACTTCTGCCATGTGCTCAAATTATTAACAATTTTTAAATTAAAATACCAATCATTATTTGGCACTGAAGAACTTAAATCTCACCGGCTGGTGTTAGTCTGGACTGCAGGTATACAATGCGACTATTTGCTCTCCACGTTCCTATTGAAAATGTTTTTTTTTTCAAAGATAACAAAAATCAGTCAACAACATGAAAATCCTCAATTGAGGATCTTATTATTATTTGATGTGATATGAATACATAAATTAAACTGTTATATACACACAGTTGACTTTTATTTTTGTTATGAGAAGAGCAGTCCCTCTCATGAAAGGTGAACTGTCGGTAGTCGATGAGAGTGACTGCCTCTCTTGGAGCTATAGATGGTAGTCAATAAATAAAACTCAATTTTGTTTGTAACGCAAAGTTTAATTCTTTTAAAAAATCTATAAACTAAGAATCATGTATATTAATTTAATAAAATGGGATAATATGAATTGTGTTCTCACAAATAAAGAATTATTTTCTAAAAAAATGTAAGTATTTTACATACAATTGTAAGTAGGTGAATGTATAATCGGAATGATGAATTGGAATTCCTTCATTAATTTGATTTATTTTATTGCTTGAACGTTCTTCGGTGTGTATAATTGATAGGTTTGTGATCCCTGACACATTTGCTTACCTCTTTCCATTCACACAATTTCCTTTTAATTAACACATGTCCTATTTATTCCATTTTTAAATTTCTATAAGTACCTACATCTCACAAAACAAAATATTTGTGATATGATACATCATGAGATTAGCACCTCACCGTGATGGAGATGATCAATTTTTATTGATCATAAAAAATATCAGAGACTTGTTTTTTTCTTTGAAATCTGTAAATTTGTACAGAAACCGTTCCGGGAAAAATATTTTTATAAAATAACATGATAATTACGCTTATATTAATTGTGTGCTTTGCATACAATATCTATTGCAATGTTTCATCCCACATTCATTTGTAATTTTGTATAAAATGTAATAAAGGCAATGATTGATAATAAAATGACTTTTACTTTATACCCTTCTTATCGCCATGGCAAGTTAGTATTATTTACCAACCAAGACCCCATATCACACACTGTTACATTCACAGATTGCTACCTCACACGCGTAGTAAAGTACCCAAAATGATTGTATAACACATTTATTTAAAATAAAACACAAATCACTTTGTTTTCACCTCTTGCATGGTTTAATTTTTTCAATTTTTAGTACACAAACAATCCTGATGAAGAGAACATTGTTCTCGAAACATGTAGATTGTATAATCTAATAAAGTGGTGAAAACAAAGTGATTTGTGTTTTATTTTAATAATGTCACCACAATGTTCAAGCCTTCTTTCAGAAGAAAAAATATTCTTCAAAAAATTAACGTTTATTTACTTATTGAAATTAACAGACATAGTCCGATAAAATACGATTCATAACATGAATAAAGGTTATAGTAAATTAAAACAAAAGCATGGGCAAATGGAAAGTAGTATCAAGATGGAGACAAGATCTGGATTATCTTAATCGGAGATTGTTTGAATCTAGACAGACATAATGGGCCTTTGGGGACATATTTGTCCCATTCTATTTATTATAATGATATTGGTATAAGGCATGAAAGTTATGATTAAACTGTACATAAATATTTTATATTATATATGCATGTTTCTTTTATATTGTTCTTCAATAATATTGTTATTACAGTGATTTGTTAATTATAACTGCCCCAGAACAGGTTTCACCAAGTGGGGCGTTATAAGCTTATAAAAAATGTGTTACATAAATTTGTGATAACATAAATAAATAAATAAATGTATTTAAAACACGTTTATTAATTAACTTAATTAATCTTTATTGTCTGAGAAACAAATATGTAACAAATATAATTATAAACTAGTTATCATTATGTGTAGAGCAATTAACTCATAAATAATATTCTTTACTTGTGCATTTATTGCAGACAGTTTTTTTCACAGGTGGCACAAATTTTTTGTTTGATAAAGATTGTTGTGCTGACACGCTATTTTTATGATTCATCCACTCCTTTTCGATATCCCCCATTTATGGAGTTTTTTGTTTGGAATGTATTGTTTTATGGCAGAATGGCAGTGAGTACCAACTAACGACTCGTCAATGGATAATTGTTGATTTGATATATAATGCCGTTGAAATACAGTATTTGCATGTTTGACAATCATCAAACCTGCCACATGGGTCATAATCCGGATAGCCTGGTTCAAATAATAACCTATTATCAACCAAGTGAAAAAACTTCAAAATCAGCTGGAAACCTATCCCTTGAAAACTTTGTCCTAAACCGTGGAATGTGTCGTGAATTTTTTATCCAATAACTACTAATTGTTGGCCTTTTCGTTATCCCTATTTCGAGTAAGACGGCAATAAAGAATTTCATTTCACGTGACATGATTATTTTTTTTAAATAATATAAAAAAATGGTAAAAAGTTATTTTTAAATGTATAAGAATGCGCTCTCGTTACAAATTACGCATGAGCTTAGAGTACGTCCACTCCCACGGAGCACCAAAAACACACGCAATTTTTGATACAAACGATCGCAGCGCTTTTGCGCTGCGTAGCACTAAAACGGTAAAAGAATTATTTTTTTCAAAACAAATCAGGTAATTTTTCATACTCATCATTCTAATCTATCTTCACATAATGTAAATCACAATGTAATCATTACCTCCCTTTTATATTTAAATAAAAATGTTTTAATGAAATAAAAATGTGCTAAATATAAATAATGTCAGTCAGGTGTATTATTCCAACAAATAAAATACATACATATACACATTCTGCTTGAAATAGGTATTCATTCACCTAGTAGGCCGGTCACTGGATTATAAAAAATAAATATTTCATCGTAATAATTTTTATAGTCAGGATAGTCACTCAGGTAAGTCAAAAACATGACTGCTAATGTATTGAGTTCTGTGCAACAATGTTGGGTCTATAAAACGATTTTCATTATTCTCAGTCTTACTTTGTACTTGTC
This sequence comes from Agrypnia vestita, assembly GCA_016648135.1. NCBI lineage: Eukaryota > Metazoa > Arthropoda > Insecta > Trichoptera > Phryganeidae > Agrypnia > Agrypnia vestita. The sequence goes on from JADDOH010001472.1 coordinate 147,825, forward strand.
TGGAAGTCTGCCAATGAAGGTGATCTCTCAGAATTTGAAAACGTGTCTAAATATATGTCTACCAAAGATCAACAAACTGATTGGTCAAAACAAAAACTACAAAATCATTCTGGTTTTTTTTGGGTTTTCAGAATTTTGTAGTTTCTGATGAAAGTCAACCATTGGACAATTCTATGTCTTTACACTGATTCATGAAACATCCCCTGTTAAGTTACCGTACCAATTAAGTTTTGAAAAAAAAATCATCTGCATACTCTGTGAAACCTAATCAAACATTAAGAATGTTCTTAGGTTTTCCGGCCGTTCAGAATCTTCTGGTCTTTTCTGGGGTATTAGTGCTGTGTTTTTTATGACCTTTCTGGCTGGGTCCATCATCAGGGCTCGTATGTTGTCGTGAGTGTTGACGTTGTGGTTAAGTATTGGCTTGCCATGTCGAAAGCAAGATGTCTCTGTGTTACATGTGTCGGAGTCATAGGTTGTCACGAGTCGTCTTGTCTTGTGCGTGTGTTTCATCTATTGTTTGATTACTATATTTGCGGAATCTGCATCGAGATTGATTTTGAAGCGCCGGATACCATGATGTTTTTAATTTAGATCTACAAGCACCCAATATTAATATTTGTTCACATCTCTATCAATATACAAATGTTGATAGAGATGCGAACACGGTATAAGTGTCGCATAAATATTCTTATTATTTTCAAACTAAGCCAAAAGCCTGTGCTGTGCAAAGTAGGACTAACTTGCTAGTGTCCTGGAATGGGGCTCGAGCCATCGACCAACAGATCAGTAGATGAGCGTTATGACCACTACACCAGCAAGTTACTCATTAGGGAGCATCCGTAAACCACATGGTTCCATTTTGAACTCCTCCATCCATGTAGTCCTGACGTGGCTTTTGCCTTGACCCCCCTATCGAGTGTTACGCAGCAGGAAACTCAGAAAAGATCTCATCCATTAATGTTTTTAAATTGGTGAAATAGAACAAATTAAACTTGCCGCGTAAAAAAAAACTAAGAATAGTTACATCGTTATTTTTGCTGCAGTTCTATCATGAATGATTCTCTGTCCTGTATAAAAGATTTGCATATCTTCTTCACATCATTTTGGATTTTGGCTTTTGAAAACATTTCCGATAAGCCTCACAAAGTTTATGGTGTAGCACCATTTCACATCAAACTGTTTAAAGACAAAAGAGTCTAAACATTTGTGAACACATTGATTTAGACCATATTCATGTTCTAATTTTCCTGCATCCACACATTGACAAAAGTAGGTGGATTGATTCGATTGGGGTACATTTCAGGATGACTATTTTGTCTCAATTAATTAGGTTAGTAAATAATTTTAATAAAACAATCAATTTTATTTTTATTACTTTTTAATAATTTCAATAAATAAATACAATGATTCTTATACATTGGATAATATATAAAATTTCAATATGAACAGCTTACTGGGTGTAATTGTTCCATGTTGGAAATGGTAAAAAACACATTCAGACAAGTATATTTTAATAATTGCCTAGTGTAGGCATATCCCTGACGGATATGCAGGACAATCGCCGAGGACACGAGACATCTATTATTATAATGGTACATTATAATGGTACACCATACGTACATTCCGGAGGGGAGGGGGAGACACACTCTTGCATTCTATTGACCAACCTCGCTTCCAAGCCATACACTTTCTGACATATTCATTAAAGTTTATAAGGCGCATGAATTTTTCTTCACTTCACACCGAGTTTTATCAATGACGGCGCTTGCTCAATCAAAATAATTTTAATGTGAAACTTTTACACATTTTATTTTAACACCAATCAATAATATATTGTTCTTATATAATTTTATCAGATCTTATTTGACTAAATATACGTCTTTAAAAAAAAATCTTAACAATACTTCATTGAAACCTATTACTGCCAATCCAGGTAGTGGGAAATGCACTATACAAATATCAGTTACAATATTTTTATTGTAAAAATAATATTAACTATTTCTTAAATGCACAGAAAATACGTAAATGTAATCATGCATACTTCGTAAGATCAGTGGTATCAAGATAACTTTAATTACTAATTTATATTTATTAGGTGAAGTTGTTCTCAAAATAATGGCTGATTTGATATTAAACATATATCATTCTGAACATTAATCATTATCATGTGGCTGCCATCCATTGATGATCTTGGTCTTCTCAGGAAGTAGTTTAAGCCACTGCCGTCTGTTTTGGCATTTACGCACAGTTTTCTTGCGACAATCAACGTTATCACTCCATCTTCCTCGAAGGCTTCTCTGTGGTTGCATCCCTTAGGGTTGCTGGTACAAGGTGTGGCCATGTGGGTACTTTGGTAGACGCATACTGTGGATATGTCCGGCCAAGCGTAGTCGGTGTGGCCACGATATCTAGTATGCCATAGAAGACTTGCAGTTCATGGGTTATATATTATTTTCTAGAAAATATTTGTTTTTGTTTGGCAGTCAGGAATTTACTAAATTTATTAGGCATTTTATTTTCATCACTTTAAACCTTCAGAAATAATTACATCAATTTTTTGTATCAATTTAATCATGGCCTTTACGCATTCCAAACAGTGTACAATGTTAACCATGCATGGGATGAGAAAGCCACTTCTGAATGGGCAGTGCGATGTCGGTTGGAAAAGTTTAGGTAAGTCTTAGTGACGAAAAGGAAAAGACATTCTGCTACGGTCGAAAACAATGAATGGAAAACTTTAGTGGAAGAAAACAAGCGATAACCAACCAGCACTGATTGCGACGAGAAACTCACCTTAATTCAAAATAACTTTAACTTTTTCAAGCATCGGATAAATATTTGTTACAAACAAATATTTATAACCGAGAAACACCAAGAAATGCCTTTGAAGAATTCTTGGATTCTAATTAGCGAGTTAGCAAAAACTAATATAATCAAATGACTCTTACGAGTACTTTCATTAATAAGGTACTCTAAAAGATATGTCTAATTGAACTTTAAGGTTAAAATCGGCCATTATTTTAGGAGCAACTCACAATATGCTGTTTCTTCATATATACATACTGACATAAAATACATATTTTCTTGACCCGATGACATTCGTTGATTGTTGAAGATCTGTTCTCCGATACATTATTTGATTTAACTGCTTAAACTACTCTTTCAGACCCTCTGCAAATTCGTTTACACTTTTTTGTTCTTACTCATATTCATCACGCATGTCAATAGACATGCCCGCATTTCCCACTTACCTGGGATACAGTTTTAAGTTATGTATGCGTTTAAAAATATTTTAAGAAGGTAAAACTTTGGAATACGCTGTGTATAAAAAGAGTAAAATGAACATAAAAGGAATATGACAATATACAGAGGGGATTTCTATGACATTTCATTAACCAAAAGATAAGATTCTTATTTCTGTACACCATCAATTTTGACCGGGATCGGAATATTTTAAACAAATACGAGTAAATATTAGTATTCACAATAAAATTTTATAAAGATATAATTATGAATTATGTTCGTCATGTGATTGTTTAACAATCCTGTGATGAGTGTACAATTTTATAAATGCATAAAAATGTTCTCAGATATAAGAATTTTCTGCGTGTAGTTTTCTGAGATATTTTGCCTTGTATATCTGACCAATCTGGCCCAGAAAGGTCAGATAAACAGCATACATATACACGGCAGAATATCCCAGAGAACTATACGCAGAAGATTAAAATGTGTATTCATCTAATAAATTAAAATCAATTTTTAGAAGGATGTAACAATATTAAAAAAAGTAACCTATAAAAACCAAGTTTTTTTATACTCCCTTTCTCATTTACTATTTGAAACAGGTTTGACGCTTACCCCACGCATTGGGCTTGAGTCGAGCGACACTATGAAAGGGAGTAATAAAAAATTTCGAAAAATCCAAAATTATACTATGATTATTTTATTTTTTTTAACGAAAATATGTTAGATCATTTTTATCATCGCCACGAGTCTGCCTGCAAAGTTTCAGCTCGATTGGATCACGGGAAAAGGGTTAAAAATCGATCCAAATTTTTTTTGACAGACAAGCAAGCAGACGCTACGAGTTAAAAGAAAGAGAGTAATAAGAGTTAACCGGTCGTATGCCGGAGCGTATATATATATATATATATATATATATATATCTACGCGACTATTTTTGCACCCTCTGTATGCTGGAGCTGAGATATGCGCTCTCTAGACATGTATACGAATTTGACCTATTTGACCTCTGTTCATGGGTTTTTAAAGCTTATTATTGGTTATATCTCAAGTATTTGAATGAATGAATGAGTTATATTGGCTGCGTAAACCGAACAAAAAATCATTCCAAATGTCGTCTTCGAACCGCGCCAATAATTGTGTTATTTATCTGTTAAAAAAATGTTTTTTTTTTTAAATAAAAAAGTGTTAAAATTAAGTATTGAAATATGTATGAAAATATTGAAATACAATATCTTTAGTGTTATTGCTTCCATGGTTTTATTCGATAAACATGTGCGTACATTTCTGACAGTAAATTTCGTTACTTTTTTCATAATTAATAAGTAATTATTGAAGTCTGTATATTGAGAAACCAGAAACTGCAACTTCTTAGCGATTATTGTTGATTTTTACATGAATATACCCATCACAAAAAAGTGTCTAAAATACAGCAATCATGTGCGAAATTGCGCGGCAGATAGGGTACATTCTGCGTTACGTACGGGCGGCATACGACCGGTTAAACGTGAAATAATGACAGTCGTCATAAACACAGGATAAAGATTCTAGATTAATCTGAAATAGTACATGTATTGTTACATTTGGCAAAAATAATTGTTATGTCCACTCATAATACAGTAACCTTGGACGGATGTAAAATTTACATTGAGTAAGCTACCCTTTTTTCGGGTTATTTCACGGTACCCAATGTAATCAAATTTAATCTTAACACATCTATTTCTTTAAAAGATCGTAATGTTTGTATTAAAAAAGCTTTCAAAAATTTCGTATCAACAGCATATTGATGCATTGTTTCAGTTTTATTCCAAATTTGGAATAATGATTTACATTTTTTATTTTTCAGTCATTACGCACACGTATAAAAATAAAAGAAGGACAAACAAATCACGGATATTTCAATTAATTAAAAACATATACAGAGCTGCCCTGTACTCTATCTTAGCTATCAATTTATCTTGTTCAGGCCACACTAGTCATCGAGTACTTTGCTTACTTACTTGCATTTCATTACATATTGTAAAGGCTTATATTCTACTTTCACAGTTTTCCGTAAAAATAAAACTGCTTAGTATCAATGCGATGTAACTCCAAAAGATTTTATTTATATTATTTTTAAATATAAATTCTGGTTCATTTTGTTTTTCTATATTTAAATTATTTTTTTGAATTTTACAAATTTATCCAAATAAAACAGTTTTTAAAAACCGACAAACCCTAGGGTTGTTACACTGAATTGACACTAAGCAGTCGATACCCATATATAATTATAAGATTTGAACCAGATTTAAACTTTAGAGCCCAAAATAATTATAATGGGCATAGAAAACTGAAAATGGGACAAATACTTTAAATATTTTCGTAGAAAGCAATCACTTTGTAGTTTGCCATATTGGATTAAATAAAACAAAATCACTTTATATTTAAACCACCACAAACAACTCGTGGATTAAATACACAGTGATTTTGTTTTATTTGATCAAATATGTTAAACATCTTATTTAACAAATACCAGACCATTGCAATAATGTTATGATTGTACAGCTAAACATCTACTGGAAGAACAGTGACTATATACACCTTGGACATTCACGCAGGAGAGTCTGCACGCAGGAGGGAGGCAGTGCCCGTGTCAGAGTACGGCGGCTCCGGCCTCGGATCGCGGCTGAGGCAGCGACGGCGCGGGGGCCCACACATCGCGGCGGGGGTCATAGAGTTCTGCAGAAGCGGTGGAGGCCCGCTGCCGATAGAAGGCGTCACCCTCGTGCAGCTGGTCTCCACCCGCCACCAGCAGTCGCCCTTCAGCCGCCACGACGGCGGGGCTGGCTCGCCCCACGGACATGCAGCATACCCCTGACCATGCGTTCTGTAGATGCACATATTTACATTAAATATCTTGAATTTTTTATATTGTTACTTTGAACTATATCATACACTGTGATAAATTTTGATTCATTCAAATGATGCCAGTAAAGAGTAGGTATAATTGAAGGAATACTTTCTTACTCCCTGTTTTTGTCTTTATATTCTTCTCTTGTTACGATTATTTGCAAAGTACCCTAAGTAAAAAATAAGCACATTACATGTCGCAGACAGACGTGTCGTACCACTCCTGCATATTAGTGATGTAATGAATATTCGCATTCACTTTTGCGAATATTTGCATCATTTTTGACATCCGCATTCGCGTTTGTATTCGCAAGAAACGACGCAAATTTTTGGCGAATGTTTTACGGAAATGAAAAGGAAATTATATTTATTTATTTATTTCAACGGTTAGAAAACCTATTGAAGTCATTTGATGTTACACAAAATACCTTATATGGATATGGAATTATAAAACAACTGATAAGATCTATATTTTTTTATTTACTTATATATGAAAAGAAAAATGATTATGGAACAGTCTTGAGATAGGCAAATAAATTAGAAATACTTTATAATTAAATAAAACACGACTTGGTATACACCAATAAATATTTCTTTTCAAGATGAATATCATCTTGATGATCATCTGGATGATCAAGATGAAAATCAAGATGAATCAAGAAGATAGAAGTTTCGGGAACGAAGTTCCCTTCCTCAGAAGGGGCACACCACTTTGCTTCAACCAAATTCATACATCTTTTCATACACGCTCTTCAATTGTTGAATTGCAGGGCCATCCTCCAATATTTGGTTTATCTGATCGTACCAGGTCTTTGGCGGATGCCCTTTGTTATAAATGAAACCAAATTAATGAAAAGCTTAATATAATTGATACAAAGTAATCGAGTTTTTTTTACAGGATCTATTAAGGCGCCATAGTACATGATTCACGTTTTTGCTGTCTGGAGAGTCAATTTAGTGTAAAGTTTTCGAATCTTATTGCCAAAATTGCAGCTAACCATGCATTCAATCAATTTTATTATGAAAGATCCATTTACTCTTAAAGCATTTGTTTAAAAAAAGTAAAAAAAATACTTTGTTATTATCACAAAAAAAATATAATCCCGAAGCCCTATTTAATCTTTCTAGCAATAGAGTTATCTTTGGTACACTTTTTCTCGAAATATTTCCACGTAAAGACCATATATTTTTTTAATAAATTGAATAAAAGGAGTTCAAACAGAAAGATTGGGAGAAAATATATAATTATTTTGGGTAGGTTGTTTAAAAAAAATAAAAATTCACGTTCCGTCTCCTATATTGCAGCATCCAAAAAAACCATTAAAACATTGATTATTTTAATTAAATTTTACATGCGTACTAAGAAAATTTCACTGTCATTAATATAAAAATATTCAAAATTTTCTACCTCATACACAAAAATTTGAATTAATTAAATCGTATAGTCTGTTAAAAGATCATTTTTCTTTCAAATCAGTCGTTGGTTGGACACCAACTACGCCAGTTGTCAGGTTACGCTCCCGCTAGTTTACACGAATATAACTTAAAATGCTGCGTAAACTTTGCCTGAGTGTTAATAAAGGGAAGATATCCGTATAATGAATGCATTCTAGAAATCCCATATCGCGGGGACAACGGTAAATGCAGAAAATAACTTGTATTTAAAATACTTGAATTTGAATGTCGCCATTTTTATTTTTTACAACTGTCAAAATTTTGTTTGTTTTTGCGGGCTGATTCTAATGTTTTTTTCCATTATTCTTATCTGTTTTCTTGAAACAATATGATATATAGACTTTGTTCTGTATATACACTGAATTTTTGTCCTTTCTTTTACCTGCAAACAATATTTTTAATGAAATAAGATACTCCGTCTATTTCTTTACTCAACGGTAATTGTCATTTTTTCACGAAATAGTGATGTGAAATCTTTTGAACCGGCATTTTTTGTGTTTTTATTTTAACTAATAAATTTTCAGTAAAACGATATAATATTGTTTTGAGTTTGTTTGTTTTGATGTTTTGTTTGAAAAATTTTCAGTAAAACGATATAATATTGTTTTGAGTTTGTTTGTTTTGAAAAATATTTTCAATTAAGAGGTCCTAGTACACGATTTTCGTATTCGCTGTCGGGCGCAGAGTTGCTAACGTAGGCGATTTTTCGCCATTTAGGCTACTCAGAACGAGAATCGGCGACGAAAAAATCTAAAAGGCGACTGGTCGCCTACTAGGCTGCTTCAGAGACAAGTTATTTAAATCAGCCGAATCGCAAATAATTAAGAAAAAAAATACAATTACCTTTGTGTAATGCTGTCATTGAAAGAATTTTAAGCGTAATGGGAACAATTAAAACAAAATTAAGGAATCGCCTGCAACTACCCATGCTGATCGCTATTCTTAGAATTCGTATCCATATGAATGTAAGAGGTGTGTTGCAACAACTTTCAACCAAGCGATCACATGGTAAGTTTACACGCTGGTAGAAAAATGTACGTCTCCGGTGTTTTTAAAATACTTACTTTACTTTCTTTTAACGAACATTACGGTTTTTTATATTAGGCTTAGGCCTATTTATCAATACATTATAAATGTGTTATAAATAAATTGATAAAAATTACATTTTATTTTATTCATATTGATATTTTGGCGTTTGTGCTACTTTAGGCTACTTTATGTATAGGAAACGGCGATATTAGGCCAAGCGCTGTTGGCAACTCTGGTCAGGCGACTAAATTTAATATATAAACTTATTAAATCATTTTGCAAAACCCGATTATTAATTTATCCTCCGGCTATTAAAGAACCGTTTATATGCTCCATTTTTGTCGTCCGTCGTTATATATTTTTATTTATTGTGGTCAATTGTCGATATTTTTTATGAATCGTTTTACCCCAGTTCATATAATCGGATCTTATGAATCCTTTTTTCCTTTTATGACATCTTTATATGTTGTATTATGTTAAATACCCTGTTTTAATGAATCGTTTTGTTTTCGTTTATATGTTCCATTAATCGTTTTTTATTATACTTTTTAAATAATCGTGAGCCATGCACTGATTGCGTGTCACACTCTAATTATATAAAGTTGTCATTCCAGCAAGTTACGGATAGACAACCAAATTATTATATTTAGATATTTGAGGTTACATTTCTGTAAGTATGAGTTTTCATTCTTTTCATAAAATTCAATAAAGTAATAGACAATGATCAGTGTAGATTTATACAACTCAATACTTTGAGCATCATTAATATATAATTTGTCTTTATTTTAGTTTTTAAATATTACTTCTACCGCATACATGCATGAATGTTTTTTTATAATCGTTTA